>CM014735.1:60918796-61518796 GCA_004329165.1 Spatholobus suberectus
AACAATAGAAAAATAGAATTTAGAAATAGAAGTGAAATGATAAAAACTGCTTATGTATATATATATATCCAACTGTACATCATGGTTTGAGTAATACATAATAGTCAAAGAGAAAACAAAAGTACATCAAAAGACATATACTACCTAACCCAATATATACATAAAAAAAAGGATCTTACACACAGCAGTATTTATCTACCCTATCCCTTAAGAAAATATTATAAACTAGGTCTTCAAATCTAGAGAAGTATCCTCTGGCTCTTCCTCAGCATCATCAGGCATTGTTATCATCTTCAATAATCCCGATTCAACATACATAACAAAAATAATGGAGTGAGGTGATTTGTTCTAAATCACTTTCACATGTATGGTAGGAATTTAAATACAATTAATGAAGGAAACCTAGGATTTATTTTAAGTTATACTACACTACCCTGGACTTGGTATGGATCCATACTTCCCATCAATGAGTAATAGTTCTTAACAGAACCTGGGAAGTGATTAGGAGTACATATACCTCATCAACATCACCACATGGTACAGTCCTCATCATCAATGAGGAACAAATATCAGTCAGGACGTCCATTTATAGAGGCATACTCTCAAACCAATCCCAGAATGCTAAGTAGTTGTCGGGGTTATCGAGCTTGGTCAGGTGAATATCCCAGCTCACGAGCGCTACCCTAGCTATTAGGACTTTCACCACTCGATGCCTACCCCCGAGACCTCCCAAATGGATCCCTGCCTTTCATTCCTTAGCGTACCAAACTGTAGCTTCCCTAACAGGGTGTCATGCCACTGCATGTCCCTTGCTTTACATTACTCACTAATCTATTAATTTCTAAAGGTTCACTTTGGTCTCAAGTATTTGAGCACTAGTATAATTTCTACTAATATCTCTGTCTTATATTACAGAGATTTGATCCATACATATCATTCACATAATTCATAATTCAAATTAAAGCACATAAGCAATAATTCAATAAAAATAAAGATATACAAATTAAAATAAAGACTGATAATTAAGAAATAAATCATAGAATGGTCAAAAAATTTCATAAAAATATTTTTAAACTTAGAAAAATAATTAGAATTTTATCATGAATTTTTAGAATTTTTTTAGAATTTTTTGAAATTTAGTATTTCTAAGAAAAATGTGTCCACAGACACTTATAAAGCACAATTAGAAGTACTAAATAAGCTTTAAAATTTATGAAATTTTTACAGATAATTTATTAGTGTGTCTAGACCTTACGTGAACGATAAAAACTTAAACTGAAATATCTACAGTAGTTTTCTAAAAATAAATTCATAAATAGCTCATAAAATAATTTCTATACTTAATTTCATATTATAAGATTTATGATTTATTTCTTTTACTATTTTTGCTAAACTAATTGTGTATTACTAAAATTTGATAATATAATAATTTAATTATCTATTATAACAGCTAAAAATATTTTTTTCTAACAATATAACAACTTAATAATTATACTATAGTTGTCTAAAATTGAACAGCATAACTACTTAATAAATGTATTTTAATGATCTAAAATTGAGCAGCATAACAACTTAGTAAAAGCTTGAATTTAATACTAAACATTATAATATTTATAAAACTTAATAAACTTAAACATCAAAAGGTTTAGGGGAAAACCTTTCCTACCAACATGCAAAGTAATTGAAAATTAGAACCAACCCCACTCCCCCCATTACCTCAAAAAGTTGGTGAAGTTGTTGGTGCAGAGCTCATAGGAAAAGGATTTTTACTAGTTATTGAAAAACTAGTAGAATTTTAGCATAAAAACAAAGTAAAAGAATTTTTTTCTAGAGGAAGAGAGCTTCTCTATGGAGATTCACGGCTGAGAAGAGGAATGAGAAATTCATTTCAAGTTCATAGCTATTTATTGAAAAAAAATTGGCTTAGGTATCCATGGAGTTATGTCACCCATGATGTCAAAATTTCAATTTTTATTTTTTTTATTAGGGACACATATTCATATAGGGGATGAATCACCCCTTGCTAGAGCTGGTACGTGGGATAGCAGCTGTCCAAATATTTTCTAATGTAAATTTTACCTGTAATTAGATTAGTCGGTACCGATAAAATTGCCTAAACTTGAAAAAATTAACCTTTAATACCAAAATAATTAATTTAGATATAAATATGAAAAAATGTAATATTTTTCATCAAAAATAATTTCTAAAAATAAATTTTAATTTTTTTCGAATTATAAATATATATATTATATATTTTAAGCTTAGAAAATTTATATTAAATTCATTTTAATTCAATAAATGCTCAAATTTTTATGAAAATTATAAAATTACATAATTTACCTAGAAATGTACTAAAAATATCATTTTCATCATTTTTGGATGTCAAACCAATATTGGGTTGGTTATTTGACAACTAGGGGTATTTTGGTCATTTTATACAGGAATTTCAGAAAATTCCCATAAAATTTCCAAAATTATATTTTAATACATATGACATGATTTTAAGCTCAATTTGACATTTTAATATCAATTGAATATTTTTCTCATGTCAACCCTTAATATTGACAAATAAGGACAAAATCGCCATTTTCTAATTTCTCCGGACTTTGGATTGGAAAAATTATTAAAAATCACAATTAGATAGTTTTTGATATTTTGAGTTTAATCGTGGAAATTAGAATTTTTAGATTCCTTCCCGATTTTTTTAGAATTAAATATATAGAATAAATAAATAAATAAAACAATTAATTAAATAAAAGTTAGGGTGTTACAGAAGGGCGGTGTTATTTTCTTTTAATCACTTGTCAAATGTTGTAGGAAGAGATTTGGCTGCCCCCAAAATCCTCCTAGGTTACCTTTTTCTTAACTTTTTGTCATATTGTTCTAGATATGATTTTGTTGGCTTTATATTTTCATGTTGATGTATACTTGATGGTGAAGTGTTATTACCCTAAACTTTAAACCCCAAACTCCAAACCCTAAACCTTTGAAAAGTGATTAAATGAAAATAACACCCCCCTCCACCTTATACCTTGCTTGAGAAGGAGTGGAAGAATGGTAGGGATGAGAAGCTTCCAAAAAGAGTAGAACAACTTGTAAAATGCAAGACCAAAGCACTTTGTGGGTTGGCTTTTGTTGGATTTGATTTTATTTTGTTTTTGGGAGAGGAAAATGAAACAAATTTGGTTGGGGTGGGCTATGGAGGTTTCGACAAGTGCATAGAAAAGAAGAAGAGAATGAGTTTTTTGTGAAGGTGTGGTAAAAAAATAGATCTTATCTCAATTAAAAATATCTAGTAAATTAGTAATTTTATTCTAATTATAAACTAGTGATGTTTATCTAATGACAACTCAACATGGGCTATATTTAAGCATGTACAGACCAAAAACTTGATCAGCAAGTTTATTTGATATTATGCAAAAAAAATTATTATTTTTAATAGTTAATCAATTAGTTATTATAATTTTCTTTTTATACAATTCCAAAATCTTGGTATTATCCATTCCTAACTAATGGAGTGTGACTTATTGATGAAGTAATCTAGTTCTTGATTTTGCTAAATTAAAAATAATTTTTTATTAAGTTTTTAGCAATTAAAATAAGATTTCAAGGTCAAAATCACTAAATAATTCATTTTATTTCCAATAAATTCAAAAAATAAATAATTCCAAAAAAAATATTATTTTTCCAAAAAATATAATTTAAATAAAATTTTCATATATTTTTTGATAGCAAAAAGACATTGGTTTAAGTTTTTCTGACTTCTAGGGATATTTTGGTCATTTTGGACAGAAATTTCAAAAGATTTTCAAAATTTCATAAACTTATATTTTATTATTTAAAAATTATTTTAAGTCCCTAAATTTTCTCATTGTTTTGACCATTTTTGCAAATTTTTATCTTAATTGGTTTTATAATTAGGTTTAGGGACAATATTGTTATTTTTTTCCTAGGTTTTGGTCTGGAAAACTTATTAAAAATTACAATCGAATGGTACTCAAAATTCCAAATGTGACTATATGGTCAGAATTTTGAGATTTCCATCTAATTGTTCAAAAATAAATCTAGAATAAAATAGAAAAACATATTATAAAGAAAGTAGGGGTGTTACAACCTAGATGAAAGGCTTGATTGAGCTTGAGTTAATCAAACTTGGAGAACCCTCTTCCAAGAAGTGAATGTCCACCACCTTCAAAGGTTTAAGTCTGACCACCATGCCTTTCTCCTTAAAATGGAAGCTGATGGGAGATATAATAGTGGAAGAAGGCCCTTTAGATTCCTAGCCTCATGGTTGACCCACGAAAAATTTACAAAATTTGTAGAGGATAATTGGAATGCAAACAACTTGTGGAACACACTCATAAAGGAAATCAAGGAAGCTTTAATAACTTGGAATAATGATGTTTTTGGAAACATTTCCTTTGGAAAAAGTATCTAATGAGGAGGTTGGATGAGATTGTTAGATCTTTGTCCTAACATCACAATCCTTTCTAATAAATCTACAGCTCATGTAGATTTATAGTGCTATTTTACATGACTTGTCTATTAGTTCAAAGAAAATTAGTGAGAACATGACCCTATAATAAAGAATTTCATGTGATGTTTGTTTCTATGGTTTATATTTAAAAATTGCATGAATTATCTTAATTGTTTGAGGTTTGTGAAGGTTAAAGAAATAAGCAAAAAGAAGATAAAGTCCAAGTGCAAAGAAGTGAAATTTTCTAGTCACAAAGGATAATAAAGGGCACCAAAAAGATTTCCAACATTGTTCTAAATACAAAAGGAAGCAAGAATGGAAGTTAGCATTGCAAAGGGGACCAACTAGCATGGGATTTGACTAAGAAATGCAAAAAAAAGAAAAAATAGTGAAGAGAGCAAAAATCTAGCTAGCAAGGCATGAAACCAACCCGGTAGGCCAGCTTTGGCGCCCACGCTCTTGGTGGGAGGAGCAAGGCGTCCAACAAGTCCAAGCACCAATGCCAACTTGGTGGTTTTTCAAAATTCTAACTCACCTAGTGGATCCCAACATGCCTAGCGGGTTCGGGCTTCGTGTTTTGATGTTTTTACCCCTTTTATGGGCCAAGTTTGTGCTTTTGTGTTATAAAAAGCCCAAACTCGCTATTTGAAGGAAATTACATGTTTGGGATTATTCTTTGACTCATGTAAGAACTAAAAGTGTGGAAGAGCTTAAAGTCTCATCTTTGGCTTTGGATTTTGAAGAATTCGGGTTCAATTCTTAGGATTCACATGGCTTTCTCTTTATATTTTTCTTCTCTTTATTTTGTGTTTAGCAATTCCATGAGTCTCTAAGTCCCTGTGGGTTAGGTTAGAATGAACCTTGGTTTGAATTTATTGAAATTAATTTTCTTTTTGAACCCTTTTTTGGTCATGTTGATTTAGTTATTGCATTTATGCTTAATACCTTTCCATGATTGGTACTCATTAAAAATTAATGCATAGTCTAAATCTTATAATTGGGAAATTGGAGTTTAGATTGTTCCAATTCAATAACCATACAATTCTTGAGCTTAGGGATAGGAATAGGGATAAATTGTATTCCTTTGTGTGAATTTCCTTCTCTTAATGCTTATGACTAATTTTGCTCACTTAAGGGATTAAGGTTCATATTTGAGAATAAAGGGTTTATCACCTAAAAAATTAGGGTTAAACTAGACTAAAGAAATAAGGGCTAAATTACATAATAGGAAGGGATTTAGAAGGAAAAGAGTTTACCTTAGGGGAAAATCAAGGCATTTTGATACCTAACCTCTTTAATTCACTAAATTTTCCAAAAAATCTTTTAATTGCGTTATTCGTTCTTTTAATTAAACCCAAAATACAAAAACATCAATAATCAATTATTTCTTTCTTTTCAATCAATAGGGTAATTAATTGGTTTTTGAGTTATTAAACCACAATCCTTATGCAAACAATATTCATACTTTCTCACTTTATTACTTGTAAGATTAGTACACTTGTTGCGCTCCTATCACTTTCCTTCTCAATGTTCAGTCTTAACTTTGAAATGATCTGGAAGAAATTCTCTTTAGTGAAGAACTCCTGTGGTTTTAAAAATCAAGATGCAAATGATTAAAATTTAAGGATAGAAACTTACGTTATTTCCACTATAACATGATTATGAGAAGAAGAAAAAACTTTTATGATCAATTGCAAGAGCCTTAGGGTATTTTGATTAATAATCAAAGGATCTTAAGGAAACCGTTATGGATTTGTATTACCTTTATTATTTTCCTTCTTTGTTTGAAGTTCAAATCTCCTCTATAGCTCGTGACTTGTCTGAAGGAGAGATGAAGAGTGCCTTATTTCACATACTTAGCTATAAAGCTCCTAGAAAAGATGGCTTTCAAGCAATGTTTTACCAAAATCAATGGTCTGTTGTTGAGAACTCTATTTGCAGTCTGATAAGGAGTGTTTTCAACTCACCTCAAATGGTTAGTGAGATGAATAACGACCTTATTATTCTTGTTCCTAAAGTTGAGCCTCATATGTTTATTAAAAATTTTAGACCTATAAGCCTTTGTAATGTTGCTCATAAAATCCTCTCCAAGATTGTAGCCTAAAGGTCAAGGGAGTCATGGAGTCTTTGGTTAATCATGTATAATCCATCTTTAGTCCTAATCACCAAAGCAAAGATAATGTGATCATCATGCAAGAAGTGATTCATTCAATGAAAAAGCATAAAGGAGGAACAAGTTGTTTAGCCATTAAAGTAGACTTGAGAAAGGCTTAAGACAGGTTGAGTTTGAATTTTGTGAAAGATACCATGGAAAATGTTAGCCTACCCTATAAGTTGATTGATCTCATTTGGAGCTACATCTCTATGGTTACTATTAGAATTATATGAAATGGCAATACTTTTTAGAGATTCAATCCATCAAGAGGGTTGCATCAAGGAGATCCCTTATCACCTTACCTATTTGTAATTTGTTTGGAAAGGCTCTCCTAAATCATAGAAGAAGTAATCAATCAAAAGCTTTATAGACCTATCAAGATTGCCAAGAGAGCTCCATATTTATCCTATCTTGCTTTTATCAATGATTAGGTCTTTTTTGCGAAAGTAACTCTTGATCAGGTGGACGTTTTGTCTAATTGTTTGGAAATTTTCTACAAGGCTTTGGGTCAAAAAGTTAATACAGACAAAACCCATATTTTATTCTCTAAAAATTTTTCTGGCAAAAAAAATAGCAAATTGGCAAGGCTTTTGTTTTGTAAGAACGGAAAACTTGGGGAAGTATTTAGGAGTACCCATGATCCATCAAAGATGTAATAGTGATTTGCATAATGGTATCTTGGAAAATATAAATGCCAAACTCCACTCTTAGAAGGACAAATCGCTTTCTTTTGTTGCTTGGTTAACTCTAACCAAAGTTATTTTGTTAGCCATTCTAAGTTATACCATGCAATCTACCTACTTACCTAAACAATTGTGTAAAAGGGTAGACAAGAAACTTAGGAGCTTTCTTTAGTGGGGAGGGTACAGATGGAAAAAAAGTATCTCTTATATCCTGGAAGAGAATGTGCACCCAAAAAAAATAGATCTATAGCTAAATTCTGAATTCATGATTAGGTTGCAAATGTTGGAACCCTCACCATTGATGCAATTAGACCTTTATCTAAGCAAGAATTGAACTAGAAAATTATTGATGTTGTGGATGATAGAGAAGGTTGGAATTTAAGCCTTTTGTAGGATGTCCTCCTCGAGTACATCACAGGTGAAAATGGCATTTTATGATACTTTTTAGGTGTGCATTTATTCACTTGAAGCTCTTTTTCCCTTACTTAAGACTTTAATTGACGTTAGTATTAACCAAATGTAAGTAAATTGGATCAGTAGTTAGACACACAGAATTTGAACATTTTACTATTGATCTCCTATCATTTTTTGTAGGATTTGAAGAAATGGGATTGCAGTTCTCAGAAGAGTTTTACTTATAAGAATTTGCTAAGCAAGCATGACCTTCACTCAGTGAATTTGTGAGCTCCAAAGGAAAGGGAAATCTATAGTTGAAGGATTTGCTCAGTGAGTGCAATTTTCACTGAGCAAAATTGATGCCTTATAGCTATAAAATTTGGAATTCACTTAGCAAAAGTTAATTCACTCAATGAAAGAAGCTAACTCGTTTAATGAGATCATGAAGTGGCATTGAGATATTGGTGTTGGAACCAAAGACGTAGAAGCGTCTAAACCCTCAAAGTTTTGAAGATAACAAACTTATTAATATTCAAGTTTTTGCCTAAAGACTAACCCTATCACAGCAAACAAGCTACCTTTATGAAGACTGTCCAGTAGACGTGCTAGAAAGACTGTCTAGAAGATGTGTTAGAAAAGACTGTCCAGAAGGCGTGTTAAAGAAGACTGTCTAGTAGACGTGTTAAAAAAGACCGTTCAGTGAACAAACTGAAGATAACTGTCCGAAGCAAAATCTTGTGTCATGAACAAGTTCAAACATTAGACGCAATCTTCCAACGACATATTTTCAAACAGCTAAGTTTTATTTGAATGTCCAATCTACTTATGATAGTTTTCCTCAAAACTAACATATTACCACTATTATGATCTAACGTTCAAATTGTTTGAAGCATTAAATGTAATCAGATTCTTTCTAGTGTAAAGGCGTAGCAAAACAAATAAAGCAAATAAACTTATCAAGCTGTCATGCCAAATGAAGAATGTTCAGAAAAGCAAATCGCCAGCACAGTCCTGCTCTTTGCGTTTTAGTGCAAGTCTAAAAGCTGCCACGCCTGATCTTTCTAAAAGGATAGTTTGTATGCCCCTCCTTGCATAATGAAGTCAAAGTCTTCTGCAACGGATCTTTTCCCTGAAGACTATATATACGCACCAAGGAAGAACAAAGAGAAAATATACATGTCTTGTGTAAAAACTCTTAGCAAACATAAAAATATTCTGTACATTTGATAAAAGCATCCAGTGGACGATAGCAAAAATCTTGTAAAGATTTTCAAAGTGTTTTGAGCTTTATCTTTCAAATCCTCACTACGTGAATTGATATCCTTGTAAAAACACTTGTTTGTGTTGTGAAAGCCTGGAGAGGCTTAATGATAAAGAATACTTGGGTTAAGAAATCTAGGGTGATTGCAGGTGTAAAGTCTAAAACAATACTTGTAACCTAAGGTTGGTTAGTAAACACCTTCTAGGTGACGGAACTAGACGTAGCTCAGATTGAGTGAATCAATATAAAAACTTTCTGTGTTATCCTTCTTTCTATCCCTAAGCTTGGAAATATTTTTCATACTTATTTACTTGTTTCGAAAAAGTTTTAAACGCACAATTCAACCCCCCCTTCTTGTGCGCTTTTTCTATTTCAATTGGGAGATAAAACATACGAAGACAGATAGAAGGAATTCTCTCTCTTTTGTTTTGGTTTCCACCTTCGCTCTTGACACTTAGAGACTTGGATCCAGGTGGGAAACACTCCATAGAGCTCCGATCTACAGTTTTTCACCTCCTTTTGGCTGCTCCTCTACATCATGAGTAGCTAGATTTACTTCTAGTTAGGGTTTAATGTAATTGAACCTACTTTCATACATACTTCTTAAGTGATTTATTGAATGTTTATGTTTCATTCATATGTGTTTTACTTATGCTCTTAATGATTGTTATGTTCTCATCTCCCATAACCTAATCTTAGTGTTTGGATTTGTTGGAAAACATATTTATTACATAGATCTGAAGTAAACACCTAATGAAACATGTAGCTAGGAATAGAACATGGGTCATTACCCATTTCTTAACCTCTTTTCTTAAAGCAAGTTAGTTAGCTAAGCTAATTAAGGGATTGGTATTTTAACTAATTAATTTAGATCTATTCCACTAAGGGATTAGATATTTACATGGTTTAGGGTAATGAATGAATCATAGACTCAGTAAATGACCTTTGTATGCATGAAAGGATGGTTTAGTGTAGTTAAACCCATGTGTTTTTAATTGCTATTGTTGTCGTTTACTTCTACATTCTATGTGTTTGTAAAAATTTCCCAGTAAACAAACTTTTGATTTTCTCATTATAATACTTTTTTGTATAACAACAAATTGCGTAAACACCTAATACTGGACAAGTCCCTTGGAAAACAATACTCATATTCACAACTGTCTACTTGGCTTATATTTGTACATTCTCCCTTAATTTACGTTGTTACTTATTTAACATACTATTTACACTTTTTAACACCTATTTCAACAAATTATGTCTACTTGCAATAGCTATGCCAACAAGTAAGCAAAACATTTTTACTATTAAAAAGGTGATTCCATATAAAATTATCACATTTCTTACATTTTCTATAGAAAAAAGAAATCTATTGATGATGATGATGGAAAATATACTTTTCTCAACAACCTATCTTGCACAACATATGATTGCATCATTAAAGTATGAGTTCCACATATGTGAAACACTTTTAATATACATAAAAAATTAATTAGCACATATATGATATTGATTGATGAAAAAATCTCAGTTCCTATATTCTTTTTTAATGACAATACAATCATATAATATTTTTATTATGTTGATTTTTTTTTTATACTGTTTGTTTGAAAACAATACATACATGCTACTAGAAGAAACAATGTTGCACATAGGTTTAAGGCAATTTTACAAGAAGTAAAAATATACATTGTTAAGAATTTTGTAGTGTGAAAGACTAAACAAATTTGTTGTGATTGAAAGAAGTCTTTCAATATTTCAATTCTATGCTACTACAATTGTGAACGAAGTAAACTGTGATGATAAGATAATTCCTCACCATATGTTATGCAATTTCCAATAAAAATATGTTAGTAAATAACAATAAATAAAAATCATTATTGAACTACATGATATTATATTTGCCAAACTTCTTTTTAGTCTTGGACTTCTTTTTAAGTAGGTGATATTATATTGTATAACTATAGTTCTATATACCGTGAGATTATATTTATACAATTATTTTGTACAACAAAATATATAACAAAGAGAGAGGAAAAACAAAGGGAAACGTATTGTGAAGGAAAAAAATATCTTTCAACAATTTTCTAATAAAATTTTTGAAAAAAAAAATTTATTATTTTTTTAAAAGACACTAAAACAAATACCCACCATACTAGGTATTTAAGCCTATAGGTTTACACATTAATAAAATAAATTCAAATATTCCCTTCTACTTTGTTCTTCCCACAATGAAGATGATGCTTTTTGAAGAGTGAAGTCCAAATCATCACATATTAAAGACACTATCGCCTATGACATATACTCTATTTCTTCTAAAATGGCTTCTAATTATCAAAATCATCCCAAAGTTATATGTCCATCATGCATGTTCTAAAAGTTTGGCTGATATATCATCTTCTACTTTCCAAATCCAATCATTAATCTCGTGGAATCACTTGGTTTGACACAACGACTGTCTTTTCCTTCGACTCTTCTACAAGCACTTTTATGAAATCTAAAATTTCAACTCTATACACATAGAACTATCATAACCATGAAGAATATGAATTTCAAGAAGTTTAGTATTGTCAAACTTAGAGAAGATTGGGCCAAAACTACGTATTCTCTTGATGGAGAATTCTCATATAAATACAATTTAATTATAAGCTATCCAGGTGATTTTCAGCCCACTAAATTAGCTAAACTACCAGCCCACTAAATTAGCTAAATTGCCATATATACATTTACCCTGCAGTTGATTAACCTAATTAAGAGAATAATAGTTACACAAAAATATACATAAATTCTGTTGACATCCACCTTCAAATTGATGTTGGTAAATCTATAAGCATCAATTTGCCAAGTAGAAAATTGTGTCACTGAGGTGTCAACGTTTTAGTGAAAATGTTAGCCATTTGAAAAGATGTTGAGACATGTGGTAGAGTGATGACGCGGCGATCATACACTTCTCAGATAGAGTGACAATCAACCTTGATGTGTTTTGTCCATTCATGGTAAACTAGATTTGCTGCAATTTGTATGGCACTTAGTGTTGTCAGCATGCAGCGGAGTTGGTTGTGCTTGAGAGAATCCAAGCTCTGTAAGAAGACCACGCAACCATATTATTTTAGAACAAGCAGTAGACATTGCACGATATTCTACTTCAGTGGATGACTTTGAGACTGAATTTTGCTTCTTACATTTCTAGGAAATAGGAGCATTCCCTAGGAATATACACCAGCCAATAGTAGATTTCCTTGTATTTAGACAGCTAGCCCAATTAACATCACTATATGCTTAGAGTTTGAGAGATGAATCAGCAAGAAAAAACAAACCAAGCTTGGAGGTGCTAAGGAGATATCTGATGATTTGATGCACTGTTGAAAAATGGAAATGTCGTGGAGATTGCATGAACTTACTAGCAATGTGGACAACAAAAGAAATATTTGGGTGAGCGATAGTTACATAGATAAGACTACCAACTAGCTTGCGATATAGAGTGGGATCATCAAGAAAGTCACCTTCATCTCGTCTATATTTAACATTGACTTCTATGTAAGTGTTAACAAGGGTTGCATTTGTGAGTCTAACTAGCTAGACCAAATCTTGAATATACTTCAGCTGATTTAAAAAAATTCCTTCAGCATGATAATGCACCTCTAAACCCAAGAAATAAGTGAGATAGCCTTACTCTTTCATGTGAAAAGTTGAATACAACATGTATTTGATGCTAGAAATACCAGTCCTGATCAGAGCTAGTCACCACAATGTCATCCACATAAACAAGAAGCACCACTATGCCTTTAAAAGTGCTTTGGAGGAAAAGTAATGGATCATACTAACTTTGATTGAATGAGAAACCAAGTAGGGTTGAGCAAATCTTTTAAACCATAATCTTAGAGCCTATTTCAATCCATATAAAGAGCGTTTTAGTTTGTAAATAGTATTAAGGGAAGGTGTGGACATACCATTAGGAAGTTTGATGTAAACTTCCTCCTCGAGGTCACCATGGAGGAATGCATTTTTGACATCCATTTGATGTAATGGCCAAGATTATGATGCAGCAAGAGCAAGAATAGTTTGCACAATGGTCACCTTGGCAACTGGAGCAAAAGTCTCATCATAGTCTAATCCATATTCTTGCTTATTTCCGAGCACAACTAGTCAAGCCTTGTAACGATCTATGGATCCATCCAAACACAACTTTATAGAGAAGACAAACTTGCTGCCTAAGGGTTTAACGGATGAGAAAAACAGCATAGATATCTATTTAAACACATACCCACATGACAAATTAACAATATTCCATATATTAAAAAATCACACATAAAGTTGCTGAGAAGTCAAGGTAGAATTTAGACCTCAAGGCTGGAGTGGGATCAATTCTGACTCTCCCTTTTTTTGCATACTCTTCCAAATCAAGCTCGTATAGTTCTTTAGTATCACTAGGAATAGGCACTTTCCATTTCCTAATAGCAGCCACAATGACCTTGGCCATTTTAGTGAAAGGGACTCCCAGTGGGTAATTTATGTCTATAAAAAGGTGTGCCTGCCAAAAATATGATGATTGATATTGCAAGTCCAAGAGTGGGAAGAGCAAACCCAAGATTCCACCCCCACATTATCTTGTATATAGACTATAGCAGAATTTGCAAAGAGGGTCCTAATGAAGATGCTGAACATCCACCAATTGAAGAAGGAGAGTTTGTGCCTCTTCTCTTTGGAATCAAAGTCATCAAATTGGTCAGCACCAATGGTGGAAATGTTGGGCTTGGTCCCACCAATTCCCAGTGCTTGGTTCCACCAGTTCCCAGTGCTAGAGTGTAAAGTGCACCAGAGAACACAGCAAGATGTAGTGTGGAGGCTTTTTCGCATTTTGTCACATCCATTTCATGGCACTCTGGTGGCTTTAGGCTTGGAAGGGAAACTGATAGTGTAAGAAGAGACATACCTTGCCATTCCAAAATGTACATGAATCATTCAACAACATTAATGAAAGTTTAACAACTCATCCTGAACACTGAACAAGATACCATAACCATCAATACGAGTGGAAGCACTTGACGCTATAGGAGGTTTGGATTGAAGACATATACATTCGGGTGTAACAAATTTATATGGTTATAATGGTGGCTTTTATGTCTCTTACACTTATTATGAAGTGATTCCACATTTGTTTTTCGTGAATACATGTAAGTTGTACAGTTGGGGAAGGGTTTAAAGAACAAAATTTAGGGAGAAGAACACAATCCAAATATATATAACTTGAGGAAAGATTACAGCAATCGAGTTAAGCAAATTTGTTCTGTTTTTCCTTCCTCTATAAAATAAAATATCAACAATAAGAGGTTAAATAATAATGATTGAAAAGTGAACCTCGTGCATAACCCTTTTTAATTAAGCACTGGGCTTTTATTGATTAAAAATATTTTTAGATGAATAAAAAAAAAAACTGATTCAAACCAATTCTTCATCACTAATTTTAAAATTAGCTTGTGACTTAAACAGGCTAAACACCTAATTCATTCACTTGTTGGTTCGGTCCCATTTTTCAAACACAAGAAAGAATTTTTTATTTTTATTTTTTACCCTTTTGTTGTCTTAATTTCCTATCATTTTCTTTTATCTCATCTTTTCTTTGTATCTAATCAAAGAATACGAGAATATATTCAGGGGGTTAAAGTACCCTAAAAAGTTGTACTCTAATTTAATATATAGTAAACATAAATTTCTTTCTTTTTTGTATATACAAATATATATAAATGTAAGCATATCCTCCCTATATATAAATTAGAATAATTATTCAGAACTATAACATTTTTAACTATTATTCTTAAACGAAACCATTTTTAGTTGTCATTCTTTAACAAAAGCATTTTTAAGAATTTTTTTAACGTTCTATTTCTTTCAAGCTATCATTTTCAATATCTTTAGTTTTAAATTAAATTTTAATATTTTTTAAATAAAATTATCAATAATTAAAAATTAACATTGTATTACAATAATTGCTTATTATAAATTTAAAATATAATTTATATGTTCAAAAATATTTATTTATTATAAATTTTAATTATAATATAATTTATATATTCAGAAGTATTTATTTATTATAAATTTAAGTTATATAAAATAAATATTTATTCTGTACAATGCACTGATTAAAATACTAGTTAAGAGTTGAAATTTTAAAATCACTATTTTAGAAAGGCTTAATTTTCACCCTCAGTACTAGGGTTAGCCAGACAGATACGTCATCAAAGATTTGAACCAAAAGAACATAAAATTTAAGGGCAAAACTTTTGTGTTATTTTTTAATTAAAATTTAAAATTTCATAATCTATGTTAACTTTTAATATAAACTTTTATTATGCAAAATTTAAGGGAAAAATTTCAATTCTGATCAATACAAGTTTGATCCAAAATTTAATCATTTATTAAGCTACACTGGCACACTGCAATGCACCCATCGAGATTTTAATGAATTTGGCAGTTGGGGGTTGAACAGTGAATGGCTTATGAACTGGAGGGAGAGTCCAGCCCAGGCTGTTTGTTCCCATTTGGCGGTTGAGGAATCCAATGAACATTTATTAGAAAAACTAAAAAATGAAAGTTATGGTACTATTGGGGTAAGATAAGGATTGAAAAATGAAAGCTTTATGTTAGAGGGGGAAATAAAAACCTAGGTCATGAGAGTAATTATATTATTATATTAATTAGTGTCAGAGTAATTATATGTGCTACGGTATTGTTATCTTTCACGATTTTAAACATTCATCCTATATATGAAATAAGAACAACTATATTAAATCAGAGTGTTTTTAACTACTATTATTTAATAAGAGCGTTTTTAACTATTATTCTTCAATAAGAACATTTTTAGATATTTTTTAATCTCTTATTTCTTTCAATCTATCATTTTTAACATTTTTAGTTCAAAATTGAATTTTAATATTTTTTAAAAAAATTATCAATAATTAAAAATTAACATTGTATTACAATAATCGTTTATTATAAATTTAAAATATAATTTATATGTTTATTATATATTTAGAAGTATTTATTTATTATAAATTTAAGTTATATAAAATAAATATTTATTTTGTGTCCACTTGACACCTATTGTTAATTAGAAATGGGTCATCTTGTCATGACCTTCTCTTGAATTCTCCAAACTTCTTTTGCTTCGTCCCCTTGGGCAGAGAACCCATCGTTGTTTCGGCTGCGCTGCCAGAGGCTCAAGACAAGTCGAAATAGGAGAGCACTCATCCTGGGATAGATTTACTACTTAGATGCTTTCAGCAGTCACATATTAAAATACTAGTTTATATATATGATCATGAGTAGTAAAACCCAATGAATAGCATTAATGGGTGGGCTAGATATAGGTGATGTCTCACATATTAAATGGTACAATATGAGTTATATAATAAACACTTGTGTATATAGTAACGGCTTCAAGATCTACTACTTGTGTATTGCAATATGATATTTTCATATGTACAAAAGTGACAAAAAGACAGACCAATAAACAGATGACTGAGGCGATAACGAAAGTCTAATAGCGGCCAAGGTGAGCATCGGCAACGTAGGCGCCTAATGATAGGAGTTATCCAAATGGTGCCAACCCAGTTGGTGACATTGTTGGAAGAGGTGACAATGCCTTGGTGAAGCTTCTTTGTCAGATACAATATCAAATTTGATGATATTCCATAATAAGCCATTCTTTCAAATATCTCGTACACTGCATGACAAATAATTAAAATGAATTTATTCAACCAACCTAGCGCAATTTTAATGGGTTATTAGTGTGGTTGAATTGGCGGTAAAAATTCATGGTAAGTGCAAAATCATGAAAAAATCAACACAAAAATAACTATTTGTTGTTTCAAGAAATCACGGTGTGTTCAAATCACCACCAAACCAAACATGCACTATACATGGTAAGATATTCTTTTTTCAACTCATTCTCCTTTGCATGGGTCTCACTCTCCAAACTAATAAGACTCATAATTTATTTATTTTTATTAATAAGAGTTATAAATTTCAATTCATAAAAAAGAATAGGTTGAAAATAAAATGTTACAAAATATTTTATTAACTTTTCTATACTGTTGTTGCAGCCTGTTAATAAAGGATGCCAGTTTTCGTATAGAGTAGCTCTAAGATGTGCCACCTCCACCTATATGCTATTTTGATGTTGTGTAGTGTACTTTTGGATTTCTCTTTGAAGCTTTTGGTGATACGTTTGCAATAAAATCTTCGCTTCGAAATTACAAAGGAAAGGCTACAACCACATAGGCTATAGTATTCCCTAAATTAGCTAGTAGGCATGTGACACTTGGCAGAAAAACAACCCTTTTTTACACTATTCTTTTAATCAAAATCTATAACTGTTATGTGCGAATGTTATTGTAGAGATAGAACATGTTCTTATAAAAAATCAAAATAATGTAACCCTAGCCTCCGTCAAAAGTATGTGCAAATTTCAAGATCTGCCAATGGATTGAAAAGCAAATTGACATCCATTCTTGGAAGTTAAACAACAGGCGAAAAATGATACAAGCACAATCATTGAATCATTAAAGTTACATCCTTTATTCTTTTTATTAGTCTTTTAGGCTAAAGCATATAGATTAAGAAAAATAATTAATTTTTTATTTATGTTCAAATTATTTATTTTTTTAATATATATTTTTATTATTATCATTTATTATTTTAATATATCATACATTGTTATTTTTAATAAGGGTGTAATTAAAAAATAATAGTTAATATTATATTCAGATTTTAATATGACAAATAAATAGAAACAAAAAATTAAAAACAAAAAAAATTCAAAATTGACAAATAAAAAAATAAAAGTAGTAATAGTTATCTTGCAAAAGCCGTTACATAAATTATTGGCAAATAATAGTAGAGAATCGTCAATAATAATTGAGAAAAATAAGGTTACTCGAACTAATTTTCCATTACAATATTGTATGCCTCGCTATAGGTTGTGCTACTAGAAATAAATAACCTATGCTGCCAACAGACTAACACATTAATGTCATATAGTTGGCAAGAAACATTACCCAAAAATGTAGGCAACTTAATACCGAAGAAAATAGTATTTAGCAAAAAAAAAAATTAATTAATTAATATGCCCCTTTTTCCCCATCATGATTTTATTTTTATATATCTTCATGTGCTTTAAAGGTGTTTGTGATTCATACCATCTCACTAACCCGACTCAAAGTTACTATTAATAACAGGTATGAGTTAAAAAAAAAAAACCTAATATATTTTGAGGATGAGTTTAAGTTATATTTCGGATCTGTCCCAACTTATCTAACCTTAGATATTCTTTTAAAAAGTATACTTTTTAAATAATTATGTGTTAATAATATTGAAATATATATTATAAAATATACTTTACTTAATATTGTATACGTATTTAATTTTACAATTTATTATATATTTGTTAAGATTGATATATTATGTCAATAAATCAAATTGACTCGTTCCCTTTTATATATTATTAATTTTTAATAAGGTCAAATAGAATAAACCCATCTTAACGCGTGTCTCAAACACCGCTAGCATGCATAACTGTGAGTAAAAGTCATTCAAAATCAAAGTCCACTTCCTATACAAACACACCACTATTGAGTTCCTATCGTTTATATCACTAGTTAGTAGTTACGTAAGACTCTAGTATGTTACGGATCAAATCTTAATCCATATATAACGTATGATTAATTTTTTTAACAATTTATTAAAAAAATTAAAAATTATATCCACTGAAAATTAAGCTTAACTTTTCGAATGATGTGTCAACATATTATTAACAATAGCACTAACACATGAAATTTAAACTCTAAATTTAGAGTTATAGAGGTTATTATCACTAAATCAAGTAGTTTCATTATTTTAAAAAACTTTCAAAATATTAATTACTACCCATAAAAGTCTTGAAAGAGATTGTGTAAATGGTTTAGTTTATTGCAACAATAAATTTAATTTAAATTTTTTAAATACAATTCTTATAAATATAATTTAATATTATTTAAACTAAAAAAAATAAATTTTGTAATTGCTTATATTGTATAATCTTCGTAAACTTTACTTATATGTTTGGTTGAAAGAAAAGAAAATAAAGAACAAAGAAAATACTATATTTTCAATTGAAGAGAAAGAAAAAAAAAATTCTAAAGATGAAAATTAAAAAAAATATATCTTTTTATTTTTTTAATTTAAATTTTAAACTTTTCTCTTCTTCTTTATTTTCCTTCCACCTTATTAAAGTGATCTATTTTATATTGTCAAAATCTCATTGGAGATATGTTATTCATATAACAATTTGTATAATAATTAATACAACATCATTTTTTGTGTTTATTTTTTTCTACCATAATATTTATTATATTCTACTATTCTCTCTCTTTTTTTTCTTTCTCTCTTTTAATTATAAAAATTATTATACAATTTATTGTCCAAATAACATTTCTCATCTCATAATGACTATAACTAGAAGAGTTTCAGCTAATTACCACCTGTGACGAAGGGTAGTCTTCCAGCTATGAATGGGACGATTACCCAATGCCAAAAAAGAAGAAAATATTAATTACATTTATAGCATGTAGCCATGTACGGGAAAGAAAAGACGACATCCAAGGACAGAAATTGGTTTTGTATACATCTCTTTATACGGAAGCTACCACCTCCACCCTCTGCGACAATGAATTCACTCCTCCATTTACTAGCTGGACGGAGGTCATAAAGTAGACTATGAAATAAACTTACTTCTCAACTACATGTTGAAGTCGCTGAAGTAAAAAACTTCAAAAACTAATGGTATGTTTGGTTTAGAAAAGTATGTGGTAAAAAGAAAAAAAGACAAAGAAGAAAGAAAAAAAAGAAGAAAAAATAAAAAATAAGATGATTTTGTAGGTTAGAGAAAACAGACTATGTACTGACAGTATAAAATAGTTTTACACTATCATTCAATTACAAATTACCATTTATTATAAGTGTGCTGATTTTTATAATAAATATTTTAAAAGTCATGTCAATGGTGATTTTTGATTAGTTGACAGTGTAAAACTTTTTAAGCTGACAGAGCATAACCATTAAACTCTTTGTAGATTATTTGCTAAGAAAAAAAAAAAAGTTAAGTAATAGTATAAAATGACATAAATATCTCAAATAAAAAAAAATACAAAAATAAGAATATTTTAGTATTAAACATAAAACACCATGTATCTCTCATCTTTTCTTTCTATTTTAGAAGGAATACTTAATATTTAGGTCTCACTTTTTACTCTTTTCTCTTTTCTTATTAAGAAACCAAACAAAAGAAGGAGAATGATTTTGGTGTCTTTTTTTTCTCTCCTATTCCTTTCTTCTATTTTACAGTATACCAAAAATAGTAGAAGAGAAGTCACATAATATTATATAGTTTTGAAAATATGTGTTATATAAATAACAAATTATGTAAGAACCGTAAATTTGGAATATACAAGTATATATAAATGATTACAGTTAAAAGATAATACACACAAATTTTTTAAATACGTGATTATTAACTAATTTATAATTTTAACCGTCCATGTGTGTATGATTATGTGGTTTATATTTATAATTCTCATTTTTTACAATAAATAAGAATTCTCAATATATATATATATATATATATATATATATAGTGTATTCATGAACACAAGTAAAAAGTAAAAAAAAAATTAAAAAATATTTATTATGTTAAAAATTTTAGTAGTTTAAAAAGTATTCAATATTTTTTATTGATTTAAAACAGTCAGAGCATATTTAACAGTTTCATGATAAAGGAGGCACACACGTACATACACACTTATACAAGCATTACAAGAAGCAAACAAGAGTAAGGTTGAGGTCTCCCATGTTCTAGGAGACAACACAACACAAACAACAATGTCTGGTTCAAAAAGGTCTCTCGGAGGAAAGGTTTGTTAGTAAAAACATTTTGAGGCTTCCAATATTGTTTCGGGAAATTGCTTTTGAAATTAATTAATGTTTAAAACAAGATGAAAATGACCATATATATGTGTGTGTGAGAGAGAAAGAGATACCAACAACGAAGGAGCAAGCTTTCCAACCACCACTTTTGGATTTGAGAATGGGTTTCCCTTTAAGATCCACAGTTCCATCTTGTGTGTAATCCTCACTCACGACCCTGCCCTCTTCCATAGGTAAGTTTATTACTGAAGAGCAGGAACCTCACTCAATTGTTCCCCTTTATTCTTTTCTACTTTTTGAGGAAAAAGAAAAGAAGTAGAACCAACCGTGTGTGCTTTCTCCGATTTGAAGTGACCATTAGAACCAACCTTTTGGATGCATTTCTAGCTCTGGCTGGGCCCGTTATTATGACCACTTGCTCAGCCGCCATTTTTGGAGAAAATAATATATTCATGAACAGAGAAAAATATAGAGTATAATTTTTATGTATTGTAAGTGTAAAAATATTCATATTATTAAGGCTCTATTTGGTAATAGAGAAATAAAGTGGAAAAAAGAAGGAGAGGAGGGAAGAGATAGGAAGTAGGAAAAGTAGACCCTAGCAGAAAAGTGTCAAAGAAATATTCAAAAAATCAGTGGTGTCTATGGTAAAAAGTTCCCCTTTGAATAGCAAAAATTTGCGTGAAAATGTGCTTTATTTTCTACATTTTACATGACTATCCTCATTACTCTTAGCTAACCTCACTTTTTTGCATTTCTCTCTACTATATACATAATCAATTATGTATGTATACATAACTAGTATGCGGAGCACTAAAAAATAGTGTTTGGTTATTTTTTAATTAATATTTAATATTAAAAATTTGCAAGGTAGATATATCTTTTATTAATATATAAATTTTTAAATATATTTATTTTAATACTTATTATAAAAAAGGACTAATTTTTTATAAATTTAAAAATATTAAAATCAAAATTAAGTGAATGAATGAAACAATATAAATTTAAGAATACACATTTACATGATTAGATGTTAGTATAATTTATATCATATATCACATTCATTGGTGTTAAATTTGACATGTTGTGATGCATGAATAAATTATGTGTGAGAAATATTTTCTATTATTTTGAAAGGCCATTTATATGTAAAATAAAAATTAACAAATTAAAAAATTAATATTTTTAATATAATTAAATTAAAAGTTATTTGACAACTAACTTCTTTTCATATATTAAGGAATATAAATAAATCATCAAATAATTACCTACTTTATTTTTATAAGATACATGTACTTAAAAAAACAATTAAGAATCACGCCCATCAATTACCACAAATTCTCATCAACTCCATAAATTAGTCATCTATTTTATTTTTTATTCATAAAAATATTAATAATAAAAATATCAATAGTAATGATATCACCACGCAATGCATAGGAATTTTATCACCATAATAAAAAAAGTTTTTAATAAATTAGTTAGATGAGAAAATAATAAATAAAATAATAAGTAATGATGTATTTAAAAATTATTAAGTTTTTAAAAATTAAATTAGGATGGAAACACAATTAGTAGGCCTACAAAGAATTACCCTCACCCCAATGACAAATTCTATTTTAATTTTCAATTTAGCATATTTACTAAAGAAAATATTGTGGATCAATTAGATATTAAATTTCAAAAAAGTCAATATCATTTATTAGCATGTAATTGCTTGTTGTTGATAGAAATGTTTAATGGTAGAATTAACACTTGACAATTTAAAATTCAAATTCATACTTCCACAAAATTTTATTTAAAAATTAAGAATTATGTATAAAATGAGTAAACCTTTTTATATGCGAGTTATATGTCCAAACTTCAACCATTAAATGTAAACTTGAACAAAAAAAGATCCCTATATAAAATTAACTTTTTAATATTAACCATTCAAATATGATTTATAATTTGTCTAATATGAATAAATGAATAATTATAACTATTTGATGTTAAAATTATTAAATATAATATATTAATCTTAAATAGATAAATTTAGATTTCATTCTATTAATTCTTTAAGATATTTTACATTAGTTTAATAATATGTAATATTATCTCTTGTATGTTTATTATCATTTATCTTTAATTGGCTTTTATTTTTTCAAGTACTACATGGATAAAACCATCTATTTTATTTTATTTTAAAATTACAATACAACTAATATCTAAATCAAATAATTAATAGATTTAAATTAAAAAAATAAATATAAAAATTTATATGTAATAATTGTAACAATGAAATAAAAAAATATTAAAAACATTAAAACAATTTGGAGCCCAAATTTAATTTACATAGAAAAGATAGAAATAAACACATGAATTAATTTTAATATGTTGCAATGAATCTAAATTAATTAGGTTAAAAAAAATCAATTTTGCTTAGATTAAAAAACCTTCAATGAATTTTGGTAAGAAGACATTATGTAGGAAAAATATATTCACATTGAAATTAATACAATAATAAATTAGAGAAAGGTAACAAAATTATAATTTTTATAATAGAAAAATTTTTTCATTACAAATGCATCCATAAAATTTATCTATTCGCTTCTATTTCATGAAGCTCTTGGTTGAGACTCTAACTTTATCTCATAACTTCATGATATTTTGAGTTATAACTTCCTCAACAATGATTGTTTTGTTCAAATAGGATTTATAAGCAATGTCCATTCAATGGCGACTTACCTAAAATTTGCAATAATAGGTGATAAAAAACAATTTCATCAGCTATAATACAATAATGTATGATCTATGTACATAAAGGAAAGTAAACTAGTAGAAAATTAGAAGGTAGACTTATAGTTTCGCTCATCATGAAGTCATTGTTCTCTAATAATCAAATACTATGCTTCCTTAATTTATTATTAGGAGAAATAGTGTTTGCAAAATTGGAAAAAATTAGAAATTAAGAATCATATAACTATAGAACATAAATATGAATAAAATGTAGAACAAATGTTAACCTTCCTTCTCAAAGAGCATGCTCTTAATACACAAATCATGGCTGCAAAAAAAAAAATTGTAAATTTGTACCAATTTTTACTGGAAGAAAGAAAAACAAAGTAGTGTAAAGAAATAAGTTGGTTTCAATGGAAGAAAGGTAGAAAGAAAAAATTAAAAAAAAAATGTAACAACTTTCAAGGAAAAAATGACTAAAAATGGTTAATAAACAATGTTTATTAAATAGTGCCTTTACTTACCTATAGGAAAGGGATTCTCAAACCACGTGCTCTACCTTTTGATTTTTCATGATATTTCTCCTTCTTTGAAAAAGAGATTGTAGAATGAAGGTTGGAGGGGAAAAAACTTCACAGTGCTACATATGTTAATAAGAGTGTAGGCCATGAAAAAAAGTATGTTGAGCGGGATATGAAATGGTGCATTAAATAGTTAACCTATTCGAATTGTCAATTTGTAGTAATTGGCACTTTGGAAACATACATGTTTGGTGCTTTTATTTTCTCATTCAAATTTTCCTTTATAATTATATTATTATTATTATTATTATTTGAAATTAAAATTTCATAAAAAGAGAAATTAAGGCAAAAACCACCATTTCAATTATCTTTACAATAAAAGTCTAAAAAATGCAACAAAATCTTGTCTTGTATATAATATTTATTTATTATTCCTTAAAAGATTGCTATATATTAATGTTGATTTATATAATATTTATATAATGGGCAACATGTCCTCAAGATTTATGTAATATTTATTGTTATGATGTTAATTTATATTGATTTTAAAAAATGGGCAGTTACAACTTATATTTATTTTCATCTTGATTTTATAATGTTTCCTTAAAAAATTGATTTATAATTTGTGTCATAATTATCCATAAATTATTTTGTATGCAAAAAAAGATGAGGTTGACATGTAAGCAAAAAATGAGAGAAACACTTTGATGTTGCCAAATGGATGAAATTCTATGTAGAATTACTCCAGAGATTGACACGTAGTTAGTTTCTTTTTTGAGATTATTTTTACTTGTATATATAGTAGATTGATTATGTATACATACATAATTGATTATGTAAAAACATAATCAATTATGTCTTTACATTATGGCCAAACTCAAGTACGAAAAATCTAGTGAAAAAGTAGAAAACAAAAAAAAAATTGATTATATTTTGTAATGGTAAAATGGTATTTTTGGTAATAATCTTATTTCTTTTCTTTCTTTTATTCTTTTAAAAAAATTTACTTTATTTCTCTTCAATCAAACAACCTTTATTTTCATTTTATTTCTTATCTATTTCTCTTCTCTTTTTTCTCACCCACCCATTTCCACTCTCTTTATTTCCTTCCTCTCTACTAAACACAATGTAATTAACCAACCAGAAATCATCTTTCATGTGATTTTTAATACGGTTTTTAAACACAAGTAACCACTTCAAGGACAATTTTAGAGCATATAACAGCATGTTCTTATTCATTTCTATTGGTAGGCTGTTGCCGGAAAAAGGGATCTAAGCCAAAATTTGCACAATTGTACATACATGATACTACTAATGACGTAGTTAATAGAGTGGATCACTTCAGGTACTTTAGTTAGTCTTATTTTTCACATTAAATTTTTTGTTAATTACTCCTTTCTAAAGTCTAATTAATGCACCTTTTTTTTTAGCAAATAAACAATCCAACTGCTTCGATAATTCTTTGGTTCAGGACCTAACAAAAATGGTTAATGAGCACAACCCTTTAGCCAAATCTTTTTGCAAAGTAAGGGACTTGCCACCACAAGAAAAAACATATAATTATTATTTGAGATTGATCAGAAATAGCTCTAAGGATGTGAGATTGTACATTAAGCCCAGTTGTGATGAAGTTGCAGCATTGATAGTTAGTGACTACAATGGCATGGAAAGGGGCAAAGATATAGTTTTTGAGAAATTTGGTGAGGTTTTGACTAGACTCCATGAGACTCACACCTCATTTATGCCATTATAATATTCGTTGTCGTTCCCCTATGGAGAAGACAGTTTTCAAGAAACATTCCATATATGGAACTTGATGATGACAACCAAGATCGTAAGAGAAAAAAGGTCTCAATGACAAAGTTCATCGCATTTAGGATACAAGAAAGAAGTGTTGAGTTTGGTAATATTGTCAACACAAGAAGGATATTCCAACAATTTGTGGTGGATTGCTATACCTTGATTGAATCCCAGTGACTAGCCTACATAAGAAATAATCAAAAAGAGATCAAATATGACATTCTAAATGGTTTGCAAGATGCAATTACTAGAGGAGAAACAGATCCATCTTTGGTTGGAAGGCGTGTTATATTACCACCATCATTCACATGTGGTATAAGTTACATGTTCAACAAATGTCAGGATGCAATGGCAGTGTGCAAGAGATTTGGATACCCAGATCTATTTATAACCATTAAATGCAATTCTAATTGGAAAGAAATACAGGACTTTGTTTTGAGTATCAAATGGACCCGATATTATTTGTCGAGTTTTTAAGTTGAAACTAGACCAAATTATGACAGGTTTCAAGAAAGATCAGATATTCAAAGTAGTTGATGCAGGCAAGTTGTTCTAACAATGCCGTTTTAATTTTGCTTTTAATTTTCACAGGTTTCAAGGTTGCTTGATAATTCCTTTTTATTTTTGTTTTATGATTTTAGGAATGTACATCATGGAGTTTCAAAAGAGAGGTCGTCCTATGCCATCCTTGAGGCTAAGTGTGTAAGCAAATTGACAACTGGAAAGATATTGATGGTGTAATACTTGCAGAGTTGCTTGATGCGACATTATATCCAAGATTGGCAGATGTAGTAACCAAATACATGATTCATGGCCCATGTGGAGTGACTAATCGTAAGTCCCCTTGCATGAAAGGTAGAAGATATCAAAAGTATTTCCCAAAGATTTTTGAATCATCTACCACAATTGATGACAAAGGTTATCCAAGGTATAAACGTTAGGATTCTAGCCTCTATTCAAAAAATGGGAGTAAAAATGGATAATAGGAGTGTCGTTCCTTACAATCCTTATCTTCTAATGAGGTATGAAGGACATGTGAATGTTGAGTATTGTAATAAGTCCAACACCATAAAGTATTTGTTTAAGTATGTGAACAAAGGCCTTGATCAAGCCACACTACAAATATGTAAAGATTCTAAAAATAACGATATTAATCAACTTGTTGATGAGATCAAACAATATTATGATTGTAGGTGCGTTTCAACATGTGAGAGAGCTTGGAGAATTTTCAAGTTTGACCTATATTACAAGTGGCCATTGGTGCAAAGATTAGTTTTTCACCTTCCAAATCAGTAGGTTGTTTATTTCAATGACAATGAAGAAAATGAATCAGTTGTCAAAAGACATGAACAAGTTCAAACAATGTTTCTTGCATGGTTTAAGGCAAATAAGAATTTTGTTGCCGATAAGGATATAATAGATTCATAATACTCCACTAAGTTTGTCTACTGCAAAAAAGATAAGAAGTGGTAGCCAAGGAAGAAAGGAGAAAGTATTAAGAGGCTTTAGTACATTCCTTCCAACATTTAGGAACTACATTACATGAGATTTTTGCTTACTATGCAGAGGGGTTGCACTAGCTATGATTGCTTGAAGACAGTTAATGGTGTAAAGCATAATACTTTTTAGGAGGCATGTTATGAGTTAGGGTTATTAGCAGATGATAGAGAGTTCATAAATGCAATCATAGAAGCAAGTGAATTGGCTTCTGGTAATTAGCTGCAAAGGTTGTTTATTACATTGTTAGTCATGAATACAATGACAAAACCATTTGTTGCTTGGAACAACACATGGAAGTTATTGTGTGATGGAATATTGTAGGACAAGAGGAGGGATCTAACTATTCGAGATATAATTTTTTTGTCCATTTCTTTGTCATTTTGTTTGTAAATAGTTAAACAGATGACTAACACATTTATTTGTCTTATAGATCTTCAAATTTCTGATGATGAGTTAAAAAATCTCTATCTTATTGAATTAGAGAAGTTGCTTCAGTCAAATGGGAGATCCCTTATTGACTATCCTTCCATGCATTATTGCCCATGATGTCAGATATACTTGACTTCCAAAATAAGTTAATTGTAGATGAAATGAGCTATGATGAGATGAGATAGCAAAAATTCATTCTTCTCTCATGCAATTGTTGATGACCGAGCAAAAAGTTATATACCAAGAAATCGTTGACTTTGTCGTTTCTAGATTAGATGAATTTTTTTTCTATATGGATATGGGGGTACTAGCAAAACATTTTTATGGAAGACTTTATCTACAGGCCTACGATCAAAAGGATTAATTGTCCTCAATGTTGCTTCTAGTCTCTATTTTTACCTTGAGGACGAACTACCTACTCAACTTTTTCCATTCCATTAGTTATTAGAGATGTCTCAAGTTTTAATATTAACCAAAGGAGTGCTAGATCAGAACTTCTATTTCTCACCAAACTAATCATATGGGATGAGGCACCAATGTTGAATAGGTTTTGCTTTGAAGCACTAGAGTGAACATTGTAGGATATTATCGCGTCTCAAAATAAGGACAACATGACGAAACCATTTGGAGGAAAGGTGGTTGTTGTGGGTGGTGATTTCAGACTAATTTTGCTTGTGATTAGGAAGTGGTCGAGGCAAGATATTGTTGGTTCTTCCATAAATGCTTCTAACATTTGGAACAGTTGCAAGATATTGAGGCTTATAATGAACAAGAGGCTAGGTGCTACAACTAATAATGCAGACCAAGATCATATAAGAGAGTTCGTAGATTGGATTCTACGGATTGGAGATGGCAATCACAACGAAGACGAAAATGGTGAGAGTGAAATAAAAATTCCTGAAAACCTACTAATTTAGGAATGTATAGATCCATTACTATCTTTGGTTGATTTTGCCTATCCTAACCTCTTACAAAACATTAACTTGCCGAACTATTTTCAAGAGTGGAGAATTCTAGCACCAACTCTAGATTTTGTTTAACAGGTTAATGAATTTTTCATCTCATTATTTCCTGGGAATGAAATTGAATATTTAAGTTCTAATTTAGTTTGCCACTCTGATGAAAACAATGAGGTAGAAGGCGAATGGTTCACCACTGAGTTCCTGCATGAAATCAAATGTTCTGGAATTCCAAATAATAAATTGAGGCTAAAGGGAGTCCCTATCATGCTAATGCGAAACATTAATTAAGTAGTTGGTCTATGTAATGGAACTAGGCTAATGGTCAACGAGCTGGGGAAGAATGCTATAGGTGCAACATCTTAACGGGAGCTAATGTTGGGGACAAAATTTTTGTCCCTAGGATGAACCTGATTCCAACTGATCCTGGCTTACCTTTTAAATTCTAGAGGAGACAATTCCCATTGGCTCTCTGTTTTACTATGACAATAAATAAAAGCCAGGGACAATCACTTTCCTATGTGGGGATTTATCTTCCAAGATCTATTTTCACTCATGGCCAATTGTATGTTGTAGTATCTAGAGTCACTTCAAGAAAGGGTCTAAAGATTTTGGTTTTGGATGAAGAGAAAAGATTGTGCACATCAACAAGTAATGTGGTCTATTGTGAAGTATTTGACAATGTTTAGGTATTGCCTAACTTGATTTTTAATTTTGATTTACTGCTTATGATACTCCATCTGCTCAACTTTCAAAAGTTGACCATGTTGGAACCAAAGACGTATAAAGCTTCTAGTCCCTCAAATTTTGAAAATAACAATAACTTATTAAGTTTTAAGTCTTTGTTGTCAAAAGGTTATTTAAGTGTCCAACGCATCTTTAATATCAAGGGTTCAATGTGCCAATTTTTAGCAAACGTCCAATGGACTCATGTAAGATGATTGTCCAAGTGTAAGTCTCTTCAACGACTAAGTTTTAAAGCTTGTTTTAACTCTACATTTTCACAAAAGACCTTGAGACTAATACTTTACCTCTTAGTATGATCTAATGTTCAAAAATCTGAGCATTAAATGAAAGTCAGATATATGTTAGTGCATAAACGCAGCATTGTAGAAAAAAAAAGTTAACCTATCAAGCTACCAAGCCAAATAAAGAGTGTTCAGAGAAACAGGTCTCTAACAAAGTACTGCACCTTTCATTTTAGTACAAGAACAAAAATCACTTTTCTGACTCTACTGTAAACTTAATATACACACACACATGTTCCTTTCTTGAAGACTCAAGCTGAAAATTTCAACGGCTATTTTTTTTAAAGGCATATATATATATATATATATATATATATAAGCTCAAAAGAGAAGAAAATATATAGAAAACTACCACGAATATGGTGTTTGCTAGACGACTCTTGAAAAACCTTCAAATTCTTTGTAGAAAATTTCTTGTACTATTCTTATATTTTCATATTCTCACGTTGTGAGTTAATTTGTTTTAACAACTATTTTACATTGTGAAAGCCTGGAAAGGCTTAGTGATAAAGAATACTTAGGTGGTTAAGGAATCTGGGTAGATTGCTTTGTAAAGCCTGAAGAGGTAGAGAAGATATTTGGTTGTAACCAAAGGTTGGTTAGTTGAACATCTTCAGTACAAAAAAATTGGTCGTAGCTCAAGATTGAGTGAACTAATATAAAATTCCTTGTGTCCTTATGCTTCTCTTATCCATATATATGCTTAATTTATTTAACTCATTTTTAATTTGTTAAAAAAAAATTTAACACACAATTCAACTCCCCTTCTTGTGTGTTCCTTGTTTTATCAAACTATGTTTATTATGAACCAACTACGTATAGGTTTCTCCCTCTATGGATTTGAAGAACTTAGTGCACAGCTTCACGAGGCAAAAAAGTAGGTCAACCTTATGGTATTTTGAGTTTTAACAACATTTTCTTATTATCCATGTACTAAACAATTATATTTTCTTTTCAGGTTTTTACATGGAATGCAGACACATTTTAAGTTTTCCTATTGGTGTATACTATTAGAAATTTGATCTCCTCTAAAATATTGAATATTTTGATGTATTGATGTTGTAGTGAACCATATAATTCAATTTCAGTAACCAAATTGAAGAAACAGTTCATTTGATGTTCAAAAAAACGAGGCTAACTCATAAATAAATCTAACTAAATTTGATCTCATTGTTTTGCAATTTAAGTAAAGATTAAGTTTTTTTTAAGGGTTTGGTTTCATACCTATCCTCTCTTACAGAGCCAATAATTCCTATAATTTATAATAAATTTAGGAGGTAAGAATAGCTAACAAATTGAATGATGGACTAGATTGTAATACAACATATGTCCCAAACAAGACACGGGTTATTAATTACACTAGTTGTATACATAAAAGGCAAAACCTTGACAAAATGCCCCATATATGTTTTGCCAAGATAAAATAATCATGGTTGTCCAAGAAGTGAAGGCATGTAGAAAGCATGGCTTTGTGCAATCTCAATGCGTTCACGGGGATCATTCAGATTTTCATCCCTAAGAGCTTGGAGAATAGCTTGTGATGACTGTTCCCTGAGAAATGCAATATGCATCAGAAACAAGCAGGGAAAGAAACTTATAGCCAAGATGCATTTAATCTGTATACTTTAGTTTATGTCCAATTTTAGTCTCTTTTAGTTTTAATTATTCACATTTAGTCTTCATAATTTTCTAATGTTTAAAAAAATAAGAGTTTAATGAGTATGCGCAATTAGTATAAAAAATTTTACACTGTCGACTAATTAGAAATTATGTTTGATATAATTTGTAAGGTAATTATTTTCAAAGTAAACAATCCTACCATATATGATAGTTTGTGATTGGATGAACGTATAAAAACACTTTATACTATTAGTGTATATCCTATTTTCTCTAAAAATAATGTCCTTCATTCCAAATTTCATTTAATAATTAACGAAAATACAATCAAGGTGTGATATGACATTAACTTGTATAATTTCATAAAGAAAAAATATATATAAAATATTTAAATAAAATTAAAAAAATGACTTCAAAGTACTGATTTTGGGCTTATTTTTTTGTTTTTTAAATTTTATTTAAACATTTCATTCATTCTAATTTTCCTTTATAATTTATACAAATCAATGTTACATTATAATTCTTTTAAATTCCTGTTAATTATTGAACGGAATTTGAGGTAATAGATTTAATTTTAATTATTGAGAATCTATAATGATTAAATGCAGGCGATTAGCTAGAAACACACATAGACTACAATATGGACATGAAAAGTGTAATTAAGCACAATTTCAAGTTTGGCTCAGCTTTTCTTTTACTTTAAAGCTATTTTAAGTTAAAGCTAAAAATAAGAACTTAAAGTTAAAAACAAAAGTAGAAGTTATTTGTCAATTTTTAGTTTTTTAGGCTTCAAAACACCTTTTAAGATAAAAAGTGTTTGGCAAAAAATGGGAAAAAAATATATTTTTTGTTTAAAAATAGGTATCTAAACCAATTAAAAGGTACATTTATAAAAATAAAAAAGAAAAATTATTTTAATTTACATAAAATTATTTTAATAACAATAAAAATAAATAAAACTGCATAAGCTTCTCAAAAACTCCTCCAATTAGCTTTTCTAACAAAATCCTTATTCTTATGATTTCTTTCAAAAAAATAAACTACTTATTTTTTTAACTATATATAAAAACATATAATGGTTCCAAGAAATTAGTTACCTGGATATCAATATTTTATACAGTGTCTTCAGGATGGGGCAGAGTTCAACAGGAGCAACCGGCTTGTTTTCTTCAGGGTGCAACACATTCAGGCTTGAATGGCTCAAAAGTTCAAAGAATGCCTCAACTGCAGAGACACCCTACAAATATATATAGCAGTCATTTTTTTAATTAGAAGAATTTGATTGAAGACAAAATGTTGACTGTGAGGAGAAATTCACAAATTAAGGAAAATTCCTCCTTTCTCTTGTGAAGGATATTGAGTTATTACCGTCACAACTTTTGTAACAAAAGCATTTGTGAGGACCAACTATCCATACTTGTGCACAAAATCCAAACCGATCCAAATCACTCCAAAACCAAAGCGATCCAAATTTAAAAAACAATCTATTTTCAAAAAAAATCCGAACCAAACTGTTTTATAAAAAATGGTTAGTTAACCGAGCCATTTTTCATAAAGTGGATTAGTTTGGTTCGGTTCTTCAAAAAACTGAACTGGTTTTTTATAAAGTGGTTAACTGAACCCTTTTTCATAAAGCGGTTCGGCTCTGTTTGGATTGGTTTTTTGATATATCCATTTTTTGCACAGCAATCACAGTAGTTTTCTGTTGCAGCTTGCAGAATATCAAAATGGTCAAAAGCATCCATTTGTATCCCACTTTCACATTTTAAAAAATTTGTTCTTGCAGGATACATATGAACTATGTAGTATTAATCCTTTAGCTCTGGGGAATCACTCGTGTTTCCTAAATTGTTCTCACATTTAAAGCATAAGGTAGCAATATCACATTTGTCAAACCATCTAGTCAAGAAAATTTCCTTTTGTTCATGCTCTTTTAAATCCAACTACAAATTTTAAGCCTCAAATGCCAATGATAATACAAGGAAGTCCCATTCTAAATCTGTAACTAGAATGTAGAAAACGTTGATAAGAAGAAATTCAAAACGACATCTGTGATTCTGAACATTTTCAAAGATAAAAAATCTATCATTGAAATTGCAGGGAAGCTTTAAACCATCAATAACATATTTTTTTCCTACAAGAATAATAACAGACAAATTCTACTAAACTACAATTAAAATAACAAAAAGGCACTGCTATGCGAGGCTGCCAAATTCTCCACGAGGCACTATCTCATAATATTCACATGTTCATGCTTATTATACAATTTGTACATTCCAAAGTGCAATTAGGACACCTAAGGAATTTAGAATAGGTGTTTGCAAGGAACTAATAAGTGGAAAAGTACAGAACATACCTGAATCATTCCTTTGCCACTGATGCTGTCACCCATGTCTGGGCTTAATTCACCCTAGCTAACATCTGGCCATACCATGCATTACGACCTTTTAGTAAAGTCACATAAGTGTCGGCCAATAACGGCCCTGCAAGTTTCTCAGGTTCTTCAGCCAACAAATGGGTGATAAATATCATCTCTGATGTGCAGTGTGCAAAGTATACAGATTTGCTGGTTGCACTCTCATTGGTAAGGGCTGCTACCATTCCTGACAATAATAAGAAAGACAATATATAGACATTGTAAATCAGAAAGTAAATGTAACCTATGGAAATGAATAAGGGGGGCTCCTACTAATATCACAGTCAAATTTTCCGATTTGCCACTTGCAATACTTAACAAAAGGAAAAGACCAAGCAATAGCATTAGCCTAAAACACTGCATATCAGAGACGTATTGCCAAAAATAATAAATGCTAGTTATGAATGTACTGATTTAGCCACTTGGCACTGAGAGAATCAACCATAGTTTGAAAACATAAGAAATTCAATTTTGCTAAAACTGCAAGAAAAATAACTGTTCTGTTATATGACTTCATCAAAAGCTGATAACCATTAGATACCATATAGTTGCAGAGCTATGAAATTACTCACTTAATAGGTTGGAAAAATATCACATGCTGAATGTTTGATTTGCTATATTTAAGAGAAGAGTCTTGTTAATTTTATATCCTTTATTATATAATTAGAGAAAAAAATTATGGATTAATGGTCTCTTCTACTATTTTAGGTCTTTTTATTGAAGCAATTGATTGGAGATTTGATGGAAGAAGGAACAAGATTTTTGGAGCAAATTATTTACATATCCGCTTTGTTTCTGATCTTTATGTGGGAAAAAAGACATAACTTTCACTATAAATGTGTAAATTAGATAACTCCAATACTACAACTTTTAAGCAGACCAAGGTAACTAATGTTGTTATTTTGAGGTCAAAATTCAAAGTCCATGGCCATGTGGTTTCCATTACCTAAAATGTCTAGGCCATGTTTTCAATCAGAAAAATGAAGATTTCATATCCCTTGAGTTACACTAGTAGGGACGGAGGAGAGAGATAGGAAGGGTAAAAAAAAGAAAGTGATATACTTGTTGGGGATGATGTGTGATAGGAAAGGAAGAGAAACAAGATGTAAGATGAGTGCAAAAACTGGTGTAAGAAAATGAGGTTGTTGCAATAGTCCAAGGCATGGCCATGTTTCTAAATGAATGTTTGGATGTGTTCTCTTCCCCAATTCAAGTATTTGAATCTCACTTCTCATCACCATTTTAGGCATGGACCTACGACAGAAACATTTGCTCAAAGACTCTGACACGAAACATATTATCTATAAATAGAAATCTAGAGGTATAGAAAAACAGATATTTCTTGGAGGATAGTTTAGAGAGACATCCAAGATAGAATATAAACGCTTCACATAGGTGAGAAAACTTTCCAATGCAAGATTCAAAAAAAGGATGATCAAAGGATTTTCAAGATTTCATCTTTTATTGTTCTATCTCTCTACTTCTTGATTCTCTATGCTTAATATGATGATATGATTTTGTTAAATCCTTCCTCGTGGTAAGATATGATTATAATTATTTAATGCGGTTATTATTAGTTGAATTTTATTTGAACTTGCATATATTTTTCTGTCTTATGGCGAAGATTAATTCCTGAACCAATATTTGATTCGTTAGAATCCTATCTCCAGTTATCCTTGATAATTAGTAATTTACATTTCCACTACCCCTATAAATAGTGGTTAGGTAGAGGAATAACCCTCACTCACCACAGTAAACTAGATAAACTCTATACTGTAATTTTGGTAAGGTTAAACTTTGATTTGTACACAACATACTGAGATTCTTAGCACAGTTGCTAGTAGTCAGTATTGAGTTGAGACCAAGCCAGAGTACTCCGAGGAAAAACAGACTTCAATGAGAGTTGGACCAAACAATAGCAAAGATGCAGTTCAGACATTTGGAATATGAGAAAAAAAAGTTCGATAAAGATAATATCATATTAAAGCAAATGGACAAATGATAAAGCCTTAAACGCTTATCTGAATTGCATACGGTTCTCAACTAGTTCTCTTTCTTCTTTCAGTAGTTCTTTCCTATTCCCCTCCCTTTATGTATAAAGAAAAGGTCTGTTTCATTTCTCCTATTATCATTTATCAAAGTTACTTTTTAAGCACATTGCAATGCTTATGCTTGTATAACATTCAAAACTAAAATTGGCAGTGAAAACTGAAAAGAGTAGAATGGCATGTCAAGGAGCTATCCACAAAAATCACAACCATTATAACACATAAAAGACATGGCAATATAAATTACTACAAGTTTCACATTAGCTGTTAAGCTTATGCAAATAACTAATTTGAAGCTTACCTGCACCAATTGCATAGACATTTTTCAAGCCACCCATGACCTCATGGGTGACAAGGTCACTGTTGTCCCAGACAATAAAATGTGGTTGTCGTAGAAACTTTGCCAGAGGTTTCCTCCATTTCTCAGCTCCGCATATTCGAGCATTGGCATACTCCTTGTTGTAGATTTCTGAGGCAATATTGGGACCACCAAGATAAAGTATGTTCTCCATAGGCACTCCAGCTGTCAAAGTATCCATTGTGAAGAGTTGAGAATGAGGTAAGATAAAATAGATATACTAATAAATTACCAGCTTCCATTGGTTGGTATCAAATAAATTCTAGATAACAAATAGCAATACCTAGCCTGCAGATTGTCACAATTTATATGGATTTGCCTCCTCTAAAGTATGTAGTACACTTTAGAGGATAAGTGCAGAGTCATCAACTGTTGAAATTTAAACAACTTCTAATTTATTTTATAAGTGCATAATCACATTTTCAACTATTAATTTCCAAATCAACAGATATTGCTGTACTTTATCCTCTAAAATGCATTTCACATTTTAGAGGAGCCAAATCCTTGGTCTGTAATATGCCTAAATATGAATATGACAAATATAAATTTCAGTGAAATGAACTTGCTAGGAGTGGATAACCGGATGGGAAGCTTGAGTTCCACATTCATTCAAATAAACAAGGAAGATTGTCTCCACCAATAAAACTCACAATAATGCTGCGAAGTTTCTTTGTCTAGACTTCGTCTCTAGCTATACTGGTCAGAAGATGAAAAGGTATTCATGAAGTATGCCATACACCAAATAGCAGGTGGATGTGACTGTATGAGAAATGTTAAAAAGTGACATATCAATGAATCCCTGAACCTTCACACATAAAGATGTCCTCATTGCTTTACAGTTTTCCTTTCTTTAACATGCTTTTTCATCTTGTTCTGAAAGATGAATATATCTTCTAACTCCTACCTCTCCCAAACCAAACTAACTCCAAAAAAATGCTGGTACAATGCCTACTCTGTATTTACTATTAATTATTAAATAAGGATGCTTGTCACAAAAGTAGAAAGTTGAAGTTATATTCTTCCATATGAGAGCTCATGCAATCCAAGGTTTTAAATTGTAGTTGTGGTCACGGTTGCAGTTGAATTGTGATTAACAAAATTGCAAGCAAATGCAACTGATGTAGCTGTGCAAACACAATGGGATTCTTTTATTTCTTCTATTGTATCAAGTGCATGGGAAAAATCTTGCCTTTCAAGTATAAGAAATAAGCCAGAAGAATGGAGAAAAGACAACTCATAATAATAAGAAGACAAATCTTACTTGCTTGGTTAATCATTTTTGTGGGGGTTATAATATGGGGAACAGGCTCCAATGCAGCCTCTATACCCTTTGCCAAAGAGATTATCACAGGCACTGTGATTCTCTCCTTCCAATATTTACTAATCTCTTCAAAAATCTCACGTGTTTCAGTTGAAGGCAAACCATTAACCACAATATCAGCATCCCAAACAGCTTCCTGCAAGTTTGTGACCACCTTCAATGGACAAAGTGGTGTGTCAATCATATTCAAGCAAAACCCATCTTTCAGAATCTCATCAGCAAGAAGCGTCCTATCACCAAGCCTGGCCTCAACGTATTTCAGATAAGCACAGCGCCTGATCAACCTCCTCAACACATCCTCCCTGGAGTTGATAACTTCAAAGAGGTGCTCTGCAGTGGCTCTATCAACTGCCTTTCCTGGCCTTCTCCATATCCTGATTTGCACCTTGTCGCGGAATTGGCCATAAGTATCTTGCAGCAAAGCAGCAAAAACACTTCCCCAAGCACCAGCACCAACACTCACAATTCTCAAAGGATCACCATCAGCCTTCCCAACAAGGCCGCGAAGATCATCGAGCTTCTCCTCTAAACCATTGAAGCCCTGAACAGATCCATTTGAGTATTCATTACTAACTACTCCCATGATGCTTCCGACCATGCATAAACACTAACTAGCCTTGAAATCTCCAATGCTTTATTGGCTTCTAGTTCTATGAACTTTTCAATAGGTGAGTTCTTTCTAATCCAGGTTTTATGCCTATAAATAAACTAGCCACATCACATACGACCCCCTCTAAATCTTAGGCCTTTCACATTCCTCTAACTCAACTACTGAGTTTGGCTCTTTCGATGAGAGGTTTTTGTTACCAATAAGATGCAAAATGAACTGGAAAATCAAATCTTTTTGGTGGATCTTGCTGGACCAAAAATTGAACTAACTAATATTTGAGGTCTTCCTTTCCAGATTTTCTGACCGAAAGCTTCTCCCACTCCAAACTTTAGTTGAAATAGAGGAACGCATGAAATATGTCATACCGTTACTAATAATAATGTGTCCCTTTTTCGGCTTTCTAAGCAGCGCACATGCCTAAAGACCAGAAGCAAAAAACAAAAGGTAAAATTCAAAAACAAATGTAACTTTGTTTTCTCCGTCTAGAGTTGTTCATCTACCCAGCTAAAAACGCAGCTAGAACCAGCAAAAGACAAAATAAAATACAAAACACACTTAACTTTTGTGTGGGAACTACAAAGTTACGTTTATTCAAACAAAGGCTTGATTTCCTTAGCCACCAAATTATTTTGTTTTAAATACAAGAACCGACCTTGTTGAAGGGAATAATCTCACGAGAAACAAAAAGAAAAATGAAAATTATGTGAGAAATATTGCACTGAAATGTGTCTAAAATTGAGCATACAAAATAAAAATTAATAGAACTGAAATTAGAGAAGCAGCTTGTTCACATTGGTCATGCCCATAGACAGAAAGAGATAAAAGAGAGAGAGAGAAAAGGAAGGGAGTAATGTAATGAAGCTGTATGGTTGAAGCCTATAGGCATGGCATTAAAGGTTCGTGGCTGCTGCCAACCCCCCTCGACGGTTCATTAATATTGGATGACTTTGCCGATCATCTTCCATGTGACGTGCCCCATTGGCAGTTGGGCTATTCCAATAAAAAAATTTACTTAATCTTATAGCTATTAGAGATATCTTTGGTATATGGTGTATGAATGAGAAATTTTTACTTAATTTTATGGTAGATAATGTCTAACTAAAAATTATTCACATGTTATCATTAGAATTTATTCTTACCCGCGAAGCATAGGAGAATTTCTTTTAGTGGATGCACGCCTATCTTGTCCTTACGTGCTTATTGGAAACTTGTGAAATGATGTGCTCAGTAAGGTCCTGCCAATTCTGAGCTTGTTCTGTTTGGAAATTTATGATTATATTGGTACAGGTTTATTTTGAAAAATGTTATTATAAATTTATTTTAAAAATATTAGTAATTTTATCTTATAAAAAATAACTAAGATAAATAATATAATTATGAATAGGATTTTGATAGTTTATAATGTTATATTTATATTATAAATAAAAGTACTTTGATTACATGTAATTTATGGGATTAAATAATCAATTTACTTTTCTTAACATTTTAGATGCTTTAATCTCCAAAGGTTAAAATAATATAAATAAGAGAGTATATTTATTGACTTTTTTGAACTTGTAATCAAATAGATTTATTTTTCAACAATTTATTGCTAAATAGTTGATGGGAATGTCAAAGATTAATTGATACTATATATATATATATATATATATATATATATATATGATGTTTGTTGTATTTAGTTGCGAGTAGAAAGCGACAGTCCTATGGCCAACACAAGTAGAGTCGATCTGGCCATCTCTAAGTTGCCACTTAGTAATTTTCATTATTTTTTTTATTTTTACAAAGAAATATTGATCTTTTATTTTATAAAAAAATATTTTTTTAGTTTTAATGTCGGCCCTGCCCATCACTACTTATTAATTCCTTTTACTAAAAAAGTTATTTTTAGTGATGGCGGTGACCTTGGCTGTCACCACTGATAATTTGCTTTTTAAAAAAACAATTTCAACAATAGAGTTGGCTTTGGCCGTCACTCTATGATAATAATTAAATAAATTAAAATTTGCATTCTAAAACACGAAACCACCTTCGAAATCCACTGCTCTTCTTAAATTGTTCTCCCTCCGCAACCGAAAGATGAACCACTACACACCTTGCTTAGCTGAGTTCGAGTCCTTTGTTAGACAAATGACAAGATCCAAGAGGAGGGTCAATTGGATCTTCAAGAAAAACTGGTCCTAAAAAGTTTTTCCAAAATTCTTTGAAATTTTCTTTAAAGATTTTACACCAGTTGACTTAGATTCTGACATGGTTTAGAAAAGGATCAATGCAACCTAAGTACAAATAATATCATGAATGCAACATGCATGAACCATATTTCAATTAATCACAAAATCAAGAAGCAAAGGAGATAGAGATAGAAAAGGCACAAAGGATTTTTCATCCTGGTTTGATCGCTCTACTATGATCTACATCTAGTTTTCAACCAACTCAGTTGAGATTCTTCACTAAAATTGAATCGTTTTACATTTACACAACTGCAATCAATATTACACTTGAACCACAAGGGTTTTTACCCTTCAAGAACTCCTTACAACCAGTTGTAGTACACCACTACAACAATCTTTGAGAAACACCCACTTCTCAAAAACACAAACAAGTGAAGAAAGATTAAGATATCACTTGGAACACGTGACAAACAAACAAATTCAAAAACCTTATCTTCTTGACTCCATTTGACTCTTGAAAGATTTTCACAATTGAGCTCTTGATTTAAATAAATCTTGTAAACTTTAGTGATCAATAATCTCTAATTTTTTTCACAATAATCTCTCAAGTATTTCGCAACTCTCTCTCTCTCTCTCTCTATGTGTGTTTTTGACTTATCTCACAATTTTATTTGTGGAGTCACACTTTGAAATGAGAGTTAAGTTTATTATTTATAAATGTTGACTGATATAATTGATTACTTGCTTCACATAATTGATTATTTTGTTCATCAGAACTACTGGGTTTAAACAACAAACAATATAATCAATTATGTACTGATTTAATCAATTATTATAGAGAGAAATTGTTTTTCACAAATCAATAAAGAGCATTTAATTGATTACATTAAGTAAATAATTGATTATTCTATTCTATTCATTAGATTTCCAAATAAGAACAATTTAATTGATTATATTTACTTTTAATCGATTATTACAAAAACAATTCTAGTTAGAACTCTTTTATTTACTTATCTTACGCTCTTGTTACTTTTTCAAAAACAAGTTTTCTCTTGTTAATCTTTTTAAGTTTTAGTGAACTCTTTCAAATTTTCAAGTGCCAAACTAGGAGCCTAGAAAGTTAACCAACAAGACACATGTAACGCCCTTACTTTTATATATTAAATTGTTTTGTATGTTTAAAACTGTTTTTAAGTCATCAATGTATTTAGAATAATTAATAATAATTTTAGAAATTTTTCTGGAATTTATTGAGATGATTTTTGTAAAATGACAAAAATACCCCTAATTGACTACGAGGACCAACCAAAGACTTTTTAACCTCAAAATATTTTGAAAATTTTATATTAAGTATCTTTATTTATAAAAAATTTATTTTGAAATAAAAATAGTGAAAAATATAACAATCCTATTTCAATTTTTTAACTATTTTTTTAATATTTGACAATGTAATTTTGAAAAATTGGAATGGAATTTCAAAATTTTGATTCCCACCATTATGATCAAAGTTTCAAGAGCTGTTTAATCATGATTTTTAATCATTTTTCTTAGCCGAAGCCAGGAGAAATTAGAAATGACGATTTTGTCCCAATTTCTCAATATTAAGGGTTGACCTAAGAAAAAGATTCAATTGATATCAAAATGTCAATTTGAGCCTAGAATCATGTCATATATATTAAAATATAATTTTGGAAATTTTCTGGAAATTTTTTGGAATTCTTGTGTAAAATGACCAAAGTACCCTTAGGTGTCTCATAAGCCAGCCAGTATTGGTTTGACATCCAAAAAGGGTGAAAATGGTAAATTTAGTTTATTTATGGGTAAAATATTTAATTTTAAAATTTTAATAAAAATTTTGGTATTTATTGAATTAAAATGGATTTTTTATGAATTTTCTAGCTTAAAAATACAAAATAAATATATATAATTTGAAATAAATTAATCAAAATTAAAGTTTATTATTATAAATTTATTTTTGATTAAAAATAATTTATTTGTCCAGTTTTGCATTAAAATGCATCATTTTGATATTAAAAGCTAATTTTTTCAAGTTGAGGCAATTTTATCGGTACCGGTTAATGCACCTACAGATAAAATTTACATTGAGAAGCTTGAGGAAAACTCATATAGCACATCCCCAAGCCTAGAAGGGATGATGCAACATCCTAAATGGTGTATGTGTCCCTAAGTTTGCATATTTGTCCCTAAATTTAAATTAAAAACAAATTTAAAACTTGATTTTTTTGCATCATTGCTTAGGCCATTGGTGGACACCTAAGACCCCTTCATCTTCTATAAAAAGCCCCTCCCTCCTTCAAATTTTCAGAATCTCCTCTTCCTCTCCCAAGCTAGAAAGCTTCTCTCAAAAAAAATTTATCTAGTTTTTATGTTAAAATTTTGCTGGTTTTCAACCAGTAAAATTTCTCTTCCTAGAAGCTTTGCACCTACAATTCCATCCTCTTCTTCAACCACCTTAGGGGTAATGGGAGGAGTGGGGTTGGTTCTAAATTATTGTCACTTTGCATGTTGGTAGGAAAGGGTTTTCCCCTAAACTCGTTTAGGCTTAAGTTTTATTACTGTTATTATTGTTTGATGTTAAACTTTAATTTTTGCTAAGTTGTTACTCTACCCAAATTTAGATTATTAAATCATAATTACTAAATTGTTACTTTGCTCAAATTTAAATTATTAAATTATACTTGCTAAGCTGTTAGTTTGTTCAATTTTAGAAAATTAAAATGCATTTACTAAGTTGTTACTCTGCTCAAATTTAGAAAATTAAAATGTATTTATTTAGTTGCTATTCTGCCAAAAATTTCAGTAATTAAATTATAATTACTATGTCGTTATTCTGCTACAATTTTATATGATTACTAAATTGTTTTTCTGTTAAAATTTTGGTATTGTGCAATTTCTACAAAATAAGGGCAGAAATATTAATTGTACTGGTGCTCAAATTAAATAAGATCAAGGAAACCTCTACTTGAGAAGTTAGGAATTGATAGTTTAATGAGTAATGTAAAGCAAGTGACATGCAGTGGCATGGTACCCTGCAAGGGAAGCTACAGTTTGGTATGCTGAGGAATGAAAGGCAGGGACCCACTTGCAGAGGTCTTGGGAGTAGGCATCAAGTGGTGAAGGTCTTAATGGCCAGGGTAGCGCCCTCGTGCCAGGATATTCGCCTGACCAAGCTCGATAACCCTGACAACTACTTAGCATTCCAAGATTGGTTTGAGAGTATACCTATATAATGGATATCCTAACTGTTATTTTTCTCAATGATAATGAGGACTGTACCACGTGATGATGTTAAGAGAGGTATATGTACTCCTAGTTACTTCCTGGTTCTATTGAGAAGTATTACTCACTAATGGGAAGTGTCGATCCATACCTAGTCAAGGATAGTCTGATACAACTTAGAATGAACATGAGGTTCCCTTCTATTGTTATCTGTGTTTTATCTTTGTTTTATGATAGATTTCCTACCATACATGTAAAAGTAATTTTAGAACAAAACACCTCACTCCATTATTTTCTTTATGTATGATTGATTGTGATTATTAAAGATGACATTAATGCCCCGTGATGTTGAGTATGAGTTAGAGGGCATTCCGATAGCAAGGATCTAACAACCTATAGTATTTTTTTTTTTTGTATAAGGGAATAGGGTAAATTGACACTGCTTTGTATAGGACCCTTTTTATGTACATATTGGATAAATAATGTCTATCTTTTGATGTATTTTTAGTTTTTTGATTATCATGTATTATCAAACTATGATGTACAATTTTACGATATATATATATATATATATATATATATATATATATATAAATCCTATCTTTCAACTTTTACTACCATTTCCAAATTATGTTAAGTTTGGAATTTTTCTATTATAAAAGTAGAAAAATTTTACACGCATTTTTATTTACTTAAACCTAATAACTAAATTAATATGAATTGTATTTAATATGAATGGGTGTTACAACACACACACAAACACACATATTACAACTTGTCATCACTTATCATCAATTGGGGCTTCAAATCATCAAAACCAACACAACCAAAAAACACTTCATCCATGCTTGTCTTTACATTCTCTCCCTTTTTAGTGATGACAAAACACTTGATGAAGGCTTGACCAATTTGAACTTCTTGTGTGGCTTGATCAATTTAAGCTAATGCTCTAAACGATTATAAATAATTTAATAGTGTTAAGGAGAAATATAAATAGTCATAATTTACCATGAATATGGACAGCCACATTAAATATTCATAACAGTCCCCATTTGATGTCCATTATTTGAGAATGTGCCTTGTTAAAACTTTACTAGGAAAAACCTTGTGGGACAAAAACCTAGTGAAGGCAAAAAGTACATCGTTCTTTAATAGGTTGTCATATACTACCTCATTAAAAACCTTACCCAGAAAACCCAATGGGACAAAACCATGACGAAGGGACAAAAAAGTGCACAACATATTTATTTCTCCCCCTCATACAAACAATCATCTTTAAGACGATGAAGGGTAATCTTTTGCACTTGTTGCTCAAAATTTTACTTGCTTATTTTGGTTTATTTCACATGTCGCCATAAAATTGTTGTACCATAGCATGTAAACAAATACCTTGTTTGTGATATATTGTTACAAGGATCTAACAAATAACCTCTACGATAACAAAGTATATGCTTGACTTTATTCTAATATCTTTACGTAAGTGTAGAATTATATCTTACTAATAAATTGACAACGAACAATATATTAAGACATGGATAATTAGCAAGATACATTTGTGTTTCAATAGCACTAATATATGGTACTTCAGGACCAAGTAGTTCTCCATCATTTTATCAAGGTTTAAAAGCATCTTTGTTCACATCTAGAGACCTTACAATCATTGGAGTGCATAACAGATGGAATTTGTCCATATAGAACCTTTTAAGCACTTTTGCTATATAAGCTTCTTGATACACAAGAATTCCATTATTTAAATATTCAATTTATAATTCTAGGCAAAACTTTATTTTCCTTGGTCATTCGTCTCAAACTTTTTCTTTAACTAATTCATAGCTTTTAAGAGCTCTTCACAAGTTTCGTAATATTTATGTCATCTACATAAATATCAATTATGACAAATTCATTTCTATATCTTTTCATAAAAATACATGGACAAATGAGATCATTTTTATATCCTTCTTTTATCAAATACTCATAGAGAGAATTATACCACATGCGTTCATATTGTTTTAGTCTATAGCAAGACTTATTCATTTTCATTAAGTAATCTTCTCGAGAACTTGCACTATTGGACAAATTAAATCTTCCAATGAGTTTCATATAAAAATCGTTATCAAGAGAGTCATACAAATAGGTTGTAACAACATCTAATACATTTAAATTAAAACTTCACGTGCAACCAGACTAATTAAGTATAAAAAGTATTTGCATCTACTACAGGTGAATGTCTCTTCAAAATCAATGTTAGGTCTTTATGAAAATCTTTGACCAACAAATCATGCTTTATATTTTATGTTTTCACCATTCTTATTTCATTTTTTACGCAAAAACTCATTTGTATCCAATTGGTTTTACATCTTCAAGTGTATAAACTACAAGTCCAAAACCTAACTAATTTTACATCTTCAGGCATACCGACAATGGGTCCAAAAACTTAACTAGTTTTACATCTTCAAGTGCATGGACTATGCGTCCAAAAACCTTTTGCTTAGCAAGCGAGTCTATTCTGCCTCAATTGAGTCTTGCTATTTTGGCCAATCATTTCTTTGTTTACAATCCTTCATAGACTTTAGTTATTGATCCTCATTATCATTTATTACATTTAGCACTACATTATATGCAAATACATTGTCAACGTTGACTTCATTTTGGTTTCATCGAATTCCGTTCATCATATAATTTATTGAGATCTCTTTATTTTCACTAATTTCAGGTACTTGAGTTCTTCTAGAACTAAAATATTAATTATGTCAAAGGAATCTTTTGGACTTTCTATATCCTCAATTTGGCAATCTTGCCTTTTAGCTCTTTTTCTTATTTGAGGATTTTTATCTTTCAAATCGACGGGTCTATCACACTTCATGCTTGTTAGAGACTCATTTTAGAATATTAGATTGTCCAACAAGGACATTAATTTTTATTAGAGCATTAGCAATTGGCATATGAATTATCTTTTGAACTTCTAATTCACATTGTTTCGGTTGAGGATTAAGATGATAATTTATTCTAACTAATCTCCTTTTTCAACTACTTATTCTCTCCCCCTAATATTGGGAAAAATTATTCAAATGGAAATCGACAAACTAAGCTGTAAATAAATCTTTTGTTGATACTCAATATATTTTATTGTTGATGGAGATTCATACCTAACATATATTCCTAACCTTCTTTGAAGACTTATCTTAGTGCATTGTGGTAGAACAATTAGAACACATAACACATCTATAAACTTAAATATGAAATATTAGGTTGCTTACCAAAAATCAATTGCAAAAGAGAAGACTTGTAATAACTTGTTGGCTTGATATGAATTAATACCATAATATGTAAGATTATATGTCCCTAAATATAAATTGGAATTGTTGATCTCTTGAGTAATGGTCTTGCATTCAATTTTAAATGCTTAATAAATGATTTGGCTAGTCCATGTTACATGTGAACATATACTATAAGATATTCAATATCAATTTCATATAATATTTATTAAAATCTTGAGATATAAATTCACCATTAAGCAAGCGATCTCACAAACATCTGGTTGCGAGTTGACAATAAACAAAAATGTGACTATTTAATTGATGCATCAATTAAAACCATAAAATATATGAGTAGTCCACATGATGGATGTATTGATTCACAAATATCACCCTGTATACATTCTAAAAATATGAGAAATTTATTCTCTATTTTGTTGGTGACTGTCAAATTATCAACTTTCATTGGGAACAAGTAGTACATAAAAATTTATTGAATTGAAGAATCTCATAGCTATTTAATAGGTGCTTACATGAATTTTTAATTATTCTTCGCATCATAATAGATTCGGGATGGCCCAAACCGGTCACACCAAATAATTAACTTATTTAGATTTGTAAACTTTTGGTTTACAACATTATATGTTCCAATTTGTACTAATATACGTGTAGTACAAACCAAATGGAAAATATGTTTTTTTTTCTTACACATTTCTTGGTCTAAGTCTTATGATATAAAAACATTTCTCACATTTGATGATTCAAATTTAATAAGTTTCTATAAAACTTGAAAGAATATAATGTAATAACAATGTGTAATTGTGTTCCTTTAAATAAAAATACATAAGCTTTTTCGGAGCCTTCAATTGTCTTTATAATATTAGATATATAGTATTAATATTGACTTATTACATTACTAAATAAGAAAAATATTTTTCAATTCTGAAAAGCCGTTGCACTATCAACAAGACACATATATTCATTATTGATTTCAATATCAACTTTTATTCTTCATAAAAACAAGGAGCATAAATAATCAATATGAGAAAATCTAATTAAATTGTAATCGATTCAAAATTAAAACCGTTTACCATTTAATAGCTATTGAATTGTAATTTTTTATTAATTTGAAACATTTAAATTATAAATAATAATATCGAATAAAAACTTTATTGTTGACAATAATGATTAAAACTCATATATTAAAAATTAATGATTCAAATAATTAATGCATATGTGGCTACATTCACTTTTGGGAATGGAGTAATGCCAATTGGATGAGCCTCATTATTTTCCATCAAAAGCTCATTATTTTTTCTTAACTCAACTCAAAATATTTCTTAAATCATTTGACTTAATATTGCTACTATAGGAGCACAATAAATGGATAAAAATAAAGAATATCTTTCTAACATATTTTTATCAATATTTATTTTTCATGCAATTTCAAATCAATAAATAATTAATTCTAAAAGTGACAACTTCTCAATCTATCTCCGGACACTAATTTAATCCCCAAATTCACTTTTGCATTATTTTCTCACTTCTAGTGAGAAAAAATATTCTTAAATTCTCATTTTTTGATAGTGTCTTCAAGACCCATTGCAAAAATATTCTTAAAATTTATTTATTTTTGTAGAGTCTTCAAGAATTATTATATCTAAATGAATTTTACATTTACGTAAATAATACAACAATACAAATATTTTACCAAACACATAGTATGAAGAATATGATTAGAGAGAAGTTGGCCTTAAAATATGAATTCAAAGATATGACTTTTTCTTACAGGTTGCAATGCCAATAATGAATATGATCACTGGATGAAAGACATTCGTGTTGATAACGTGTTATGAAAATCTATACACAATTATAAACTAAAATTTAAAAACAAGAGAGAGTAATATAATTGAGAGAATGGAGATTCTTTATATTATTTTTAGAAATGGAGTAGCCTATTTATAGGTACAAATTATAACTGAATGGTTACAAATAATTTAATTGTATTAAGGAGAAATATAAATAGTCATAATTTACATGAATATAGATAACCACATATTAAATATTCATAACATGAATTTTGGTTTTGGTCCCTATAAATCATTTTTCTTTGATTTTCATCCCTTTCAAATTTGAAATAATGAATTTTGGTTCCTAAAGTTCATTTTAAGGTAGATAAATTAAATTTATTTTTTGGATCTAAAAAATTTTTAGAGGCATCACATGTTAACATGGTACTAGAGATACTAATGGGTGCCACTGAGATGATTAATTGACCTTTCGTTAAACACATAAGTAGTTAACAAGTGTCACATAATAGTATGGACCAAAAACAAAGATTTTAGTTTTTTTGATGATGAAAATCAAAGAATTTTTTTATTAGAACTAAAATCAAAACTCACTCATTTTACAAGGATTAAAAACATATTTAAGCTATAAAGTAATGTACCAAAACAAAAGAGATGTGCAGAAGCAATATAAAATTAGAGTACCAAGCACAATTTGAAACATACTTCCATTCATTTATATAATAAGGTGATATCTAATCATTGAAATAGAAAAAGCGCACAAGAAGGGGGGGTTAAATTGTGCATTTAAAATTTTTTATAACAATATAAATAAGTTTGAAAGCGTTTTCAAGCTGAGGGATAGAGAGAAAGAAAACACAGAATTTTTATGCTGGTTCACTCAACCTGAGCTACGTCCAATCCCTTCACCCAGAAGGTATCCACTAACCAACCTTAGGTTACAAGTATTGTTCGCAGCCTCTTCAGGCTTTACAAAGCAATCACCCTAGATTGCTCAACCCAAGTATTCTTTTACACTAAGCCTCTCCAGGTTTTCACAACGCAACAAGTGTTTATACAAAGGTATCACTCACGTAGTGAGGATTTGAAAGATTAAGCTCAAACACTCAGAATATTTTACAAAGCTTTTTCACTATCATCCATTGGACGCTTCTAGCAAAATGTATAGAAGATTTTGATACTCGCTAAGATATTCACAGGTTAGCACGTATCGCAGTTTTTCTCTTCTTTTTCGTCGCTTCCTTGGTGCATATATATAGTCTTCAGGGAAAAAGATCCGTTGTGAAGACCTGACTTTGTTATGCAAGGAGGGGCGTGCAAACATGCTTTCAGAAAGATCAGGTGTGACAGCTTTTAGACTTACACTAAAACGGAAAACGCAGGACTGTGCTGGCGGTCTACTTTTCTGAACATTCTTCATTCGACATAGCAGCTTAATAAGTTGACTTGCTTTATCTGTTTTGCTGCGCCTTTGTAGTAGAATGAATCTGATTACATTTAATGCTTCAAACAATTTGAACGTTAGATCATAAGAATGGCAATATGTTAGTTTCGAGGAAAACTATCATAAGTAAATTGGACGTTCAAATAAAACTTAGCCGTTTGAATATATGTCGTTGGAAGCTTACATCTGATCTTTGAACTTGTTCAAAGAGACAAGATTTTGCTTCGGATGGTTATCTTCAGTTTGTTCACTAGACAGTCTTCTTTAGCGAGTCTTCTAGACGGTCTTCTCTAGCACGTCTACTGGACGGTCTTCTTTAGCACGTCTATTGGATGGTCTTCTTTAGCACATCTATTGGACGGTCTTCTTTAGCACGTCTATTGGACAGTCCACATAAAGGTAGCTTATTTTTGCTGTGACAAGGTTAGTTCTTAGGCAGAAACTTGAACATTAATAAGTTTGTTACCTTCAAAACTTTGAGAGTTTAGACGCTTCTACGTCTTTGGTTCCAACAATCTCTCCCTTTTTGATGATGACAAACCTTATTAATTTTTAAGTTTTTGCTTGAAAGTAAAGAGACGCATAAAGGATTTTTGAAAGACTTACTGTGCTCCCCCTGAGTCTGATATTCCAAGTTTTGTATCCTTTGAGACCAAGATATATTAGTTTAAATTCATATCAAATAGCATACCAAGTATCAAAGCATATTCTATCTAACAGTTATAAGTTTAAACATAAGTAGAGCAACACTTGAAATATGTCACACCATGTATTTTATTGTACTATGAAAACATACAAAGCGTAAGTTGAAAAGAGCAAAAACATAACACTATAGTTCTCCAGTTCTCCCCCTTTTGTCATTAGCAAAAAGCAGACAGAAAGAGAAGGGAGGCGTCATCATTGTCACTGTGGTGGCAGCGGAGGAGGAAGTGGGGAAGGTTGAGAAGGATGTAGGAGTGCTTGTTGGTTCTGTAGGATTTGGTGAAGAAGAGTGAAGATAGGTTGAAGCTGGTTGGCAACATATTGTTGAACAACGGGGTCAACAGGGGGAAAGGGTGAGGGGTAGAAGTAGAGATAGGAAGGCTTGCAGAGGCTTAGGAGCCAGGAGTAGGTGGCGGTGGAGGTGTGGGTGACGGTGGTTGGGAAGGAGTTGGTGGAAGAATTTCAGTGGGTGGATGAGGTGCTTCGAGAAGTTTCAAGTCTTGTATTTTGAGTTGGTATGGATGGGGAGTGGTCCAAGGGTAGGGCGGTTAGAAATTGTTAGGGTGAGTGAGAGCAGCAATCATAGTGTATAGGATAGAAGTTTCTGTACCAAGGAGTGAATGCTCATTCGATGGACGGACAAAGGCAGCTGAAGTGTCTGAAAAGTGAAAGACACGAGCTGGATGCTGCATGAATTCACAGTTCGTTGCAGTTGGGATATCAGCCTTATCGTCTGGTGAAACTCCACTACTAGATGCTTCTTGTTCGTAGAGGAAGATATGTTGATGCTAGAAGAGTTCAGCATCAGCCTCATCCATGCCTGTATGAAGACGCTAAGCTAAGAACCATTCACGAGAATGGGTTGGATGTTGTTGAATTTCAGCTCTGGACGGTAAAGGCAAGGACGATGCCTTGGTCAGAATCTTCGTCTTTTTAAGGTTGACATCTATGATTGGCAGCCTTGGGCAAACGCGATCTAGGTGGATGCGGATGGATGTGGAAGGTCGGATGTGTTGTGATGGGGGAATGAAGAGTTGATACTTCAAAGTTGCTGAACCTTTGAGAGTGTTGCAAAACATATGCTCAAAGGCAAATGGAAAGAATCCATCTTCTTCTAGGTCTATAGGCCGAAACTTCAAATCTGCAGGCCTTAGATGAATGGTCCACTCGTCCCCTGGTTTTCTTTGTTGTAGAGCTTACTCGATGTTGTCTACTAGAGGTACTCTATGTTGAAGTACTCCAGGAGGATGGGCATTAAGGTGCCAAGCTTGTACAATTTTAGGGTACCTCCGTCTTATAAACTGCTTAAGCGGCAAGTATTCAATAGCTCTAGGAGGCAGTGCCAGATAAGCTTTCGTCGATAGATGGACATAGTCGTCCATGTACTTGTCCATATCAATTGAGGAGTAATCAAAGTCGAAGTTTGGCTCAGGAAGCTCTGGACGCAAAATAATCGCATTGTCGTCCACGAGGTTCTGTTGGTTTCCTTCAACAAAAAGTAGAGGCCAATTCTGTTTCATATTTTCCAAGGTTTTTAAGGGGGTGGAAAAGGTAGGGATGGAATGATGGCTGAGGAGGAAGGTGGTTTTGGAGGTTTGATGGAGAAATGTAGGTTAGAGATGCCGGGGGTGGGGATGGTGCAGGTATAACCTTCATCACCAGGCAACAACATTTCTGGTTCAGGTATGGCTTGTGTTTCAGGTTGTGTGTGGGTAAGTGTTTCAGATGATTCAACAGGAATTAATTCAACAGAGTCACTAGCAGGTTCATTAGCAGCAGGAGAAGAACACTTACTTTTCTTAGATTGTGCTTTCTCTGGTAGTGCTTCTGCTAGTCGTTTGGATAAAGTAGATGGTCATGGTTGTGGTTGAGCTAGAGGTTGTGGTTAAGTAGGAACGTCAACCATGGCAACTTTTTGCTTCTTGACAAGCTTACCAATTGGCTCATCGTCTTCGTCGTCAAAAGCGACGATCAACCGTCTCTTCACAAGGACTATTGTCGGAGCAAGTGAAGGAGCAGAGGCAACAATAGGAGCAGTTGCAAGAGGAACAGGCAGAGTTGAAGGTCGTTGGGTCATGGACCTTGTAACTTTGGTCACTTACGTCTTGGACGATCTCCTCTTGGTGGACGGTTTGGCAGCAACTGGATTCACAAATAGTGCCTCGTCGTCCATCGGCTCAGCATGCTGGACGATTGGCTCTACTATCTGCAAAGGTGCCATCTTAACAACTTCTTCTTTAAAGTCCACTAATTTGGACGTGGTCTCTAAAGGCTTCAGCACAAACCCAGCCTTCATCTGTGTAACATTATTGCGTCCAAATGGCAGTTGAGTGAATCTATGGCCACCACCCAGAATCCGAATCTGGTTTTGCTTTCCAAGAGATAAAGCAAAGAAAGCATAATACACCTGCTGCTGCTAGAAAAGACTGTTAAGAAGAGCGGTGTAGGTGATCTGGTCACGCTCTTTGCGTCCTCTCATGGTCCTGAAGATGTTATTCAGGATGAGGTGCGGCAGGTTGAACTGTTGGCCCGTGATCATGTGGAACAGCGCGAACCTGTGTAGGAAGGTAACGTTGTCCTTTGATCTAGCCTTGTGAAGAATTCCCTTGTTCAGAAACTACTGGAATATCTTCCCCTCTTTTGTCAATTTACTGTACTCGACTGGGCCTTCGCCTTCTGGACCCATCAGTGCAGCATCAACAGTGTCATGTCCTCCAGATCTGTCTTCCCAGCCATTCTTGATGTAGGACCCAGCCCGTTCACAGCCAATGGCTTAGGCAACAATGCCAAGGTCTAGTGTGACCTTGACTCCCAGAACAGTTTCGACGATGTCCGTCTTTCAGAAAACAGCAGAGTTCCAAAATTGTCTGATGAGTTATAGGTATATGATCTTGTTCATGTAGAAGTAGTTGAGAATTCCACATCTGAGCAAGTTGTCCTTTACATTCACACCCATGTCTTCTAGTGCCTGAATATCGAAGCGGCTTTCAATAAGAACAACAGCCTTGTCTAGGCTCTCCACACGAGCCACGCCTTTGTAGCAGCACCAGCCTTTTCGGTTGCCATATCTGAGAGCTTGAAGGATTGTTAGGTTTGAGAGCTTTCGAGAGAGAAAGAGAGAGTTCAAGTGGATTTGAGAAGAGGTGAGTGTTTGGTTTGGTGTTTGAGTGTATATGAAGAAACCGAAGGGTTTTTCTTTTGGCGGTTCTTTGAATTTTGAAGAGAGAGGTGATGTGCAATAAATGCTGGTCAGGCACTTATATTTCTCGAGGTTGGTTATACGGCACGTGAGTGACTCAGACAGGAATAAAGCATTTATTTCAAATCATTTTCAGAGAAAACATGATTAAGTACAGATGAAGATTTTTATGCACACATAAATACAAGTTGTTATGGAATGCGAAAAGCTATGCAAGTAGACAGATAAAATATTGGACGCCACAAAACATTGGACGCCCACATCCTTAGACAGTCAAGGCATGTTGAATAAACTATTCATTTATAAATTCCATACCGAGAAGATCTCGAATATGGATGAGTTTATCTTCAGGAAGGGGTTTTGTAAATATGTCGGCTAATTGATTTTCAGTATTGACAAATTAAATATCAACAACTCTCTTCTGAACATAATCTCTTATAAAATGATGTTTTATTTCAATGTGCTTTGCCCAAGAATGCAAAATATGATTTTTAGTCAGATTTATAGCAGCAATATTATCGCAAAAGATAGGAATGTTACTCTCGTAGACACTGTAGTCTTCTAACTGATGCTTGATCCATAAGATTTGTGAGCAACAAGACGCGACTGAGATATACTTTGCTTCCGCTGTGGATAGGGCAATCATCCCTTGTCTTTTGCTTGTCCAAGAGACTAAATTTCCACCAATGAGGTGACATCCTCCACTGGTGCTTTTCCGTTCTATTCTGTCTCCAACATAGTCAGCATCACATAATCCAATTAACCTATAATCTCTGTTTGACTTAAACACAAACCAAGATTAGTGGTTCTTTTTAAGTATCTAAAAATTCTTTTTACTGCTGTTAGATGAGTTTCTCTAGGGTCAGACTAAAAACGGGCACATAAGCATACACTGAACATAATGTCAGGTCTGGACGTTGTGAAATATAAGAAAGACCCAATCATACCTCGATATATAGTTTGGTCTACCTTTTTAGACGCGTTGTCTAGGCTAAGTACTGACGATGGATGCATAGGCGTACTCATTTCCTTGGCATCATCCATCTTGTACTTCTTGAGAAGTTCGTTGACATATTTTATTTGATGTATGAATATGCCATTTGCAGTCTGCTTTACTTGCAATCCTAGGAAGAATTTTAGTTCTCCCATCATACTCATCTTGAATTCTACTATCATAATCTTAGAAAAATCATTGCATAAAGCATCATTAGTAGCACCAAATATAATATCATCTATATATATTTATGCAATAATAAAATGTGATTTGACGTCTTTGCGAAAGAGATTGGTGTCTACTTTTCCTCTAGTGAAACCATTTTCTAAAAAGAAGGAACTTAGCTTTTCATACCAAGCTCTTGGAGTTTGTTTGAGTCCATATAAAGCCTTTTTGAGTTTGAAAACATGTTTTGGAAAAGTATCACACTCAAAACCAGGAGGTTGTTTCATAGACTTCCTCATTTATTACGCCATTTAAGAATGCACTTTTTACATCCATTTGATCGAGCTTCATATTACTATGAGCAACAAAAGAAAGTAAGATGCGAATGGCTTCTAATCTAGCTACTGGTGCAAAGGTTTCGGTGAAGTCTATACCTTCTTGTTGAGAGTAGCCTTGAGCTACAAGTCTCGCTTTATTTCCTACCACTTTGCTAGTTTCGTCTAGCTTGTTGTGGAACACCCACTTTGTTCCAATGATAGACTTGTCCTTGGGTGCAAGAACTAGCATCCAGATGTCATTCCGTTCGAATAGATTTAGTTTGTCCTTCATGGCACTGATCTGGCCATCGTCTAGGAGGGCTTTATCCACTATCTTTGGTTCCAGTTGGGAGATCAAAGTAGTTTGAGCTTGCTCTTTGAAAGTCGATCTGTCCTGACATGATCTTGTATGCTTCCAAGAATTTGATTATCTTGATGATAAGTCTTCATTTGCCAAGAACATCCAATTGATTCCTTTTCTTCTATTTTTGGATCGTCCAATTGACTTTTGGACGCTGAAGGTCTGGCATCTTCCAACTTCATATCTGCAAATAAATCGTCTAGCTCTAATATTTCTTTATCAGGCTTATTGTCATTGAATTTAACATGGATGACTTCTTTAACTGTTAAAGTTCTAGAGTTGTAAACTTTATAGGCCTTGGATGTTTCAAAATAGCCTAACAGTATTCCATCATCACACTTAGAATCAAACTTTCCAAGATTGTCCTTAATGTTTAAGATGAAACATTGACATCCAAAGGGATGAAGATATGATATGTTGGGCGTTCGTCCTTTCCACAATTCATAAGGAATCTTTTTCAAAATGGGTCTTATATAAATTCTATTTTGTAAGTAATATGCAGTGTTTATGACTTCAGCCCAAAAGTGCTTAGGAATGGAGTTATCATTGAGTATAGTTCTAGCCATTTCTTGCAATGACCTGTTCTTTCTCTCTACCACACCATTTTGTTGTGGTGTCCATAGTACAAAGAAGTTGTGGAGAATTCCGTTCTCCTCATAGAACACTTGAAAACTTTGGTTTTCAAACTCCCCTCCGTGATCACTTCTGATTGAAGCTATACAAACACCTTTTTCATTTTGGATTCTTTTGCAAAAGATTGAAAAGATTTCATAAGACTCATCCTTGTGTTTTAAGAACATGACCCATGTCCATTTAGAGTAATCATCCACTACAACTAGTCCATATCGTTTTCTGCTAAGGGAGGCTGTTCTAGTTGGACCAAACAAATCAATATGCAGTAGCTCCAGAGGTCTAGTTGTGGAAACAATATTTTTTGATTCAAAAGAGCTTTTTCTTGTTTCTCTTTTTGACATGCATCACAGAGAATATCAAACTTGTAAGCAGGATTTGGAAGTCCTCTTACAAGGTTATGCTTATTTAACTTTAAGATTAGTCTCAAGCTTGCATGTCCAAGCTTCTTGTGCCAAGTCCATTGATTCTCTTTGATGGATACTAGACACGATACATTTTGATTTGTAAGGTCATTTAGATCAATCTTATAAAGATTGCTTTGCCTCTTAGCAGAGAATAATATAGATCTATCTAGATTCCTGACAGTACATTTGTCTTTGTTAAAGGAGACATTGTGTCCGCTGTCACATAATTGACTTATGCTTAGTAGATTGTGTCTGAGTCCTTCACATATAAGACATTTTCAATGGAAAGAAAGGAGTGTTTACTAATTGTTCCTATACCTGTGATCTTTCCCTTTTGGTTTTCTCCAAAGGTGACCTACCCACCATTTTTAGGTTGTAGGCTTTGGAACATACACCTTTCTCCCATCATGTGACATGAGCAACTACTGCCCAGGTACCATGACTGAGGTCTTCTTTCGGTTATCAAGCAAATATGCAACAGGGATTATAATAGACTTAGGTACCCAAATAAACTTGGGTCCTTTTCTGTTAGTTCTGAAGGCATTGGACACCTTCTTTATTGGACAATATCTACATTTTGTTGGTTCATGTCCATTTTTTCCACATATTTTACAGAAGGTTATGTTTTTACTAGGTTTGTAATTTTCTTTAACAAAACCAAGCCCAGATTTGTCATGAGGACTTCTTCTATAAGATAGAATCTTATTTAAGTTCTCAGTTTCGCTGACAAATTTTGACAAGCTTTCTTTCAGATGAGTAACTTCTTTTTGAAGTTCTAAAGCTTTATGAGAAGGTGTCCCTTCTAAAATGTTCTTTGTTTTTAAAAGCTCATTTTCTTTTAAAACTTCTTTATGCTCTTCTTTGAGCAAATTGAATTCTTTTGTTATTTTTGAAATTTCCTTTTTAGTTCTTTATACCTCATTGAGAGAGTTGAGGAGTTAGCAAGCAAATCATTATAGGCTTCTTGTAGAGAGATTAAGTCATTGAAGTTTATCTCTTCGTCTTGCTCATTGTTTGAGCTATTAGAGCTGGTCTCTGCCATGAGACATAGGTTAGCTTCTTCCTCTCCTTCTTCATCTGATGAAGATAGGTCCATGTCTTCCCAGGTAGCCATGAGACCCTTTTTCTTGAAGAACGTCTTCTTTTTGTCCTTCTATAGACTAGGACATTCAGACCTAAAATGTTCAGGCTTCTTACATTCATAACAGACTGAAGGACTCTTTTCTTTTGGTGCCTTATTAAACTTCTTTGTAAAGTTTTTGGCTTTGGATCCTCCTTTCTTCCTCCACATAGCCTGCATTTTCCTCGAGATGAAAGATATCTTATCCTCATCAAAGTCGTCTTTTTCAGACTCTTCCTCAGAGGATTCTTCCACGTTTAATGTTTTGGATGATGATCTTCTAGGTAGATGCTAGACGCTTAGAGCGATGGACTTTTTCTTTTGTCCTTCGTCTTGCTTCAGCTCCAGTTCATGGACTTTAAGAGTTCCAAGTAACTCTTCCATTGAGAGTGCTGTTAGATCCTTAGATGCTCTTAAAGCTGTAACCTGCGGTCTCCATTGCTTAGGCAAACTTCTCAAGATTTTGTCAATGTGATCATAATTATCACAGGTTTTGCCTAAGGATCTCAAGTTATTTATTATGGTTTGACATCTACCAAACATGAGTTCGATAGTTTCACTTTCTTCCATAGTAAAGAGTTCATATTGTCTTACGAGTAAGCTCAATTTGGACCTCTTTACTTGTGAAGTACCCTCGTATGCAAGTGCGAGGGTGTCCCACATTTTCTTAGCACTTTTTAAACTATGCACCTTTTCATATTCAAATTCAGATAAGGCACACATCATAGCATTTCTAGCTTTTGAGTTTAGACGATACCTCTGTTTGTGAGATTCTGCCCATTGACCTCTCAGAAGCTCCATTCCATCTTGGTCAAGGGGCAGGTAGTCGCTAGGTTCTACTACGTCCCACATGTCTATGTGACATGCATCAAAGAATGCTATCATTCTTTGCTTCCAATAATCGTAGTTCTGACTTTTAAAGAGAGGTGGTCTATTGTAATGACCCAACTATCGCCACTACATACACACATACTCATTATCAGATGAATAAAATCAATCATAACATATCTATATATATATATAGATCGTACATATCAACTGAGAGATCCACTTATCTCTCCTAGTACCATACACGCACATCGGTATATCTATCATCATCAAATCATATCAACAATAGGATAACACCAGCCCATATCAAACATATCAAAATATATATCATCAGGGAAGCGGAATACAAAACTCACTCCCTATAGCTGGTCAATCTATACAATCCCATTAAAAGAATATAAAGAAACCGATCCTTAATTAAAGCGACAAAATTTGGCTTTCCCAAGCCAAACATCTCCAACTCTCAGCTCCATCCTCAACTCTGAGTCGCCGGACCCATAAAAGCCTCGACATCTACTCCCACGCCATGAGACGTGATCATCACAGGCACATCAGTGCAACAACAACAATAGGACCACCACCAACAACAAAACATAGCAAGGGTAAGCTTACTACGACAATGACATAACATATAATCATGGAGATCATCAATAATTCACAACATTCAGTCACGAGTATATGACACACTATCATACATCTAGAGCTCTCAACGTCTCCGTACATTTATATATATATATATGATACATTTATATAGGAAAGAATTCTCAACTCAGGACTCCACGTTACATCACACCCACCACAACTATGTCAATGCATGATGACACGACTCTCGAGAGATTTTCAACATATCGAGCGATCAACCAGGTCTCACCCCTTACTATGGCCTATCTAAGCACCATCAAGGATTGCCAAACTCTGATCTGCGGATAAGCTTAGTGGTTTGTCAGGATGAGTGTATGTGGGTAGGTGGCTTACCGCGACACAAGGCCTGCATCGCCTTGGCCTCCTGCGGAGTCGCCCATCCACTCATCCCCAAAGGCCCATTGTCAGCTACCCCATGTCTTATCCAGCACTAGGTTGGAGGCCCATCTAAGTTCCAATTCTGGTCATCATCCAACTTACGTGTCTACCCGCACCACAACATGAGATCCATCGTCAGCTACCTTAGCCGCCAACTATGCATGAATGCATGTACTACACACCATCAACTACTCAACCACAACCAACAAACATACCACACACACACACACACACACACACATATATATATATGTATGTATGTATATCAATACAAAGTTAGTGGCAAAGAGGTCCATTGTCAGCTACCTCACATTACTACTCAACATCCATCAATACTATATTGGCCCCAAACCGGCTCAATCATAACCAACAGGTAAGGTCCTATCTAAGCAGCCCACCTCGTGAGGAACAATATCATACATCACAAGCGAAGGTCCTATCTAAGCAACCTTCCACTACAACAACATATCCAACATTCTAAAAGTAGTTGAAACAATCAACCTCACAAACCATCAACAACCTCACTCATGAGCATTCATTATATAACGACACAAATATCCTCAACAATCAAGTATACAATATGAATTTGCCTTTTTTCTTGGGGAGTTTAGACATTCCTCCAAAATTCCCAATTATCACACCAAACATTAAACCAATAGCATTCAACCCCATCTTTATGTTTCTTAAAATTTCAACTTTAAGGGTCCATGCATAGCACCACAAATTTGACACCAAGTATCTCAAAAATAGGGGAGAATCAGGGGTTTTGTTGCCCAGCGCCATTAGAGTGTCACCCAGCGCCAACATCACAAAGAAGGTCTGCAATTTTGTCGCCCAGCGCCGCACACTTGTCACCTAGTGTCAACATTATAGAGAGCATCAGCAAAAATCGGTGAAAATGTTGCCCGGCATCACTTTTTGTCGCCCAGCGACAAATCCGTCGCTATAGCCAAAATTTCCGTCGCTACACTAAAATTCCGTTGCTAATTGACAGCATTTCGGACAGCATTCTGTCAGCTATCGCCCGGCGACATAAACTGGCATTCACAAATTTAATCTATCCCAAGCATCAAAAAACAATTCTAGACACTTTAAATACATTCTTAACCGATTACATATTGATTTCTCCCACTAATCATCCACAAATTTCGAAAACCCCTTTTTAAAACCCATTCTGTCAAAAACATACCACAACTCATGCACAACCAGATTTGGAACTAACTCAAGGTAAGATTTACACAAAATCATGCTCATGCATCACAAATATACAAGTGTAAGCTTCATTTACCTCTTGGAGCTTCCGAATCCGAGCTTGGGGAAGGGAAAACGTGAGAAGAACCAACTCTTGAGCCAAACCTTCAGAGCAACCACTACTCCTCACCAAAAGGATGGAAAGGGCCACGAATCTTGCCTCTACGCAGTGGGTTTGAGAGAATTTTAGGAGAGTGAGAGAAGAGAGACGTGAAAGACGAGAGATGCAAGAGTGAGAGGGGATGGGAGAATGAGAGAAATGAGAAACAAAAGGGGTTTTTATGTTTTGAAACCCTCCCTGGGCCTTACAAGGCTTCAGGCTTACTAAAGCTCAGGGTCTGTCTATTCACTTTCCAAAACTCACAACGGGTCTAACTTAACTGTTTTTTTCTCAACAACCCAAACCAATATCAACAACACTCTCAATTTGGCTCAAGCACATTTGTCTTAATTCCCTAAACTCAGATAGGAATTCCAAGTTAATAACATACAACTAACACCACACAACAACAATTAATAACAATCCATTCATTTATTTGTTTTAAACACCATAATCACATATAAAATTTCACTTTTAGTTATTAAATCACTAAATCATGCATTAAGAAAAACACGGCATTACATTTGTTAATGGCTTGTCCCTCGTTTTCCATAAGTAATTAGGATCGTTTTACCCCTACAGTGTTAAATGCTCAACCCAAGAGGTCGAGCTCTGATACCAATTGAAATAGAAAAAGCACACAAGAAGGCGGGGGTTGAATTGTGTGTTTAAAACTTTTTAAAATAATATAAATAAGTTTGAAAGCGTTTTCAAGCTGAGGGATAGAGAGAAAGAAAACACAGAGAATTTTTATACTAGTTCACTCAACCTGAGCTACGTCTAGTCCCTTCACCCAAAAGGTATCCACTAACCAACCTTAGGTTACAAGTATTGTTCGCGGCCTCTTCAGGCTTTACAAAGCAATCACCCTAGATTGCTCAACCCAAGTATTCTTTTACACTAAGCCTCTCCAGGCTTTCACAACACAACAAGTGTTTATACAAAGGTAACTCACGTAGTGGGGATTTGAAAGATTAAGCTTAAACACTCAGAATATTTTACAAAGCTTTTTCACTATCATCCATTGGACGCTTCTAGCAAAATGTACAAAAGATTTTGATGCTCGCTAAGATATTCACAAGTTAGCACGTATCGCAGTTTTTCTCTTCTTTTTCGTCTCTTCCTTGGTGCATATATATAGTCTTTAGGGAAAAAGATCCGTTGTGAAGACTTGACTTTGTTATGCAAGGAGGGGCGTGCAAACCATGCTTTCAGAAAGATCAGGCGTGGTAGCTTTTAGACTTATACTAAAACGGAAAGCGTAGGACTGTGCTGGCGGTCTACTTTTCTGAACATTCTTCATTCGGCATAGCAGCTTGATAAGTTGACTTGCTTTATCTGTTTTCTTGCGCCTTTGCACTAGACTGAATCTAATTACATTTAATGGTTCAAACAATTTGAACATTAGATCATAAGAGTGGTAATATGTTAGTTTTGAGGAAAACTATCATAAGTAAATTGGACGTTCAAATAAAACTTAGTCGTTTGAATATATGTTGTTGGAAGCTTGCATCTGATCTTTGAACTTGTTCAAAGAGACAAGATTTTGCTTCGAACGCTCATCTTTAGTTTGTTCACTAGACGATCTTCTTTAGCGAGTCTTCTAGACGATCTTCTCTAGCACATCTATTGGACGGTCCACATAAAGGTAGCTTGTTTTTGTTGTGACAAGGTTAATCCTTAGGCAGAAACTTGAACATTAATAAGTTTGTTACCTTCAAAACTTTGAGGGTTTAGACACTTCTACGTCTTTGGTTCCAACAATCATTACAATTTTCAACCAAAAAAAAAACTTAAAACCAAGATTTGTCATATTTGAATCAACAAAAGATGCCATCAACTAAAACAAACACAAAACCACTGAAGAAAACAACAAAAATAGAACAACCTAAGACAATTTAAGAGCCACATGGAAAAGACAGACCATTGATTTGCTCTTGAAGACCATCTAAGTGTTCATGTACAACTTCAAATTCGTGCTCATTTGCTTCTTGAATGAGGCGGTGTTGCTCCATTAAGGCATTCATCTTGTTGAGCATCATGGTCTCAAAAGTTAAGAAGCGCTTCATTTCTTCTTCAACAGTAGCAGCTTCTTCAACACCTTGATCAGCTCCTTCAGCCTCTTAAGCACCCTCATCATTAACTTGATCAGTTGTTGGAACAGTGTCTTTGAATACCCATTTGTTTCCCACGTGAATGATACCCATTTTGTGGAGAAAGGATTCATTAATCTTGTTGGAGTTGTAGAGATGTAAAACAATTTCATCTATGACATCTGCACGAAAATGATGTAAAATCCTATATACCAAAACAACATAAGGATAGCAAAAACTTGATAACCTTTTTATCTTAAACATGATGTCAACGATGATATATACCCAATTAAGTCGAATCTACCTCTTTAGCCATATAGTAGTAGCAGATCATCATTAGACATTTAAGCAAAGTTGCTCCCCCTAAGTGTGAGCATGCACGCTATGATGTAAGCCAACGAACTTTCCGCCATCTTTATACCTCTAACCTAAAAATGCTCAAAGTCAGTAGAAGAAAGGTCATAATAGGTTTGCATCTTATCAAACCTTTTTAAGGCAACAATTGTAGGGCCTGATAAGTGCAATCCTTCAAAAGAGATCCCTACAACAGTTGTCTAGGCGGTGCTTGCGAGATAAATCTTCTTGCCTTTGACTTTGAAAACCAAGACGCCATCTTTAAGTCGAGCACACACATAGAAGACCTTTACGAGCTCCAAAAGGGTTTGTAGACCTTAAGCTTGCAAATGGGTTGGGAAAATGAAGCCTTGCCTAGTGAACCACTAAAAAGAGAGCACCTTTGGGGTAATGATAGGGTGATGAACAAAGAATGTCTTGTATTTTTTAGCATTCTTGTTGTCAGTGAACCAACGCTCAATAGTGTTCTTCTTCTCTTCAACCTAAGTCTTATTTCAGCACGGCTTGCCATTGTCTTAGCTTGCTTAACAGGGTTTGAGGAGAAAGACATTTTGCAAGAGGATACTAAATACACAACTCACTCCCTAACTGGCCACAAACATTAAACCTACATCTAAAGACATTGATAGAGAGATGATGAAGACACAATGTCACCACGACTCTCTTGATCACGATTAGAATCCCCCTAGGATGAAGTCTCACCTGTTAATGGATCATTGCCATCTGCTCCTACAAACATTATTGCAATCATCACAGTCACACACACATAAAGGCACATAAGCAAGGGTAAGATTACGAAAATAATGAAAATCATAAACAAAACATACTTGTATATCAAATAACATCAAGAATTAAATTTCAAAGTGTTTATCATCACAACAACTAATCATTCTTATCAGAGTATTATGTCAGATAGTTTGTATAGTAATGCAATACGATCGTAATCCTACAATGTATGCATACTCGACTCCATGGAGATTTTCACTAATTTGAACAATCAATGTAGATGTATCCCTTAACATGGTATAAATAGCAATAATGGACCTCACAGATCCAAAAAGTGACACGTTCCATAAACTATTAAGGTGACATTGCAAAACTTGGTTTATGGAAATGATATAGTGGCATCGTTAGGATAGATAAGTGTGGGTGGTGGCTTAAATGACACAAGGCATGCACTAACCTTGACCTCAATGTGTACTACGCCCATCTACTTATCCCCGAGGTCTATTCCTGATATCCTCCACTAACCTTTTCGGTACTAGGTTGAAGGTCTTGTCACTCTGAGAAGCATCCAACTTACATGCCTGCTCATTCGCAATAACAACTAACTGTAGACTCATGCATGAATACATGTAAATTAACTACATTTCACATTAATTAATAGTATTCAATAATGACCATCACTTAGACCCCATTATTATGGATGAGACATTATCTCTATATTTGCCATGTCACTAAGGCCTTCCGCGACGTACTAAGTAAAATCAATGCTTAGACTTTTCTCTATGTAGAGTAACCATACTATAATAAGTCTACCATCCAAAAAGTGCACAGGTTCTTCTAGAGTAACCATACTAAAAAGTAAGCCTGTCACTCAATAATGCACATGTTCTTCAGGAGTAACCATACTGATAGTAAGTTTGTCACTCAATTGTGCATAGGTTCTCCCTATGAGAATATCTACAATCACAACCTCTTAAGTTCTTCTATAACGTACATTATAAAAGATTATGTAAATATTAAAATTTAATTTCACTTGAATCTCGTAAAAAGTCTCTATAAATTTATAACAAATCATTTAATGTCTTAAAAGAAAAGAAAATTTATTTAATTATTCATATTTATTTTTTATAACTTTATTAACTTTGTAATTTCACAATCATCTCAAATAAATTTATTTTCTCGTGAAAATTTTATCATAACCTACTAGATTCATTTTAGACACTTATAAATTTTTTCAAATTTCTAAGTCATTTACTATGAAATTATATTTTTATCCTTCTATTTAGATAATTTAGTAAAACAAGCAAAAAATCACTAATAATTATTAAAAAGCTCTAATTTTGAAAATTTTGAAAATTTTCAATTAAAATATATTATTTTTAATTTATAAATAATTCTCTTCAAGTAAAATGACCATTTTTTCCTTGTTGATATTTTTCCTATTAAAATAGCCTTCTTTACAAGTTTCTTTATCAAAATTATTAGAAATACCAAATAAATTTCAAAATTTACTTTTCTATAAAATCAAGTTAAAATAATGTATTCTTAATTTCCAAAATGAGAAATTACAAAATTGCCTCTTTTTTGCAATTTATTTTGTTTTTTATCCTAAAATTAGTGTTAGTTGACTTCCTTCTTACACACCAATTTTGTAAAATTCATTATAATTTCTACAAAATTATCTTAAAAGTAAAACTTATTAGATTCTGTTCTAATGAGGTGCACTAAGGTTGATTAACCACTGGTTTAATTTTTAAACCTTTAAATAAATTATTTTTAATTTTCTATTAACAAACTTTTACCAAATTTTTAAATTTTTACAACTTGGTTTCCAAAATAGGGCCTCCGTGGTTTTCAACTTGGAACAATAGTCTACCAAAAGTCCAAAAACAACAATGTTTGCATTAAAATTTTCATCCACATATTTATGGGGTATTTTGGAAATTTCAAGCATTTTAAAGTCATTTAACTTATAAAATTTTCCAAAATTCATCTTTAATGAAATTTGGACAGCAACCATTGATTTTCATACATCACAACATTCCTCCATCCATATGGAGCCACGCAAAAATTTCTTAGGATTCACAAGCCAAGAAATCACACCAAACAACCATATTTCAACTCATTTTCATACAACTTCAAATAAATTTCAATAATTAAAAACATCAAATGGAAACAATATATAATATAATTTTCTAGCAACTTTTGTAAGAATCAACCCCATATTCAAGATTAAGGATTTTTCATGGTTAAAAACAAAGAAAACAAGTTTATGTGAAACCTCTGATAATGAGCATCAGGAGGATATGGGCCCACATGTATTACAATAGTAGCAATGATTGATAAATGGGAAAGAAAAATGATAGGACATAATATCTGTTTATGTTCAACATGGGAATGAGATGCATCATATGTGTGTAATCATTATGATATTTATATATGTATGTGGTAATGTTTCATATGTTGTGAATGTGTTACCTATTGGATGCTATGATAATTGTTATGTGATTGTGTGATATATGATATGATATGACCCTATCAATGATTGTTATATTATTGGTGTTGTGTGAAATATGGTTTGGGTGGGTCTTTGGGTCTGTTTGGTTTCTTGGAATTCAATATGTCTAATTCTCACCCTTATTTAATTCGTCCCTTTCGACATCTTCAGATGCCGAAATAGAAGTAAAGGGTGAATGATGTATTGGTATGTATGTGAAGAAACATGTGGTTTGAGAATGCATGGTGTCGACAAAAGGAGCAAGCTAGTCGGAGGCACTACATGTATCAAGAAGTTTACAAGCCTCAATCTAGATAACATTAGAGTGGCATAGGGAAAGTGTGCACGAAATAGTAGAGGACTCGTTCTTTTAGAATAAGAATTTTTTAGTTTAGTCATGAATCACACGTTTCTAAAACAAACATGTGTGGTGTCAGATGCTAGTATCTCCTTGAGATTAGAATGATGATGTTCTAGTTTGGAGAGATATTAGGACATTTAGTTAACTGTGTTGTAGTGTTATTTGTAAACCTTTCTTAGTGAATAGTATGTAACTACATTATTTGTATTAAAGTAGGGATACATTTTGTATTCTATTTTTGGTTGTATTTGTCATCATTGTAATGTATTATCAAAATGATTTAATGACAAAATTTCTTGTTTCATTTCACATGAAAAAAGGTTCTATGATTTATATTATATTATAACTTCATTTTAATGTTTAAAAAACAAAAACCCAAATTTCAACTACATATTAAACTAATAATAGAGCTGAAGATTTGAGTTACAAAATGATTGACAAATTAGGGTGTTATATTTAGAACTTGAAAATCCTCCTTTGGCATATAGCCCATGACAAAGTTTTGACAAATCTTGCCCGATATTGTTGTAGCATGACCCAGATTCCTTTATATCCTTTGTGCAATGAATACATAGAAAAGCACCCTTCATGCCATTAAGGACAGCATTCATGCCAAAAGCATGTGGGAAACATTGATTATTGATGTTGAACCACTGTTTTTCTTTCGGATTGCTTAGATTGGTTGGAAGTGAGTCTTATAGGGAAGCCTCCATTCTCCTCCAACTAGCCAGTCACGTTTACAGTTGCCTTGTACACCATTTGGAGAAATCAAAATTGTTTCGTGTTTGAGACATGTGAGCATATCTCCCTTAACTCTGTTTATGAAGTGCAGATGTGGTCTCTAGAGATTATCAATGCCTTTATGGGCAATCCATTCGTGCATTAAAGAAGTAGGAGTTATGCTCAATACTTAGCCATTGTTTCCTAGCCTTTCCTTATAATGAGCTAAAGTTGAACTGTGATAGAGCAATAATGTCCAATGGGCATAAGGCTGATTGCAGTGGCTTCATCCATAATAATTAAGGTGCTCCTATGATGGCTTTCTCGTGTAATCTGGGTTCGTGTTCTAGTGTCATGATTGAGTTATAGGCCATTCTTCATGGCCTTAATCTCATTTTGGAATGTGGGTTCTGTGAAGCTATCCATAGGGAGTCAAATTTGAGTTTAGCAATGTAATTTTTGCAAGGAAAGAGTTCCTCAAAATCATGCTTACTACTCGATCCTTAATAATATAGTGAGTTTGGCGTCCTGAACTCAAGTGGTAGACTGCTTTCATGTCTTTCACGAAGCCAATCAAGTTGTAAATGTGTTGGTGAAGTGAGGTCTTTCCTTGGATGTTAGATTACATGTCTACGACGAAGCTCCATCTTTGATTCAATTTTAGTTATTAGTTGATGCTTTAGCTTTTTAGTTTTATGTGATTTTTAGTTTGGGCTTTTATCCAGCTCGTGGTATCCCACAAAAAAAAATGTTGTATATGTGTGTGTGTGTATGCATGTATGTATATACATTATAAATTAGAATAGTAACTCACTTTTTCAATTAAACATTTTCAACATTATCTTTTTTTTCTCTTTTGGATGTGTATTTTACACACTGTTCTGCGACTATCAAAGAATTTCTCTCTCAATCATTTCAAATTATCTTTTTTATATCTTTATCAATATATTTGATTTTTTTAATTATCTATCTCTTTCAATCTATTTTTTTTTTTATTTCTAAGATAATTTCATGTTTTAAAAGAAATTGTTAATAGTTAAAAACAACCTTATATTATAATTTAAAATATTTATTGTAAATTCAAAATATAATTTATATATTTAAAGATATTTATTTATTATAAATTTTAGTTACAATATAATTTATATATTAAATTATCTATTTCTAATAAATTTAATTATATAGAAATAAATATGGCTTAAATATGCTTTTAGTCCTCAAATTTGGAATAAGTTTATTTTTGGTTCCCAAATTTGAAATTAATATTTTTAGTCCATGTAATTTAAAAAAAATCATTTTATTTCCTCTGCCCAAATGCCGTTAGTGCATCTATCACACAAAACTCACCTATTACTGAATCTACCACACAAAATTTACCTACTAATGTCCCTGTTAGTGAAAACACCACATTAAACTCAGTTGATAGTACACAGTTGACTTAATTTGTCTTTGTCAATGATGCTGCGAATCATCTTGAGAGATTAAAATAGATTCTTTTTTCAAAAGGACTAAAAAAATTAATTTTAAAATTGAAAGACCAAAAACAAACTTACTGCAAATTTAAAAGACAAAAAACATATTTAATCCAATAAATATTTATCTTGTCTAATACCCAAACTAAAATGCTATTACTTGTAATTTTAGAAAGAAATAAAAAGATCCCACAATAAAGTATAAATTAAAATAAGAAATAAAATAAATGATATGAATAACTTGAGGGTTTATTCCAGGCGCAGCGTCACAATTCTCGAATCATCCCGTGAGGGGAACGGTGATTGACACTACTTTGGAAGTTCGGATATAAAACCTCACCTCTCACTCGCAGATCCGCACTCTCCCAACCCAATCCAGTCCGAGGAAGTGCGATAATCAGAATCGAGAGATGGACACGAAACCCACCGAGATCAGCAGCGGTAAGATGTTCGGAGGTTACAATAAGAGATTCAAACATTTCAGCCCTACCCTCGGCTGCTCCATGAACTTCCACATCTACTTCCCCCCTTCTCCTTCTCCTTCTCACAAATTCCCTGTGAGTCCCTCCCTTTTTCCCCTTTCTCATTCCAGTTTAATCTGTTACACTTCCTTGATTTGACGTGGTTATGTTTCGAATGAAAAGGTACTGTACTGGCTCTCTGGCCTCACTTGCACGGACGAGAACTTCATATTCAAGTCGGGTGCTCAACGCGCAGCCTCCGCCGAGGGCATTGCCTTGGTTGTCCCCGACACTTCCCCAAGTAAATCAAATGTTTTAATTTACTTTTGCCATGAATTTTCATGAATAAAGCTTGTTATCGCTTCTACCTACGAAACTTGACTAAAAGGGAAAAAAAAAAGGTTAAATTAATCATTTAGTCACTACATTGTCTCTGTACACCCTTATTAGTACACATTGGTCCTTATTGGTACACATTAATCATTTATTTTTGCCATGAATTTTTACGAATAAAGCTTGTTATCGCTTCTACCTACAAAACTTGATTAAAAAAAAAAAGTTAGGGTCACATGTTTTTTTGAATTTTGGACTAATTTGATTGACGAAATGTACTTTTAAAGATTTTTTTTTCTGAATTTTTCTAGTTTAAAGACTAATGTATCAGCATTTTACACTTTCAGGACCAAAATGACTGTTTATCCAAAAGGTTAAATTAATCATTTATTCCCTACACTGTACACATTGGTCCTTGTTGATACTATGTTTCTTAATTTAAGTCTTTAAAAAAATTCAAGAAACATAGCACCAAACCAACAGGGACCAATGTGTACTAATAAGAGTGTAAGAGACTAAAACTTTATAGGAACTAAAGCTTTGCAGGGACTGATTCCTAAACGAGTGTCACCTATGGAGACTAAATGATTAATTTAAGCAAGAAAAATTATATACTTTTTACTGCTATAATTAATTGGTTTTGAGTTTTTATTATTTTCTTTGGTTGTTAAGCTTCAATATGTTCTCAGTTTTTGTCTTGCTGATGCAGGAGGCTTGAATGTGGAAGGAGAAGCAGACAGCTGGGACCTTGGTGTAGGTATGCCACGCGAGATCGTTATATTTGGGTCTTGATAGGGCTGGGCCTTAACTGATCCTTGGGCCTGACTTTGTTGCGCTCGGGGATGGGCCTTAGTTTTAGTCTTGCAGATTGTTTGTCACTCTGTTATCAATCGCGGCTGTCGCGCCCGCGATCGCGGCGTCGCGTCGCGGAGCGGACCGGGTCCGCTACTCGTTGCAGGTCGCGGAGCGTTTTGACGTCGCGGATGTCGCGCCCGCGTTAGAGCGGTGCGGCGCAGCCGCGATCGCGCCTCAGGCGCGTCGTGGCGTCCGCTCCGATGGTTGTCCTGAAAACCCAAAAATACCCTCACTTTTTAGTCGTTAGTGAGGGTATTTTCGGGTATCCATGGCAGGTTTTAGCTTCTCAGAGAAGCTCCCGCGCAGCCCTTCATTCCCACTTCCCTCCATCTTCGTGACCTACCAGCGACGTGCTTCTTCTCCGGTCCCTCCGGCGCGCGCTTCTTCTCCGGCGACGTTCGCTGACTCCGACTCCGACGACGACTCCGACGAGTTCGTCTTCTCCGACTCCGACTTCGACGACGACTCTGACGCATCTCCTTCCTTTTCCCTTCTCAGGTTTTTTTCTTTTTCTTTTTTATTCCTTTTCTTTTTTTTAATTCTTTTCCTTTTTTTCCCCCTTTTCTTCCCCTTGCCCGACAGCCCCAATCCTCTTCTGTTTTTTTTTTTTTTTCTCCATGTTGGACTGTTGGCAGCACCCAACAATATCAATGTTGACTTTTATTTGCCTTTTGTATTCTGCCCCAGCAGAATCATGACATCCAGCTCCCAACCAGATGTTGATCAACAAAAAAATAACTCAGCTACTGCTACCTCACCATCAGTGGGATCTTCAAATGCAATGTTCAAGCCTACTGGTGAAAGGATTGACATCTTTTGGAAGTGGAACAGCTTAAAAGACAAGAATAATAGGAAGAGTGTGACATGTGATTTTTGCTTGAAAACATCTACCGGAGGAATTACTAGAGCCAAAAAGCATCAACTTGGAATAAGAGGAGATGTGGGTGCTTGTAGAAAAATACCAGAAGATATTAAATTGCAAATGAAGGCAGCCTATGAGCAGGAAAAAGCTGAAAATGAAATATACTTGGAGGGTGTGCATGAAAATGAAGATGAGGAAGATGAGGTGCAAGAGATTGCAAAGCTTCAAAGTGGGAAAAGGTCTCTGGCATCATCAACAGAGGCCACTTCAACTGCTGCCAAGAGGAAAAATACAAATCCTAAAGGCTCTCTTGATTTGCTTTTCTTCTAAAGACCTGAAGAAAGTATCCAATTGGGAAAATCAAAGAGGCAAACAAGCATAAATGATGCTTGTCAAAAGGAAGCAAGAGCAAGAACGGTTCAATACATTGCTCGTTTCTTTTATAGGAATGGAATTCCATTCAATGTGGCTCAATCAAAAAGTTTCAAAGTAATGCTTGAGGCGGTTGGTAACTATGGTCCTTATTTAAAGCCTCCAACCTTCCATGAATTGAGAGTTCCACTCCTTAAAAAGGAGCTAGAATATACAAAAGAAATGTTGAAGGGTCATGAAGAGGAGCGGATGAAATATGAATGCTCCATAATGTCAGATGGTTGGACGGATAGGAAGAACAGGACCCTAATTAATTTCTTGGTAAATTGTTCATTGGGAACAATGTTTGTGAAGAGTGTTGATGCTTCTGAATACATGAAAACCGGGGACAAAGTGCATGAGCTCTTGAATAGTTTTGTGGAGGAGATTGGAGAAAAAAATGTTATTCAAGTGGTGACGGATAATGGGAGTAACTATGTTATGGCGGGTAAGCATTAATCAAGTTTTGATTTCTATTTCTAATTATAAGTTTGTAAATTCTAATTACTCATTTAAGTTTATTGATTTTGGTGTTTTTAGGTAAAATTTTACAAAGCACTAGACCAAAATTGTTTTGGACTCCATGTGCTGCTCATTGTCTTGACTTGATGCTTGAAGACATTGGAAAGATCCCTAAAGTTAAAAGGGTTATACAAAGAGGCATCAAGCTTGTAGGCTACATCTATAACCATTCATTGGCCTTGAACACCATGAGGAAGTTCACGAATAAATCCGAATTGGTGAGGCATGGAGTGACAAGATTTGCTACCACCTTCCTTACTTTACAAAGATTGCACAAGCAAAAAGCAAATCTTAGAAGGATGTTCACTTCGGACGAATGGTTAAAGTCTAAGGCGGCTAAAGATCCCAAAGGAAAGAAAGCAACGGATATTGTGCTTATGCCAACATTTTGGAATGATATAGTTTACACTTTGAAGGCTATGGGGCCTATTGTCCGTGTCTTGAGGTTGGTGGATAATGAAAAAAGACCCGCAATGGGTTATATTTATGAAGCAATGGATAGGGCCAAGGAAGCAATTGAAAAGGCCTTCAATGGTAATGAAGAAAAGTACAAGGATATCTTTGCAATTATTGATAGAAGATGGGATTGCCAACTACACCACCCTTTGCATGCAGCGGGTTATTATCTAAATCCTGAGTTCTTTTATAGCAACCCAAATATTGACAATGATGCTGAAGTGTTGGATGGCCTATACAAATGCATTGATAGGCTTAGTGAAAATGAAGATTTTGTGGACAAGATTCATAGTGAGCTACCAATACATAAGAGGGCTGGAGGACTTTTTGGAATAAGTGCAGCAATAAGGAAAAGGAATACAATGGCTCCTGGTAAGTGGAAAGTTCACTTTTTATAAATCTGAATTTTGAATTATTATTAAATAATCCATGTAAAATTGTAAATACTAATGCATAATTGCATTACTTACAGCTGAGTGGTGGAAGATGTATGGAGCACATACACCACACTTGCAAAATCTTGCCATTAAAATTCTAAGTTTGACTTGTAGCTCATCGGGATGCGAGCGCAATTGGAGTACCTTTGAACATGTAAGTTAATGTTCATTTAAATTTGAATCATTATGGAACATTGAAACTTGAATTGAAACTAACATTCATGTTTTTTAAATAATTATAGATTCATTCAAAGAAGAGAAGTAGGCTTGAGCACCAAAAGCTTCAAGACTTGGTTAATGTTAAATATAACCAAGCTCTTCAAGAGCGCTATGAGTGTCGTGATGTCATTGATCCCATTGTTTTAGATGACATTGATGATAGCAATGAATGGCTAGTGGGAGATTTGGGTGAAGATGAAGATGCTGAAGATGATTTGGTTTTTGATGATGATGTTTTGACTTGGAGAGATGTTGCTCATGCAAGTGGGGCCAATGAACCTTTGAAATACACTAGGAGACAAACAACAATGAAGAGGGCAGCTGGTGGTGCATCTACATCTAGTAGGAAGGGAAAAGAAATTGAAGAAGTGGTGGAAGAAGAGCATGACACAAGTGAAGATGAAGGGGAGGAAGAGTACATTTCTAATGCTAGTGGGAGTGATGAAGAGGGAGACAATGAAATGAATCTTGATGAGGAGGATGATGATTCTTATTAAGATTGTATTTGACTTGACATTTGTCATTTTGTTTATGTGAATGTTAATTTCTAGGACTTTACTACATTAGGCTTTAGGGAGTTCAAGACTTTTAAGTACTTTGTAGTTTGTTTTTCTTTGACTTTTATTAATATCTACTACATATTTTGTTCTATGTGTACTATGAGTTTTTATTGTTAATGATGATTAGTGCATGAATTTTGAGTAATATGTCTCTTTTTCAGCTTTTATATATACATAGTATCAAATTTTTATAATTTTATTATATATAAAAAATATTAGAATAGCGGTCATCCCGCTATCCGCTATCCCGCTATCCCGCTATCCCAGTTTTGGGGGCGGCCGCTCCGCGCCGCTATCCGGGATTGATAACTATGGTTTGTCATATGAGAATGTTGAATTTCTTGAAAATGCCATTGAGGTATGGTAGTTATAATTGATGTTCTGTTGTTTTATCCTCTTCCACTGTTGTTTGTGACTCACTGGCTAAGATTTCGTTTTATATGACCAATCTTGTGTTTTACACTTGGCAATGAATGTATTTTGCATATAGAAGTACTATTTGTAATCACCCAATTCTATGTTTCTGGAATGAATTTTATTTTATATGTATAAATAAAAGGAATTTTTGCTAATATAATTCCTTCAATAACAAGGTAGTGGGAGAGATCTCAGGAAATAAAGCAAAGGGTTTATGAGACTTGCCAATAAAAGGGAGTAAAAATTATATTTTGTTCTCTAAGGCTATTCCTTTTTGTTACTGAATGCAGCTCTCATTCACATAGTAAAAAAATGCTTCTTATCTTTTTTTCCTCCTTGTGTTTTTTCTTTCTATATAGCAGTTTTCATGTGTTTTTTTGAGATTAGATAATAGATACAGAAATTATGATGTAAATTTTAAACCTTTGATCATAAAGTCATGGTGTAAGGGACAGGATATCTCATTGTTATATCTCGTTACAAAATTCAGATATTTTGATATGCATTGTTAACAACTTTTAAACCTGATTGGTGTGGAATGAAATAAAATTATGTCTGGGTTTAACTTATTACAGCTAGTTGGCATAAGTTAATTTCTTTTTGGTAATTCATGTATTTTGTGAATTTCTTACCATTGGAATGTTATGATGATCGCTGCTGACCAAAATTCTGACCTTTGAAGTTTGAAATATCTATTACCAAAAATTGTTGCGTGGTGAGTGGAGGAAGAAAAAAACCATTTTTATACTCTATTATAGTATGAATGTATGTATATGGCTGCATATATGCATGAAAAAAATTATCCAAGGCTAGATGAATTGCACTTTTGTTCAGACAAGTCCATTACCATGTGCATGCCCCACTTGGTATGTCAAATTTACAATGCATTTCAAAATATGTACACCTTCAAATTACATGGGCTTCTTCATGTTTACACCTGAATCAATGCTACCCATTGTAATGTAAATTGTAAATATTGAAGCTCTGTATGTGGCATGCAGAAAATTCACTTCAAGTTGTAGCAGATGTTGGATATTATATGTGTTGGTTCCTTTTTGATGACTTAGGATGTGTGTTGTGAAGTTGTTGCATCATATAAGTGGTTGAAAACATCATGTAAAGTTGTTGATTTTCTTTTACTATTGTTATTGTTGTTGTTATTGTGGCTGAGGACATGCTGTAAAATTATTGTGTTTATCAGGAAAAAGTGTATAACAACTCCACAAAATCACCTTAATCCAACCCTCTTTCCTAGAAAATATCATTTGGCCTATACTCCCCTCCCACTTTGACTCATGCTCTTTCTTCTCCTCTCCATCTTTTCAAGAACTATCTTTGATCTTCTCATCCCATCTCACTTTGGTGAATTTTTAGAGCAATAGTGGTGCAGATTGTGAGGGTGAGGGGTGTGCACTGTGAGATCAAGCTTCTTTACCCATTAGCTCGTGAAGGTAGTCTGATTGATCTAAATACTAAACTAAATGAATGCTTAACTAGGGATTCAGATTTGGTATGAAATTTAGTGAATTTAGGTGCTGAACTTAAAATTTATTTAGGAATTTAGAGATTTGAGAGAAAATTGGATAGTATAGTGTATAATTCTGGAAATTGTAGTGATATTAATGGTAACTCCCAGTGTTGTGTTGAGCAGCATATTGGAGGACGTGAACTGTCTAGAACTTTATTATTGGTTTAGTGGAGAGTGACATATTTTAGTCTTCTGAACATTTCTCCATTATTGGTAAATAGGTGTTAGGTAAGGAAGAAGGAAAAGAGACAAATATGGGTAACAGTAGCATATTGAAGGTATGGCTTATAGATATGATATAATACCATAACTTAATATTTCTATTTATATTAATAAATAATAATTGGGTCCAGTAATAGTACCACTAATATGTGTCCAAGTCAACAAATATGATAAGATCAACAACTTTAATATTCTTACACTTTCTCAAGTAAAGCTTATTTAGCTTTAAACTTGCTACAAGTAGAAAACCCACAAACATGAAACAAATAACTATGGTTATTTATTTAAATTGAACTGTACTGAACTGAACTGGAGGTTTGGATTGCAAAGGCTTGAAATGTGCTTTGGCTGGCCGCTGACCATGTTGCTCATTCCCCAAAAGAGGAACACAATGGTAAACTGGATTAAAAACCGTTAAAATTTGGAACTGTTCATCAGCCAGCCCAATTAAAATGGTCAAAGGAATATAAACGGATGATACCCAAATCGAAAAGACGAATGACACTAATCAGACATGGGACGTTTATCATGCGACATGCATATTTATAACATAAACAGACACAAGAAATGTTCAATTTTTAAAATCCAGTGCTAAATTCTCTACCTAAACCATGGCTTTACCATAATAATGAAGCTTGTTATGGTAGTGCACTATTCACAGCCTAAAAGTTTATCTAGTGATGTTGGACATGGATGAGAAAATGAAGGTACTGAATAACTACTGATTAAATGGAGTGATGGAGTGGGTGTTACGTGATTATGTTAACATGATGTATAGAAAATCTAAAGTGTACTCATGAGGTATAAGAATGAAATAGATGAAAAGTTATTTTATCTGCTGCTTAATATCACCCTATTTGCGATATCGCTGCTTCATTCCCCATATTTTGATAGGGGGAAGAAAAAAAAAAAGCTCATTTTTGTTCAGAAGATGCGAATGTTGTGTAGAATAAATTTAATTGTTATGGGCTATACCTGCGGGTTACCTTGAAATGTGCAATATACATTTCTCTTTACAAAAGATATCTTAATTGCATATACATTCTGGAACAGGTGCAGGATTTTATGTCAATGCCACACAAGAGAAATGGAAGAATTGGTGCATGTATGACTATGTTGTCAGGGAATTGCCAAAGCTTCTGAGTGATAATTTTCCACAGCTTGAAACATCAAAAGCTTCTATATTTGGTCATTCTATGGGTGGGCATGGTGCTCTAACAATCTACCTGAAAAATCAGGATAAATATAAGGTGTTGATAATTACGCAACTGAAAACTTCTGGTTTTAATATAGTGAAAGAATTACTTTGAAAATCTTGGCAATTTCTTGAAAATTATGGATAATTTCTGTTGAAATAACATGGTTTGTTCTTAGTTGTCTTCCCTAACTGAGATGCTTCACATTAATATATTTCTCCACTACAAGCTGACTGTATTGGTATTATTATTATATTTTTTATCTGCAAATGCATTTTTCATTTCTAGGGATCTCAATTGCAGTTGGATATTATTATATTAAGCAATTATTCCATGATGTATATTGCATATGGGTTTGTTGCTTCTGATAGTTGGTAGGATATTTGGAGAAGGTTGGAATAGCAGCTATTGAGAAGAAGATAGACATTCATTTATAGTTTATTGTTCAAAAAGCATGTAAGGTGAAAATGTTGTAGTATGCATCGCTGATTATGTTTGTTACAAGTTAGAATCAATTATTTCATCCTTTAGGTGGACCTTTTGAAGTTTGTGAAACGTAAGAACAGAGACTGTACCTTGTCATGATAAAAAACTATATTCATTATTTGGATTCTAACTTATTTTTCTCCTGTGTTTCTTTACATGCTTGTTCCAGTCAGTTTCTGCCTTTGCACCAATAGCAAATGCTATGAATTGTCCTTGGGGACAGAAGGCATTCACAAATTATCTAGGTGACAATAAATCTGATTGGGAGGTAAATTTGCTAGGGAAACTGCATGTTGGCTTGACATAACGAGTTTTGATATTCATTATAATAAGTTGAAAAATGCAGGATTATGATGCCACTTGTTTGATAACTAAGTTTCCCAATGTTTCTGCCACCATTTTGATTGATCAGGTACACTTTTTTTTTTTTTTTTTTTTTAACTTGTGAATGATTTAAATAGTAACATAATTTTAGCTGCTGATATCATGTAGTTTTTTATTAGATTGTATTTAATTTTTGTGTTTAGGAAATCCAGTTTTAGCTGCAATCGTAATAAATCAAAATGGTCTGCCAGATATAGTACTATTTGTCATAGGGCATGGTTTCAATTTATATAAACACGTACCTATATTCTCTTACCGAGTTTTTGCCGGTTTTGTCCTCTTATTGTTAATCTACTTTTCAGGGGGAAGATGACAAATTTTTGGCTGATCAACTGCTGCCTCACAAGTTTGAAGAGGCTTGCAAAAAAGCGAATGTTCCCCTGCTTTTACGTTTCCAACCTGGCTATGATCACCTTTATTATTTTATTGCCACCTTCATTGATGATCACATCCGACATCATGCTCAAGCTCTTAGGCTTAATTAAGTTGTGTGCACTCTGATGATGCATAACTATTTTGTACTGAATTTACTCAGCTGTTTGCTCGTCCTGAGATACCTGGGGCTGTATTTGAGTTCGGAGTGGAACTTCTTTCTTAATGTCGGTTCAAAATTAATCCCTTGTCTATGAAATGTATAATTATTTTATATTTTATTATTGAAAATTATTATAGATTATATAGTATATTTTAGTAGTAATATTTTACTACTAAATAGTTTTATCAAATAATTTATTATATAAGGATAAATATGAAATATTAATATGAACAAATATATTGAGGCTTGGAAAAACGAGAGGCACGGGTAGGGTTTGTGATGCCATAAGTTCTAATACAATGATGGTGGAGCGTTCTGAAAAGTATCATCGCAGTGGCTGAGAATGCAAAATCCATTATGGATTGAACAATGACACCCATGGAGCATTTCTTAGGAGGGAGTGGGATCCATTGCACATGAGCTAACACAAGGGCCCTGATGGCTGCACCCTACGGTTTAATCTTACTCTTCAACTTTCTCGTGGTTTTTGACAAAGCTTGTTTGTATTGTGTAATTTTTTATTTGTGCGAAAAATTTAACAACGAAAATAAGTTATTTTTTGTGTTAATTTTTACAAACAAATTTGACGAAAGGGAAAGAAGAAAAAAATTATATAACAAGCAAAATTTTGTTGTTTTTTTTTTCTTTTTCTTTTTGTATACAAAACAGAAACTAAGTATTTATAAACAACTTAAACTAGTTTCTGTCTAATTGGCAAGAAACGAAAACAAGCGAAATGAAAGAATGGAGAAGAGATTGGGGGTGGGAGGGAGGAGGTGGTGTGTCAATGAGGAAGAAGAGAGGGGTGGGAGGAAAGAAGAAGAGAGTGAGGGTGGGAGGGAGGAGGGGGTGGGAAGAAAGGGGTATAATAGAAAATTAGCTTAATTGTATTTTTTGTCTCCACAAAATTTTACAATTTCACAAATTTTGCAACCCTAATTTTTTTTTTTTTTTTGCAAATTTTTTCCCACAACTTTCAAATTTTACAAATTATGTCCCCAAGTAAAAAAAATCGTCACAATTAAAGAAAAAACTGTTAGAAAATTATCTTAATTGTGGTGGTTTAAAGGAAAAAGCGTCACAAATGTCTTAATTGTGGCATTTTTTTACTTGGGAACAAAATTTGCAAAACTTGGAAGTTGGGGGCTAAATTCGCAGAAAAAAAAACTAGGGTGACAAAATTTGCAAAATTATAAAATTTTGGGGACAAAAAATGCAATTAATCCTAAAACATTTTTAAAAAAATAAACAAATTGGGGAGTGAGAAGATGATAAATGGAGGGGGTGAATATATTTCCCCTAACACAATGAGAGATTAAGATCTACAAAAAGCAAGTAACTATTGCAGTGAGGTGTAGGTGTGGCAATGGAAGAGGTTTAATTCTCTACCTCGTGCAAAAAACATGATGGGTTCAGAGTCATTTTTTTTCAGAGGTAGAAATTAAAAGTTTAAACTTAATTTTAGTCCAGTTGGAGTTGGGGATAGTTGCTGGAAATAGTTTCACATTTTTTTTCAAATATAATATAATTATATATTTTTAAATAAAATATATCTTAAATTATTAATTAATTTTTAATGTAAATAATATATAAAATTAATGAATAGTTGTCTTATCAGTTATTAGCACGGTTAATAAAAACATTTTTATAATAAAATGTTACTATTAAAATATATTATAATATGGTATATTTTAATAGTAATATATATAAACTTCAGGATTATCAAACCGTGATGAATTACATATCCTAGATTAACAAGTTATTCCAACTAAAATAATCCTTTTATTGAAAGAAATTGATTTAAAAAACTATTATTATTATTATTATTATTATTATTTAAAGATATTAAAGCTTTAATAATACCACGATTCATCCTAAAATAAAACATAAAATTAATAAATTGTCATAATAACTAATTAATTAATATTTTTTATTAAGATAAATCATTTGTTTAAAAATTTATTATTTTATATAAATAAAGAAGTATGAAAGTCTTTAGATTATTAAATTCTCACAACTCAAATGTCCTAAAACAAAATAAAAGATTATCAAATTATCACAGATTAATTAATCCCTTTTTATTGGAATAAGTTAATAAATAAAATAAAAGGAGAGGGAATTTTATTCTTGCAAGCAAGGACGGATCTACGTATTAGAGTGTGGCGGCAACTGCTCCCACTAACTTTTTATCAGTGTTAAATATAATACATATGTATAATTATAAATTACTCTTATAATTTAAATGTAGTAAAAAAATTTATCTATAAAATGAGTATTGCTCCCATAAATCCATTTTTAGTCTCATTATTTTCCCTCTCTCAATTAGAAATTATCAAATTTTCTTTCTTTCTTTTGGATGTGTATGTCACATATATTATCTCTGCAACTAGACAAAGAATTCTCTCTAAACAATTTCAAATTACCTTTCTTTTATCTTTACTTATATGCTTGAATTTTTAACTGTCTATCCATTTCAACTTGCTCTCTTTTATCTCTATTTTTACATTGAATTTTAATAATTTTTTAAGAAATTATCAATTATATCAAAATTTAAATTATTCATTATAAATCCAAATCTAATTTATAATTTTAAATATATTTATTTATTATGAGTTTTCATTATAATATAATTTATATATTAAAAATTATTTATTTAATATTTAAATTTTAATTATATAAAGATAATAATTTATCATATAATCTACAAAATAAAATACTAATTTATATATATAAATAGTACCCCCACAGCTTAAAATTTTTAGATACATCACTGCTTGCAAGGAAAAATTGTTTTAATCTCACATCACATTCCAGGACTCAACTAGACAAACATCATACTAAAACCAAACAAATAAATTTAAGGAACTTAGAAATAAAAAAACAAAAACATCATAACATACGAAACTTAAGAACTTTATTAATCAAATTGATTTTTAATTTTTTTTTAACAATAAGAATCATTGGGGTACAAGTGGTGCATTAATTTATGAATCGAAAAAAAAAGTGGTGCACTAATTTCGGACATGGGAGGAAAGCATCTATTTTTCTATGAGTTTACTGACTATGCACTGTCAGTGAAAAACTTTTTGTACTGTCAACCAATTAAAATTTACTGTTGATATGACTTTTAAGGTAGTCAATGTAAAAGTCAACAAACTTACCATACACGGTGGGTTATGATTGAATGATAGTGTAAAATTACTTTACATTATCGGTGCATAGCATATTTTCTCTTTTTCTATTTATAATATATACATCCTGAGTTAAGAAACAATGTGCGCTACCATGTCGATATACTATTATTTGTCATGTCAGTCTATTTGCTCACGTGTCAATGTCTTACAAATTCTATTTTCTATTATATCATCCTTTTACTAAGTGCTCTGCAAAATCCACCCTTCCCATTGTTGATTTAGACCTAAATTTTGTTCTTCCCTCTCCTGAATGTAGCCTATTTGCTCATGTGTCAATGTCTCATGAGTTCTACCTTCTATTATATCTCCCCTCTACTGAACGCTCTACAAAATCCACCTATCCCATTGTCAATTTAGACCTAAATTTTGTTCTCTTTTCTCCTGAATGCTTTAAATCGCAATTCTCATCAGACGCTAGAATTATTATCAGAAACCACAATTATCATAAGAAACTATATGTGGTGTTCCTTCTTTCTCTTATTTCACTGTATAATTTTACTCTTATTTCTGTTATTTATCCAATTCAACTCTTCACAAGTTTTTTGCTAACCTATAATTTGGAGAACCTTTTATAAAAAGAAATGTTCTTTGTTACAATTCTCTTCATTCTCCACACAAGTTTCTTGGGTTTTGTGATGTTGTCTTGTAAATTTTGTTCTACCCTCTCTCGAATGTTCTAAATTGCAATTCTCATCAAATACCAAAATTATCATCAAAGACTGCAATTCTTATATCTCAAGGGTATGATTCTCATGGTTATATTCATATTAGAAAATTCTATTTAGTCTATATTTTTTTTAATTTTATTGGGTTAAGGCCCAGAAGCGATAAAACAACTAGTTCGTCCCTAGAAACTTGCTTAATAGGATAAAATAATAAAAATTAGCTAGAGAGGTTTAAAAATTATTTTTAAACCATATTTATATTAAAAATAATTAATAATAATTTTAAAATTTTTGGAAATTTTTCTGAGACAGTTTTTGTGAAACGACCAGTATATCCTTAATCGACTGTGAAAGTCAGTAGGAGACTTTTTAACATCAAAAAATTTTGAAAAATTTATATTGAGTATATTTTAGTTATACCAATATTATTTTAAGTGAAAAATAGTGAAAATTCTGAAAAATATATTTATTTGACAAAAATTGGATTTACTAGCTTAATAAATGTCTTTTTTTGTGAAAAAATTATTATAAATAATATATACATGAGAAAAATATGAAATTTTTTCTTAAGGCTCATAAAAATATACTTGAAAACTTGGTATGTTCATATTTTCCAAAAACCTACCCAAAATTTCTATCTAACTTTGTTGCATTAAATTAATATTTAATTATTTTTAATATCTAATAATTATATAAAATATATTTTTTAAATTCTTTCAGACCTTTGACTGGTCTAGGGCATCACCCTTCAGCCACATGGGAAAAGTACACATAAAATGATATTCTATCAATTTTAGTTCAAAATTTAATTCTAAAAGTACCTATTTTGTCCTATAAATAAGACCCCTTCAACCACTACACTATTGCTCCCTTTCCTTCACAAATCAGAACTCTCTTTCTGCCTCCCAGCTACTGAACGTGCAGCTCCTCTCTTCTCCCCTAAGCTCTTGAATTTTTACTCTCCATTTAGAAACTCTCCACTAAGTTTAAGTCCCTAAACCTCCAAGCCACCTCTCCCTTTTCTGTTATTCCACCAACAAACCATATTTAGAGGTAAGGGGGAGTGAGGTTTAGTCCTCTAAACTTGTTTCTTAATGGGTGTGTGTGTGGGTTATCCCTTAAACCCAATTAATTTACTAATCCTACTACTACTACTATATAATAATTTATATTCTTGTTCATTTAAATTCTTGTCTTATTAAGTCATTTACTTTAATGTTCATTTATTTTCTTGTCTTGTTATTATTTCCATTATGTTGCCATTTATTTTTATTTTGTGCTTTATTTATATTTTTGCCCATTTACCTTATGTCATTTACTTTATTGTTTAATTTTTGCTATTTAAATTCTTACCCTTTAATTTCTTGCTTTACTTATTGCCATTTATATTTTGCCCATTTAAATTATTGCCATTATTTTATTGTTATCTTGATTATTGTCATTTATTTTTATGTTAATTTTATTCTTATTGTTGGTATCATATTATAACTTAGTATCCTATTATGAATAACTATCAATGAGCCTATTTTTATGCAAGCTATCTATTTTCTTAAAAACCAATTTAAAGCCTTAAGATCACTTGGAATAACAAATTTTGAAACCCATTTTTCTCTTAGGGGCTCTCAGACACTTCATAAAGAAAAGAATAAGATTTTTTTTTTATATTAACCAATTAGAATGAGTAAGATGGTTGAGAAATAATAATAACTTACAAAATAGATTTTGGACCACATAGAGAATGGATTCAATTTCTAGAAAGAAAAACAAATAATTTGGGATTTTTCTAAAAAGGGCATTCGGCCCATTAAAAATGAAGTGAGAAGAAAAATCTTTTAAAATCATCCATACAAAGTTTACATTTTTATAGTACAGTAAAAATCTAAGTGACAAGGTAAAATTTCTCTTTTGTATACTAAATGGGCTCACGGCCCTTTTAAAAAGGTAAAGAAGAAAACAAATTTCCTTTATTAAAATTAAGCATTTTTGATTATTACTTGAATTGGTTCAAATTGGTAAAAATAAATCTTAGAAAAAGTTGAAGAAAATGTTTTCTTGAAAAAGCAAGTTCAACTAAATCTTGTGGATTAATCTAAGAAATAAAGTTTTGTCAAAATTAACTAAATGGACTTTAGGCCCAAACTAGGAAAAGTTTTTAGAAATAAAGGCCTTATTGGACAAATTTTAATTTATTACCATTCAACTATTATTTTGAACAAATTATGGTTAGTATGGAAATAAATAAATAATCTTGTTCAAATAAAGTTAACAAATGTTTTGGTAAAATGCATGCAATTACATGATTTTCTTCAAGAAATTAGAAGTCTTGGTTTTGTAAGATGAACACCCTAAATTTTAGTAAAAGGAAACAACTAGAGAGAAACTCTAAGTATTCTCTGTGGTTGCAACACAGTTTGATCTTCCACATTAGAAAAGAACTTCTCTCAAATTTATTTACCACGTCCTAGTTATAATGGTAGATTGAATATTTGTCTGTTAAAATAGTCTAATTTAAAAAATTAGAAAACGATAAGGACAAATCAAAGAAATTAAATTCAAAACTTATTTTAAAAGTATGTATGCATGAAAATGAATTTTGTATGCAATTTTAAGTGATGACATTTTCTGCTATATTTCTTAGTTGAATTGTTTTTAAGTTATTATGAATGATGGATGAATATCTCTGTGAAGAGTGATTTTGAAACTCTGTTGGATTACCCAGAGAGTATGCCTGGAAACTTAGAAACAAAGTCATAGGAAACCCTCGATTGAGATAGGACCATGTTGAGAAGCATGAGTTCTAGTGTCTGGGAAGTAACAATTGGTACACTGTGGGATGAAAGACAGGGACCATTGTTCGGGTCTTAAGGGTAAAGGTGCTGAGTTGTGAACATTCCAATGGTCAGGTTAGCACCCTGAGCCAGGGTAAATCACGTAAACTGACTTGGTAACCCTGACGCCTGCTCAGCATCACCATGATTGGTGTAATGTATATTCCTGATGGGCATGTGGCCTTTTCCTTGAAGATGATGATTACAACTTGGATGTCTGTACCTTGTGAGGGATTATACGAACTCCCAATCGCTTCCCAGTGATTCCTGATGGTTAAAGTAAATCATCAGAGGTAGGTATGGATCCATACGTTTGGTAAAGGTTGAGATTGAGTCGTAATAACATAGGTCAGACCTTAGGATTTCCCCCAATTCCTTGTTTAATTTGTTGTTTGTAGCCTAGTAAGAAACGAATGAAGCTTTTATAAAAACCTCACTCTTTTCTTGTTTGTTTCTTTTCATATACGATCATGGTTAAAGCAGATGGACTCTGAGGACTGGTAGTGACAACAACTCTACTATGACTTTTGTAGATTTTATAGGATGGGCTAGCCTAGTATAGACCTATACTGCTCTGACATAGGTCATTTTGTTGTACAGCTATGGGCAGGTATTTAGGATGTACTTTTGTTGTATTTGTTGATGTATTTCTTATATATGTACTTTGATTTTGTACGTAAGACTTGATGTCTATTTCACGATCATGGTTCTTTATATAGTGTCTCTTGGAATTACTAAACGTTTGCGAAAAATAAGTACGTATTAGCTTTAAATCAAGCTGACGTTCTGACAAACAAATTAAGAAATAATAAAGTAAAATGAATGTATGTCTTATTATAGTAGGTGTTACACATAATATCCATATCAGAATACATGTAAGCAAACAATATAATGACTTATAAAAATTTATTAAACAGAAAGTGAAATAGATTGAAGATAAAAGAGGTTGAACAATTAGAGTCACCATAAGACGCAAAAGAATAAGAATCATGAAATCATAAAATCCATAAGAATTGGATAATAATAATACCAGGGTACTTTTAAAAGCATGTCTGTGAACCAAATGACATGGTACATAACATGAAACAAAAAAGATAGCTTCATATAGATTGCATACATTTAAACAATATAGATAGGAAGCATGTGTTTAGAAAAATAATGCTCTTATTAAAAAAAAATGTTTAAAGCAATGAATCGTACTTTGATTATATGATCTCCACTTAGATATTTAAAGTTAATAACTTTTTTTCCTTGAAAAAAAGGTCAAAAAAGCATAAACTATGAACTTTATAGACTATCAAACAAATTTATTCAAATACCAATACTTTTCAAAAGCATGTCCAAGAACCAAATTACGTGTTATATAACATGTAATGAAATGGAGGGCTTCATATAGATTCATACATTTAAAAGGTTGAAGAATCAGAGTGACCATGAGACACAAAAGAATAAGAATCACGAAATCATAAAATTCATAAGAATGGGATAGTTGAGTTAGGTTCTTTTAAAAGCATGTTGACGAATCAAATGACATGGTATATAAGATGTATAAGATGTAATGAAAAAGACAGCTTCATATAGATTGCATGCATAATAACTATATCAAAATAGACACAAGCAAACAATATTGTGTCTTATAAAAATTTATTGAAAAAAGAATAAGAATCATGAGATCATAAAATCCCATAAACATGGAATAGCAATAGTAATATAGTAATAGTAATATTAATTTCTATTCATACTAGCCAGTTGGACTAAGAAGGAGATAAGAAGGAGAGGACAAAAGAGAAATAACAAAGAGAAGAAAAAAGAAAAATAAAAGAAAGCATGGCAGTTTAAAAAGGGAACTGATTCTTCCTTTCTGAATGGAATAGAATAGAGTCATACACAAACCATTGGAAATCTTTTCATATTCAGAGTTTAAACATTAAAAGCCTATTTGGATTCCCTACATACATCTCTTCGAATTCTTCATTTTGGGTAACTAAAAATCAAAAAGTCATTAAAAGGTCATTAGGATTCTGCCAAAGCATCTGTTCAAGTTCTGTGCCTATACATTTAAAAGATAACCTATAATGCCCCATGGAATGTGTTTGTATTATACTTTTAATACTGCTTTTATTTCATGCATTTATTTTATCATCTAATAATATACATTAAAAGTTGAATTGGATTCAAAGATATAATTAAAAGCATAATTGCATTCCCAATGTTCATTTATTAGTGTTAATTTAAAACGTGGATCTCTTTCTAGTGAATGCATCTATTTGGGATGTGATCTTGTTGGATAAACATTCAATTTGAATGCATTTAAAAGACCATTTGCATTTGATTTGCATTCCAACTAGGCATGTCTTGCTATGCTAAGTTGTTTTATTAAAAGCTGAATTTCATTCATCCAAGCCATCTAATCGTATTGGAATATTTGATATAAAAAGCTTACATTAAAAACTCAAAATTAACAGTTAGTATTAAAACATGAATCATTAAAAGCATTTTGCCAGTCAAAGTTACATCCATTTCCTATTTGGCAATTAGGAAAGCTCTTTAGAGTTGTTCTTCAATATAACATTTAAATTATATAATGAAATTAAATATATTAAATACAATATCTATATTAATGAAATATATACCATCGGTCTTCAGTATAGTTATCTAAATTTAATGAGATAGATGGAATAGATTAAATAACATAAACTGGATGGGAAACAAATTTTGAAGACTGAATTAATGAAGAAGGATTAACAACTTCAGACAAAGGAGAGCATTCTCCATCTTTGTCAGAACCTATGCGTCATTCACTAAAGCATCAAGACTAAAACCAAAACTAAAATACATTAAATGAAACTCCAAATAAACAATAGAATTGATACCTGGGTTAAGAGTACATGGAACATTATAATGTAAAATCTCATCCCCAAAATGAATTACAGAAGAAACTTTAGATGATTCAGTTAAATTGATAGGATTAGCATTGTTTTTTTTCTTTAAAACTCTACTGATGTTATCCCTGTTTGATGCATTTGGGATATTGCTTTGACTAAACTGTACATTGATTGCTGCATATTATATATAGAACACTGTCAACAAATAACAAAATGAATATAGGAATAGCAATAAAAAATAAAAATAATTGCTAAATATTAGAAGAAAGGGGAGACAATGGAATCATTTCTTATGAAATTTGGCTAGAAAATAATGAAGATGACTTTAGTTGAAGGGGACTAGAATTTCATTTGTAAAAGGCAAGAAATTCTAATTCATTTTTACATATGCTTAAAAAAAAGATGCCAAAGACAAATTATAAATACCAAACAAACCTCTTATGTGAAAACATCTTTTTCTTGTTTTATCTTTCACGATCTTCATCCTTCTCAATATGGCCTTTCTTATAATGTCATCATCCATGTTGCTTTATTTTTTTTTTCATTTCAAAGCATGATTTTTTTTTTAAGATCTGTGTTTGTTGCTTCTCTTTTGGACTACGTGGCAAAAGATGGTTAGATGAAACTAAAAGGCATGGTTGAGTAAAATCCTACGAAACTAGCGGGAATAAATGGCAACTATTATCTTACCACCTTCCATCCAAACACTTTTATGGCATTATGTTCAAAGTGCCCACAGACATTGAAAACATACATTTTTAATAAGGGTGGTTCAATATACTTATATATATTAGAGATAAGAGCACGGGACCCTTGACATTTAGACTATTTAGTTAAGTTTCATTTAAAATTGATGCTTTTCTTTAAGGATTTTTCAATATACTTACACACACACACACACACACACACACACATATTAGCTTTTTCTTTAACTGAAGTAGCAGTTGTCTTAGAATAGAAAGGTTAATGTTTAGCATAGTCCAAATATGCATTTTTAATGTAGGACATATAAGATAACTTTCAGCATGACAATACCATATTGCTTTAGTTATACCAATAGCTATATTTGGTAACAAACATGAAAGATAGCACAAGAGACTTTTTCAAGTATACAACCACATGTATAACTTTTTCTATTAAATGTCAATCATGTTGGTTTGATATCTGCATTTTTTTCAGGACTATATGTTTGTTAATATATTAAAGGGAGATGCTCAATCACGACTTTACTGCAATGTCACATTCCAGTTGGGCCTTTAAGATAGTTAAATGCTTGACAAATAAAAGGTCTTCAATGCCTTTACTATCAATTTGCTGTTATATAGAAAAGGTTTACCATATCATTGTCCAATTATTCAAGAAGAAATACCAAACACTTATCAGCACATAATTTTGCTTTTATATCAAAAATTGAATATTATATTGATACCTTGTATATCCAATTATTCAAGAACATGTATCTTTTAAGAGATAAATGTATCCTTTTTCTATTAAATGTCAGTCATGTTGATTTCATATTTGCATTTTTTTAGGACTATTTGTTTGTTGATATATTGAAGGGAGATGCTCAATCACAACTTTACTGCAATGTCACATTCTAGTTGGGCCTTTAAGATATTTTAGTGCCTGACACTTAAGAGGTCTTCAATGCCTTTATTATCAATTTGCTGTTATGATTAAAATGTTAAATATAGAATCTTCAGAGGGGTACTCTTTATTGTCTTGGTTTGTTTCTTTATGAACCTTTCATTACAAAATTAGATTTTAAATCAGATTCTAACTTTCGGTACCTGAACTAAGAAAAAAAATTGTTTAAATGAGCTTGAACATTTATAAAAAGTCATAGTTACATATGGTCCATCTAGGAAGTGCAATCATTCAACATAGGAACTTGTATCAAATCTTACTTGCTAAAGATTATCATTGAAAAAAGGGTAACTTATTAATTAAGAATTCCATGCAAATGAGATTTAACATATCCAAACATAAGTTGAGAGGAATAGTTTACACCAATGCAGAAAACCATATATTAGATATAAAAATTTTAACTTGCAAAATTGTAACACTCACTAAAATAAGACAAGTACTTAATTTATTAGTAAAATGTTAATTATGCTTAATTCGTTACTGCACTATATTTTTTTTTTTGAACATATAAAGAGACATCAGATAGGGAACTGTAACCAGTGAAATAAACATCATCATATATATGTGCGTTAAGCCTTTGTACAAGGTCAAATATCAAGTACATACATCAAAACGATATAAAAGAATACATCAAAAGAAAGCCTAGATACCCGCCTGTAGCTATACAACAAAAATTTATGTCAGAGCAGTATAAACCTATACTAGGCTACCCATCCTATGCAAAGAGATTACAAGCAGAATCATCATCATAGAGAGTCCTCGGAATCCATCATATCGGTGTCCTCATCATCAATAGGTATGTGACCATCGGGTAACTGCCCAAGGCTATTGTAGTTGCCGACACTACTAATCTCAGAAGAAGAGGATATCCATCCATAATTTTCACCCGAATGATAGGAGGGACCGGATGAAGACTCAGTGGTGTTTGGGAATGGTGGAATCTCAACTAGTTGCTCAAAGTATTGAAGGTATAGTGCCAGGATCACCATGATGCTGAGGTCGGGAACAACATCCATCAGTGGGAAGGGAGCATCATCCATCTTATCGTCTGCTAGTGATGGTGGAAGGGCTTGCGGTCCTCTGACAAAGCCATCGGGGGCGGTAGTAGATAGGGTCATAGGTAACGTCAGCTACTTAATAGGTAGAAAAATGTCAAGGATAGGAGTACATAAATGTAAAGGTCACCTTCCCTTGGAACGTCGAGTATTGAGTAACCGGGTCATAGACCTAGAGACCCAGCGGGCAATACGCTATGTGGATGTTCGCCATCCCGTGAAATAGATCCATTTGCTCGTACCATGATTATATATGAAAAGAAACAAAAGAAAGGAGTGAGGTTTTTATAAAAGCCTCATTCGTTTCTTAATAGGCTACAAACAACAATTCAAATAAGCAATCAAGGGAATCCTAAGGTCCGACCTATGTTATTATCACTCACACAAACTTTTTCTTGATGTATGGATCCATACCTATCTCTAATGATTCACCTTAACCATCAGGAATCACTAGGAAGCGATTGGGAGTTTGTATCATCCCTTATAAGGTACAGACATCCATGTTGTAATCATCATCCTTGAGAAAAGGCCACACACCCATCAGGGATGTACACTCCACCAATCATGGTGATGCTGAGTAGGCGTCAGGGTTGCTGAGTCGGTTTACGTGATTTACTCCAGCCTAGGGTGCTAATCTGGCCATTGGGATGTTCACAACTCAACACCTTTACCCTCAAGACCCAAACAATGGTCCCTGCCTTTCATCCCACAGTGTACCAAACTGTGACTTCCTAGACATAGGCACTCATGCTTCTCAGCATGGTCCTAACTCAATCGGGGTTTTCCTATGACTTTGCTTACTAAGTTTCAAGACATACTCTCTGGATAATCCAGCAGAGTTCCAGAGTTTACTCATTACAAAGATGTCATTCATCCATCACATTTTCATAGAACTTAGAAACAATTCAATATGAACATCACAGGGAAGGAAATATCAATAACCAAAGTGTCATACATATTCATTCTTATACGTTTATACATTTATTGCGATTCTTATTTTAATTATTTTGATTTGTCCTTATCCTTTTCCAACTTTTCAAATTAGAGTATTTTAAAGAGAAAAACTTTCATCTACAATTATGACTAGGACGTAAAATTTTAAGAGAAGTTCTTTTCTGATGTGGAAGGTCAGATTATGCTGCAACCACAGAGCATACTTAGAGTTTCTCTCCAATTATTTTCTTCTACTAAAATTTGGGTTGTCATCTTACAAAATCAACGCTCCTAATTTCAAAAAAACGCACAATTACAAGCATTTTTTTAAAACCTTTGTTAACATTATTTATTTATTTCCATACTAGCCATAATTTGTTCAAAATAATGGTAACAATTGAAAATTGTCTAATAAGGTCTTTATTCCAAAAACTTTTCCTAATTTGGGCCTAAAGTCCAAACTCTATTTCTAAAAACTTAGTAGAACTTTCTTTTTAAGAAAACATTTTCTTCAACTTTCCTTAGGATTTATTCTTACCAATTTTAATCAATTCAAGTAGTTATCAAAAATGCTAAATGAAAGATTCATTTCTTCATGGATTTATTTCTTTAATGGGTCGAATGCCCTTTTTAGAAAAGGCCCAAATTATTATTTTTCTTTTTAGAAATTGAGTTCATTTTCTATGTGGTCCAAAAATTGATTTTATAGTAATTATTATTTTTCAACCATCTTACCCATTCTAATAAGTTAATTGACATAAAAAAAAATTCTTTCCCTTTTCTTTAAATATGGCCGAGAGCCATGTGAGGAGAAAATGGGTTCCAAAAACTATTTCTTTAAGTGATCTTGAAGCTTACAAAATTGGTTTTTAAGAAAATAGCTATTTTGCATGAAAATAAGCCCATAATAGCTATTCATAATAGGATATTAAGTTATAATATAATGCCAAATTAGTAATGAAAGTAACATCAAAATAAATGACAATAATTAAGATAACAATAAGTGAAACTTAAGTAAATAACAATAGAATAGCAATAATAATTTTAAGACAACAATAAAATAAGTGGCAATAATTTAAATGGGCAAAAATTAAATGACAATAAGTAAAGCAAGAAATTTAAAGGGCAAGAATTTAAATAGCAAGAACTTAAACAATAAAGTAAATGACATAATGTAAATGGACAAAAGTATAAATAAAGCATAAAATAATAATAAATGGCAATCATAATGGAAATAATAATAAGACAAGGAAATAAATGACATTAAAGTAAATGACATAATATTAAAGCAATAATTTAAATAACAAGAATATAAATAATTATATAGTAGTAGTATAATTAGTAAACTAATTGGGTTTAAGGGATAACCCACACACTCACACACCCATTAAGAAACAAACTTAGAGGCTAAACCTCACTCCCCCTTACCTCTAAATAAGGCTTGTTGGTAGAGGATTGGAAGAGGAGAGGTGGCTTTAGAGGTTTAAGAGCTTAACTAGGTGGAAGCCTTGTAATGGTGATGAGAAAAAAAAAATGCAAGAGTTTGGGGAGGAGAAGGATGCTGCACGTCCAGCAGCTGGGAAGGCAGGGAGGGGCTCTAATTTTCTAAAGGGAAAGAGTGTAATAGTAGAGTGGTTGATGGGGTATATTTATAGGTCCAAAAATGGGTAGTTTAGATTAAATTTTTGACTCAAAAATAGTATAATATCATTTTTACTTGTACTTTTCACATGTGGGATAAAGGGGAACGTCCAGACCAGTCAAAGGTCTGAAAAAAATTTAAATTCTTTTTTATATAATTATTAGATATTAAAAATAATTAAATATTAATTTAATGCATCAAAATTAGATAGAAATTTGGATAGGTTTTTGGAAAATCTGGCCACACCACATTTTCAAGTATATTTTAGTAAGCCTCACAAAATTTTTCAGATTTTTCTCATGTACATATTATTTATAATAAATTCTTTCACTAAAAAGACATTTCTTAAGCCAATAAATCCAATTTTTTGACTTTTCACTATTTTTCCCTTAAAATAATATTGGTATAATTAAAATATACTCAATATAATTTTTTCAATTTTTTTTGAGGTTAAAAAGTCTCCTGCTGGCTTTCATAGTTAATTAAGGGTATATTGGTCATTTCCCAAAAGCTGTCTCCAAAAATTCTGAAATTTTTTAAAAATTACTATTAATTATTTTGAATATAAATATGATTTAAAAATAATTTTTAAACCAATCTAGATAATTTTTGCTATTTTATCCTATTATGCAAGTTTTTAGGGATAAATCAGTTGTTTTATTGCTCTCGGGCCCTAATCCAAATAAATTATTAAAAATCTAAACTAGATAGAACTTGCTAACATGAATATATTCATGAAAATCATACCCTTGAGGTTCCTATTTTATTTTTCACGATTAATCATAGAATAATTAGAAAAACGTACGAGTAAGTTAAAGTGGGGGGTGTTACAAAAATCACATGCTGTCTTATCATTACAAACTTTAAGTAAACCATAGTTAAACCTATCCCAAACAACAAGAAAGTAAATCTGCTCTTGAAGAGAATTGTCATAAACCAAATTACAAAATCAATTCCAAAAATAATTCAACCAAATCATTTTAATTAAACTTTCTCAATCTTGACAGTGTTTCTTAGCATTTTTGCATTTGTCTTACCATCATCTTCTCCATCAGTTTTCATCAATCTTTTTGGCCAAACAGTTCAAGATAGTCCATCCTCTCTTCAAGCTGAACAACATCATCATTTTGGGTCTGACTTTCATATCCAACATCTGAAAACTTTTCTATCAAATCCTATTCCTAAACATGAAAAAAAAAATTCCAGTCATATGAATATGTAACATATTATTAAAAAAATGAATGGAACATTAGACAAATTTTAAAAAAATATTAGAAAAACCTCATAATACATGGCCAATAACATATTCATTTTGTATAAGTTTTCTAGCCTTCTCAACACTTTCTGATGTTTGTCTAGCATCATGAGCTATGACATCATTTATTCTAGCAGCTGGAGTTGAATAAAGGTAGTCTTGTGACATATCAAGCTGAGCTGTATCATCACACTCAACCTGACTTTCATGAAGACATCCAACACCTTTCCCATGAAATCTTGCTTCATGAAGAATGTAGAAAATTTATTTTTTAGAGACAAAATTACAATGTAAAGAAATTAATTATTCAAAAACAACCTATACATCAAGAGCATCAAGAACAACCTATTTAAATAAGACAAATGAATAAGAAATAAGGAATATAAATAATAAAAATAATAAGCAATAAGAAATATAAATAAGAAAGTCAAAAATATAAAAATAAAAAATAGAAAAAATAAAAGCATATAACCACATAAATCTGCAGCAACATAATTATAATTATTTAGTAAATCATTAAGACTATTCAAGTTCAAAACTGACCTCCGATCCACAATACAAATCTTTGAATTCCTGAATAATTTAGGCATTTGCGCACTCCTTCTTCACCCGATATGATCAATCAAATTTGGAATTAAACATATTCCTTATCTCAACCTTAAATAGGAAAGTCTTGTCCAGATCTAATATTTCTTTAGGAATAGAGAAAGGTCCAGATACCAGAATTGCGTAGAATAGAAAACACAAAGACAAAAATTGTAGGAGATTGAAATAAGGTAGCAAATGATAATGTAAGAATATTAACTATTACTTTCTCAGCTATTTTAATCATGTCAACACATGATTTGTTTAGTAGTGATGATGCATCCCGATCAAATAAAACACAAACCATAGAATCTGTGTCATCCAATACTCACACCTTAAGATGATACCTAATAACATTTGTAATAACAATGAGGCAATAGACTTATCAAAATAACATATAAATAGATATTAGTTTTAATTAAAACCTGGGTACAACATTCATGACATGCTTGCACTATGCCAAAGATGTGAATATACAGCGCTGTTTATACTGTGCTGACGAATATAGGCATGCTAAAAAAATGCAGAGCAATTATACAGTGGTTGTTTAGACAGGCGCACTCTATTCATGAACATATACGGCACTTTTTTAAATAAGCGCCGTATATGTGTCAATTTAAAAAAAATAAAAAATGCAAAGCAAATATACGACGCTTGTTTAAACAGGCACACTTTATTGATGAACATATACGACACTTTTTTAAATAAGTGTTGTATATCCTTTCCAATTTTTTTTAAATATACGGTGCTTTTTCAAATAAGCGCACTCTATGTAACACTATATAGGATGCTTATTTGAAAAAGCACCGTATATAGTGATTTTTTTTAAATTAAATATTTGACTTATTTTCTCCCCATTTGTGCCCTATATAGGCTCGTTCACTACTCTAGTGACTTTATAACTTGTGCGCACTCATTTTTTCCTTGCATCTTCATTGTTGCTTGCTCCCCTACACCTTCATTCGTTGCTGCTACTGTGATTGGCATTGCGCGTCGCTGTTACTGCTTTGACTGGCCTTGTACACACCCTTCTCGTCATTATTGTTCACACATGTTGTCCTCACTATTCACGTGCAATTCTTGTGCTCTATTGTCCTCACTGTTCGCGTGCTCTGCTGTCCTCACTGGTACCCTTCTCATGCTCCCCACCTTGTCATAGTTCTCATGCTTAGCTCTCATCACTATTGCTGTTGTTGTGCTTCCCATTTTGTCACAGTTTTCGTGCTCTGTGTGTAGAGACTCCCTTGATCTCTTTGATTTTGGAAGTGTGTGAAAGCCATATTTGTACATATTATGTTGTTTTTGCTATGGAAACCCCTTACTGGATCAAATCAGTGACTACACCCCTTATTTTTGTGAATTAAAACTGATTCATGATCTTAAATTACTCATATTTTATGCCCTAAACGATGAACATTGGAAGCCCAAACTTGTTTATGCATTAGGGTATTGTCATTATTTGAATTTGGCAATTTAAGAACCATGACTCTGTCAATTTCATGGTAACTGTTTCAGACTTGAAATCATGCATAAATTCATGAAATTAACTTGCTTTTGGCTGTAATTTAATGTTACAAAAGTTGTCAAGTTATTACCCTACTTGTATGGAGTCAAACCATGTATAAGTATGTGAATTTGAGTATATTTTTCTGCATAATTCTGCAATGCAGACCAGCAGCATTTGAGGATTATAAAATCATGTTTTTATTAAGTCAAAAGTTGTTTAATTGATGCATTATGATTTTGTATATGATCCCTACAAAATTTGGTAAGCTTTGGACACCATTTGAGTGAGTTATGCCACTTAAACTTACCATATGAATAGTAATTTCGGGTTGCAATACAGCCCCTCTGTTCTTGCATAATTAACACTATTTTTATGCTTAAATCATGTTCAATAAGTTAACAATGGATGCCCAAACATTAAAGACCATATAGGAAAAAGTTTGGAAGGATTTGGATGTAGATAGTCACAAAAGAGGATGTTTAGTATCATTATAAGCTTGTTGCCTTGTTTCTATTTCTATGACTGCAGAATCACTTTCAAAATATTATTTTTGTGCAATTGAATGTTAAACTTACTGGTTACTTTTTGCCTTGCAATGCAGGAATATGTAGCAATAGCTGGATGGCATCATTTTTTTTGTCTTGCATTGTAGGAGTATGTGTGTAGCAAATAGCTCTAAAGTAGTTAATTAAACTTATTAGTTGCGATAATTATAAATAGTTCAAGTAGCCAATATCATGTTTAGATTATATGCTATGTTTAGATTGTATGCTATGTTTAGATTGTAAACAGTTTAACTTGGTAGCCTTTTGTAGAGTAGCTAAACTTAGTAGTTAATTTAACTGTAAATATTTCAAGTAGCTAGTGTTATGTTTAGATTGTAAATACAGTTCAAATATATATATTTTCTATTTGTTATATAATAGAATCACATTTGGCAAGATCATTTAATGTATTTTGGTGGATTCATGTATAGTTCTTGGACTGTTTCTGTTTGTACAGGTTTTGGAAAAAATGAGAATGAATGAAGCAGGTTAAAAAAAAAGGGACATAGATGGCGCTTTTTTGAAAAAGCGCCACCTATTCCTGAAAAATAGATGGCGCTTCCTATAAAAAGCGCCATCTATTTGTCTAGAATAGATGGTGCTTTTTCAAAAAAGCGCCATCTATTTATACAGAAAATACGACGTTTTCTTGAATAAGCTTTATCTATTTACAACTGAATATACAGCGCTTTTCTGAATAAGCGTCGTCTATTTGCAAGCACATATACTGCACTTTTTGAAAAGCGCCATCTATAAATATACAGCAGCTAAATAGATGACGCTTCAAAAGAGTCATCTATACGCAAAAAAAGCGCCTGTATATTAGCATTTTTGGCATAGTGTTGTTACACTTCTCATAGAAATACATTTTCGAATTCGGATAAACAGCCTTGTTGCAAAAACATGTTGTGTACCACCATTCATTCCCATCCATAACATGTTTAATAGTACCCAGAACAACACATGTAATTTCCTACACGAAAGAAATTTAATAACTTAATCAAAATAAATTATGTTTACACAAAACTAATCAAAATTATTTTGAGATAATAAGATTAAGATTAACATACTTCTTTGATATCTTTCAGGTCCATAATTTCCTTGCTCAAACAATTTTTAAGAAATTCATCTTCAGGATTAATTTTGGTTGAGTCATGCAGCTAACTCAATGTTTGAGTAGGGGAGTCATTAATAACAATCATCCTTCAAGTACAACATAAAATTACAAAGGATTTTTGAAAATTGAAAAAATGTACACTAAATTATGTAAGATAAGGACATTGAAAATACTTATTCTTGAAGTTTGACGCCTCAATACATGATGGATTAAACAATAACTTTGTGTAATTCTTAGCATTTTGTAGGGAAATTTTTCCTAGAAAAAACAAAGCATTCAAATATGCATACATAACTGGATTTAATGAATTAGGTTTAAAATCAAATACTCACCTCTAAATGTCTTTAATTTGGCAAGTTGAATAATAACAATAGGTTGTTCATCATTTCCAGAAGTTGCTAAGTACAAATTCAGTTCATCAACATAAGGACCAAATAGTGCACATTCCATTTTATAACTAAAACATTAAACGACACCCAATCTATTAAAAACATGAATCCAAATCAAAATCCATATTCATTCAATAAATAAGAAACAGATTGTAGTAAGAAACAATAACAATCATAATAATATAATAATAATAATAATAAAAAGAATAAAAGGAAATATATCAGACCCACCACATTTGACTTCAATAACATTCATTTTCGTTGAAGAACCATTCCTTTCATACTCTTTCTTGTTTCCATATTGAGTAAAAAACCCAATTACATCTATTACGAACAAAATTTTCATATATTAGTATAAATCCAAATTAGACCATACATTAATGAATAAACTTATAGTCTGTATCAACCAAGTCTGTATCAACTTTAAATACATACCAAACCAAATGGTTTGTATCAAAATTAGGCCCAATTTTAACAAAAGAAATAAAGGAGTAAGAAGAAATAAAGGAGTAAGGAGACACAAACATAATTCTTGGGTCCATCATCAAAACCTTTGTTCCATACTAAAAGCTCAATTTGTATTGATGCCAAGTAGCCCTATAATTTTCTCCATTCGAAGCAAACCCAAAATTTGAAATGGAATAAACAGACCCTTCTTTGAACTCTTTCTCAAATTTATATACCAGTATTTTCCTTATAATAGCTTGAATCTTGTCACCCTGAAACAAAAACAATTTCATAACATAGTTTAATAATGAATGATAGGATATGACACTATTATATAATAATGAGAACCACTTTCTCATCTATGACTACCATGTCCATAGAAAAAGGAATGGCAGGTCTATTGATATCTAGAACAAACCATAGTCTAACCACCCAAACAATAATACTCCAGTTTTCCTTTGATAGGCATAATATAGATATTAGATCACTTTTAGAACCCATGATTGCAAGTATAAAACCAAGAAGGATAGAAGTAAAACCAAGAAGGATGGAAAGATAGATGCATAGTCACATAACCTGTTTTCAGTACTATATCTATACTTATATGATACAATCTGCATTTGAAATTTGGATTTGAAATTCAAATAGCCACCCAAAACAATGATGGCACCATTACTCCTTTCTAGGCAGGGTGGAATTCAAAGCATCAATGAAGAGGAAGAATGAAGAAAAAGGAGAAGATTACACAAATCAATGAAAAACTAATGGATGGACATAATAGGATTGCATTGGAAAAAGTTGAGCATGCAAAATGTATTAAAGTAGGCAATAACCACTTGGGAGGACTTAAGAAGGGGATATGTTACATGGGCCAACTAAAATTTTTGGCCCAAATGCTTCAGATTGCCTTGTTATATATGATGTCTATTTTTAGTAAGTTTCTTTGGGAAGGCCTATAGTCCAAATTCGTAAAGTGATGACACTTGTATAAACTTTCCTTGGAAGTAGCTTGAATTATATTAAGTATATATTCACCATTAACACCTTAATCATGCTACTTAACACCTTAATTTTTTACCTAAATTAATACAAGAAACTATAAAATACACAACGTATCACGTTTCTTGACCAAAGAAAAATTGGACACGATGGATGACTTCCTTGCTAGAATTTGTTTCAATAAAGCATTTAATACCAATGACACTTGCAAACCTTGGCGCACCTTTACCATGTGCTAGGGTGCTAAAGCTATCAAAGTGAGCCAACCTAGCTCATCCAGGTTGGCTCACCATAGGTTAATGGAAAAGTAAGTCAGCCCAATCTAACTCACTTTTTGGCAAGCCAAGAAATGATCAACCTGACTCAACCCACCATGGGTTGGTGGGTTATATGGGTTGGTTCACCTAATTTAATTTTTTTTTTAAGAAACCAACCCAAACAAATTTCTATTGAAAGATACCAACTCATTGACTAGTCTATAGTCAAAAAATTACAATAAAAGTGAATAACTCTAATACTATATACATATCCAATGAAAATAAATCAAGTAAAATTACAATAAAAGTGACTAGTCTATAGCATCTCTTCTCTACTCTTCGTATGATTAGTCTTCAAATTTAAATCTCTCACTTAGACAGTGTTGACGTTGTTATGCTTCAAGACTCTAGTAATCTCCTCAATTTTACCTTTTTCATGTCCATATATGATTTTTATTGTATCTCCAATTTAGCAATCATTTTGTGCAAGATAGGAAGACTATTTGATTTACACTTCTTTTGTTCCACTTGTTTAAGCTGCTAGAGGAGAAACCAAAAACATATTACACCAAACAAGACAATTATCAAGACTAGCTACACAATATATTTGAAGACAATAATTTTGAGAATAGTGTCACTCCAAGTGCAAAACCGCAAAAATAAAAGCATAGATCATATAGCACTTCAATTACATACTTTAGTCTTGAATTTGTTAATATATAATCCATTTCATGAATGCATTGGCCCAAATACCAATACAGAAAATTTTGATCCAAAATAGAATAAATTATGTTTATTCACCTACTAAATTATCCAATACAAATTAAAGCAGCTAGAGAAAGTTTAGCCAGAAAAACTAGTCCAGAAATAAGGATTATTGCCAAAAGGATCATAACCATGGTAAAAAGAAACTGCTAACATACCTAATCAATGTCAATGTATCCTGTGTTTTCATTTAATCTATATGGCATTATCTCAAAAAATATGGAGATTGCATATATCTTTTTGGTGTCAGTCTACATAGTGAAAATAGTAACTATTATTTTTTTCATTAGGATAGTTAAACAAAAGACAATAAAAGGATAACAAGATATTCATAGAGGAGGAAAAAAATAAACAAAGAAATAATATATGAAAGAAGGCATTTTAAATGTTTGTTAATGTAAGCAATTTTAAGTGATATGTACACAGTGAATTACCAAAACAATATCCTAATAATATAAAAACTAAGCAAGTTTAATTTTTATAAATGACTACAAAGTCATCTCTTGCTAATCACAGAAGAAATTCTGAGAATTATGTTATCAATAACCAATAAACTACACATCTATAATAGATTTCTTTATAATAGGAAATGAATAATGGAAGTTGATAATACCTGGTATCCATAAGAAAGATGCCTCCCATGTGGAAGATCATCAAGTGCTATGATTTTATCATGAGGTTTTAGACTTTTAACAATATAGTGTAAACATGAAAATTGGCAAGAAAATGATTTTCACCTATTTTTAACTAATTTAGGAATTCTAGGGTAAAATGGTCTTTTCACTTGATTTTGGCCTAAAAAATATTTATTAAAAATTTGGGCTAAATGTTTTTCAATGTTTCGAACATAATGACATAATTAGAATTTTGAGATCATTATCTAGTACAAAGATCAAAAACATTGGAAAATTAAAAAAAAAGTTAGGTAAGGGAAAATCAGGGTGTTACATTGCACCCCTTCTTTAGGAATTTCATTCTTGAAATTCACTAATTTTTAATGGTCTCAGCCAATTATCAGGATGTGACTACTATATAAACAAACTCAAATTACCTTAAGTAGTTTGACCAAGTAAGGATGTGATATAAGAATCTTCACCGATTTCCTATCTTTGTTAGATCTCAATTAGATTGATTACTTTTCCTTTGTTTGTTGCAACTCCGTAATTTGATTTCTAAATGAAAAATAAACGTATAGAAGACAACCATAGGTTAACTTAGTCGATAAGTTCATTAATCAATATCACCTTCTACCTTTCAATGCCCAATGTAGTTTTGAGCTGGCTAAACTCAAAATTATACCAAAATCACTTATAGTAGACAAGGCATAATCAAAGGATTCTATTCAATTGTCAGAAATTTGACATAAAAGGAAATTTAATAGACCATAACTTTGATCCTAGGGAAAGAATTGTTATTGTCCAAATGACACATTAATGAAAAGTTTTCTAAGTATGGAATTATTGAAGAAAATGATCAGGTTTAATAGTAAGGTACGTGCTCTCTGTAACACCCTAAGGGGCATTACGGTAACTTGGTCTAGATTTCAAAAAAAACAATCTTAAAAAGGTAGAAACAACATACAAATGCTACTCATAAATATAATTAAATATTATATACGAACAATACAATAAAAAAACATACATGCCAAATATAACTCATCTATCATCCGAAGGTATCGTACAAAATATAAAGAAGAATACAAAAACATAATGTAAACTAGACTACGTTTTCTTGTATGTGACCCCAAGCTCCATCTACGCATGTCTTCACCTGTATCCTAAAAAAGGGAAACTTAAAGGAATGGGACATAATGTCTCAGTGAGTGCTCTAAGGACTCTACGGTTGGGTTAGACTCTTTTATTTGGACAACCCTCATCATTTATCTTTTATGGCTTTAAACTCACCAGGTCTCTCATAATTCACCATACCTATGGTCTAGTCTACACCTTTTAATCTTCAATACTTTCTGTGTTAACTACTCTCTCATTCTCCCGACTGTTATATTAGTTTACTATCTCATTCTCAACTTAAGAATTCTTTCTTACCCAAAATGCTCTCTAGTATTTAAACCCTTCATGTTTAGTTTTTACTTTTCTTTCTTTTAATATTTAAGGTTGTTCTTTATAGGTCAAGTCTAAGGTCATAGACATTCTAAAATACTTTTGACCCTCCCTTAACACTCACCTTAATACCGTCATTTTGTTCTCTCTTACTTGTCTTATACCTTTCTATTACGCTGTGTGGGGATTCACTCTTTATCTACCTCATTCACAACTATTATTATCCAACTAGGACCCTCACAACACTATCCTAGGGCCTAGCATCTCACTTATCCTTGAGGTAGCAAACACAATTTTAATTACAAGCATATATTTATTTCACATCTTTTGCCTAGTAACTAGACATACGCATCGTTTTGTTTTATCAAGCAAGCATGACATACATGCATAACATGAGCACATATACATAATCTTGACAATTTATCACAATACACAATCACATTTTCACACATGTACACATTACATCATTCGCTTATGAACAAGGTCACATAGAATTCATATAATTACAACGTATCACACTTCAACATATCACACTACAATAAGATACATATGCATGCTATGTTCTTAAACCACTACTCATGCACATGTGGTACCAACCTAAACTTTTCTGAAAGTAGACTAGGAGTAAATGTAGGCCATAAGAAGCGTCATCAATACCGATGCCTTTGGCTTTTGCACCCTTGACTAGCATGATATCCCCCGGTAACTAGTTAGGGTTACCTAGTTTTGCCAGTATGCCCCGGCTCCATGAGATTAGCATGGACCATTAGAGTTTTTCCAACCAGATAACCCCCAAGGCTAAGGTTAAACAACCATCACAGTCTCCACCAGCCAGATTCCTACATACTTTCCTCATCATATAACTCAAATGTTATGATGCATGGTCACATATAATGCTTACAACTTTTCATAGGCTTTTATCATGAATCATAGGCATAATTTCATATCACACTCATTTTTTTTCAAGGTAAATAACAATCATACAATATAAACTCAACAAGACATAAAAAAAACAAATAACAATGAGTTAAACACTGCCAAAAAGAATTCACAAACACAAGGAACGGAATAGCAAAAGTTGTATCCACCCAGCGGTCCAGCAAACCCACCCAGCAAGTTTGCGCTGGAACCCAACCCTGCCCAACTGGTCTACGTCAAGACCTAACCCCCCCAACGGGTGTTTCACCCCGCCCAGCGGGTCCACGCGCCCAGCGCACACGTGAAATCCAGTTTTTAAAGAAAAGTTGTCGAAAGACTATCTAATCTATGAACTCCTTATTCCCTCACAATTCCTTAAAAACCCATCAAATCCCTAATCTTAGGCATAAGGAAGGGGGAAAAGGTAAATAGATGAAAAATAACAACATAAAAGACAAGGAAGAATATAGGGGAGAGCACTCACCTTTATGTACATGCAAAGTTGAGTTCTAGGGTTTGGGTTCTCCGATTTCTATTCCTCCTCCTTCTCTTCCTTTTCTTCTTCCCTTTTCTCCTCATTCTCTCTAACTTCTTTCTTTTTCTATTTTGTGACGGCTAAACCTAACCCTCCTTCTCTATTCCCTTCTTATAACATATGGGTGAGTATGTAGCTTAGTGGGCTTTAGTCCCCTGTTGGGCCCTAGATGCTCTTTTGAGTTCTATGATAATATTCCTATTAATTTATAATATTAAGGTATTAATAACAATAATAATAATAATAATAATAACAATAATTGCTATAACAATAATAATAAATATAATACTAATAATAAGAAGAAATATAATGATAATGACTCTTAAGGCATCTTTTGTCTAATAACATATGGGAAGGGTCCTACTAAGAACTGCCTTGTGGTTTATTTTTAGTACTTGAAATTTGGGGTGTTACACTCTCGAATGATCCTTATCCTAATCAATATATTGGAATGAATCACGCCAGATGGGTTTCAAAGAAAAAAAATAAAACAATCAAATTAACTAGAAAATGAGTTTATGCTCTGAGAAACAAAATAAGATGATCAAATGAAAAACCATACGCATGATTAATAGTAAGTTGATAAATTTAGAAAAGTAATATTGTTATTTCGAGGAACAGAGTTTTACACAAAAATTGATACTATGCGGAAAGTACATAAAGAGTTTGAATATTTAATTAAGGATAACAAGGTTCCTAACATATTACATTTTAAAACAAAAGAACAACTTAGCCTAAGGTAATGACGCAATCTAAGAATTACTAGATTGAGCAACTTCAGTACCACTCATTGTGAAAACTCGTCTTGTTGTCTTAAGTCTCCCAGCTTAAGCCTTCCCATTGTTGTTTTTGCCGCCATTGTTAGGTTCCTTCTTTGGCTCCTTACAATATGTACTGTAATGTCCTAGTTTTCTATAGTTGAAACAAAAAATAACATGAGTAGTAAAATCTTTTGCATAATGAGGTCCTCTACATCGGAAACAACAAACAAGGTTATTAACTCTATACCCAAGATTATCAGCAAAGCAAAATTCTTCTGTCCCGAGGTGTTGCCAGAGAAATGAGATGGAACTTGATATGGCTTTTTCTTACTATAAAATTCCCTCCGTTCATTCCTTTGAGGTCCCACACTCCTCCACTAAACTTGTTTAGCCTTGGTATCATCCTCGTAGATTTTGCAGCGATTAACCAAAGTAGGAAACTGGGTAATCTCCATATACCCCACTGTTTGCTTGATATTAGGACGCAACCACTTTCAAACTTTGAGCACCTAGAACGTTCATTCACTCCTTCATTGAAATATGGACAAAACTTTGATAACTCATCAAATTTTGCTGCATACTCCCCAACAGACACTACTATCTTGCTTCAGATTTAGAAATTCAACTTCTTTTTGTCTCCTAAGATCTTCTGGAAAATACTTTTCTAGAAATCTCTGCCTAAAGCCTACCCAAGTAATCTGCATTCCTTCAGCCTCTAGTTGTTGCCTAGTGAACCTCCACCAATTCTCAGACTTTCCTACTAACATAAACACTACAAAGGTGACCTTGTGTGCATTAGTACATGCCATAGCAGTAAAGATCTTCTCAATCTCATCAATCCAGAGTTGAGCATTATTTGGATCAAAGCCTCCTTTAAACTGAGATTGGTTATTCTTCTTGAAAATTTCTAATCCTCTATACTCAGTAGGTTCAACATCTCTACCTTAATTCATGTTTTCCAGAACAATGGTTATCCTTTCTAATAGTTGTTGAGTGGTATTATCATTCTTTGGTCTTCCAGCCATCTTTTTTGTAAGACCTGTCTTTTATAATCTATGCATAAGTGTTTGATAATCTAAAAAGGGAAATTTAATTTAATTTCAGTATAAGTGAACAATTAATAATATTTGATTGTGTCAATTTCAGTAGATTTTTCTATAGAAATTGAGCCTACTTAGATTTCAGCAATGTAGAGGTACACTATGAAGGCTGATAGTGAAAGATTTGTAGCATGTTGATCTCTAATCAAGTGATTGAATAACTAACAAGAGGAATTAAATTTGTTTTCTAATGGAAAATAGATAATAAAAAGTTGCACGTTGTTCTTGTTTGAGATTTTGCAAAGATTTCTGCAAAAATCTAGTTGTGATGATATTTGCGGGACAAGTATTGATCTGTATGGTTGATGAGCAGTACAAGACCTGTGGAATTTAATTATAATTAATTTAAATTAATTATGATTAGATTCTATTTATTTGATAGCTTTCCTTACTCAAAAAGGGTCGAGATACAGGTTTTTCTCTATTACCATTCTAGACCGTTTATCGAGAAACTTGTCTAGAATTCTGTCGGATAAATTGAACTCAACTGCTTGATTGGATAAAGTTAGCTCAATCATGGCCAGAGAAATTCTAAAGAGTCATAAACTCATTTAGACTCTAAATCAATTAAATTGTTTTAATTGATTCAAGTGTTAGAAATCTAAAACCTAATTTCACGAAACTTGGTATTTGATCGCATTCTTCACTGACAGTGTGAGAAATATATAGTATCCCTTGTTTAGAGCTAAGTCCACATTTCCTTAAGCCCAACCAAACTAAATGTAACCATTAGTCCTAAGCTAACTAAGCTAGTTGTAACCTAACTAGAAGTCCTTTCATAAAATCCTACCTTTTGTCATTTCAAGTGTACTTAAAACATTTGATAAACCATGTGCACCCATGGTTTTCCCCTCTCTTGGCCGTCCACCTCCTTGAATGGAGAGAAAAAGAATTTGTTTTCCATTTAAATTCAAATACACTTCTCATTTTGCAAGTTACCAATTTACCCCTCCTAAATGTGTCTTATATTATATCTCCAAAATGCAAACAATCACTCCATTTCTCCTCCTCTTGGCCGTGGGACTTAGAGAACAAAAAGGAGAGTTTGGTTTAAGTTCTTGAGTGTTGGTGGTGAGGGAAGAAGCTAGGGTTTCCAAAGGAAGGGTACTAGGTAAGCAAACTCTGTCCTTTTCATGTTCTTCTTTCTCAATCGCCTCTTTTCCTATCAAGACCAAAGTTGTCTTGGTCCCTTTACACTCTTGGTCCTAAAGTTTTTTTCTTTTCATGTTCATGTTCCAAATCAACCATTTTGGGTGTTGGTTGATGGTTCACCCTCTCAAAGTTGGAAGAAGATCCTCCTTTTGCTCCAAAAACCCTTGCAAGCTTGAAGGAACCCTAGCTCATTGTAAGGAAAGCTAACCCTTTTTCTTATGTGTTTAAATCTGTGATTGACATATTTGGATGTGCCTTGTTGTTAAAAATGTTGTTGATATTTTTAAAAGTATTAAACTTAATGAGAGATCACATTTTCCTGCAAGTATGTGATATGTTCTTGGTGCTGTTTTGCTTTTTTGTCTGGACATGTTGCACTGTTTTTATGATAAGTAGACCCATGGTGAATATTTTTGTATGCTTGTTGTTTGTTTGTAAACTAGACAAAATTTTCTTCAAAATGGATACAAGAAACATATAAAAAGGTTAAGAAACAAAAAAGTTAAGCTTTTTGAAAGTTGAGTACAGTTTCTGAAAACGTTGACCAAACAGTGGGTAGAAAAATGTGATTTTGGAAGAATCGGTTTTGTATTTGGGGAAATTATTTGAAAAAATGAAAATTAGACACAAAAATATTTCCAAGAATATATAGTTTGCCTATATATTATTAATGATTTTTGGAAACTAAAAGTTGTACCTACTTTTTGTCTGGAAGAAGTTTTGAAAATTGTGAACTTTCAAAAATCATATAAAATTGTGTAGACCTTGGTTTTTGGTGTTCTTAGACTTTTTTTTTAAAATTTATTTAAGTGTATTTTTATAAAATAAAAGATTTGGTCTCTGAAAAGTTTTCCCTGTATGTGAAAAATGACAAGGTATGCTCGCTGGTCCTCCAACAGGTCACTTTGATGTGGCTGTCTTGTTATTTTTGTATCTTTAATTGTAGATTTTTTCTTGAGATGATCTTCATTGTTTTAGAAAATAGATAAAATTTCCTTTTCAAGCATGTATAGATCATGTTAAACAAAAATCGTTTACTATTCCAAAATGATTTTCAAAACAGGGACTAAAACTTAGAGACTATTGGAAACTATTTTAGAAAATGAGCTTTTATAACTTTTGTATAACTTTATAAAACTCAATCTTTTGTGATAAGCGTTAAATGGTGGATCTTTGAAAATGAAAATTAGATATGAAATTTAATGAAATATAAATTCTACTGTCTTATATGATTAAAAACACATTTTGGTAAATTAATGAAAAAACAATTTGTAATAAAGTTTAATAGGCCAGGCTTCACAATAACCTAAAATTTGAGTTTTAACTTAATAAGTTTTATAATGTATTTTCTTACTTAAATACATGATTTACTTAATATATATATATATATATATATATATATAATATAATATAATATAAAAAAAGTTTGGTGAATGTTGATTGAATGAATTCCTTGACAAATTTGTTAAAGGCATGACTTGTTGAAAATTGGTGATTTAATGGCATGATGTGTATGTTATGAAACTGTTGATAAATGGCTTATTCGGGTGTGAACGATAAGTGGTGGACCCTAGTTTATCCTCATTGGGATCGCTTTGGATAGGATCCTAAAGGAAAGCTAATGATGGATATGGCTCTCTGTTGTGTCACATGATGATGGGCTAACAATGGATCGGGCCCAGTGTTGGGAGGAATGCGGATGTAATCTTTATGAGGATCAACTGGATGAATCCATGATATAGTGACAGATCAAGACTTAATGACATTGTTGACAAAAACTTATCTGGGTGTGAAAGATAAGTGATTATTAGTAAAATGCCTATTCGAGTGAGAACGATAGGTGGATATTAATACATATTGCCATCAATGTCTGTTTATGATGAATTGGTTGTCATGCATACATGCATTGGTGTATGAGCATGCGGTACCAAAGGTGTCAGTATTTGTGGGATCGTGGTGCTAGCTGGGTGTGAAAGCTTGAGGACTATGGATGGCACAATTCCATAGGAGACCGGGGCCTTGCAAACCCTGTGTCATGGTGGCAATTCCCCCATACGGAAATCTTGACAAAAAGCATTGGTTCCCATGATTAGTTGTTGGTATTCCCCAAATGGTTTAGGCATGTGCTGCTTTGAGATCCTTGGTAATGGTATCTGTGTTTATTATACCATGATTAAGGAATATCCAGGCTGGTTGCTCAAGTTTTTAGACTTCCATGGAGAGTCCTAGGATCATGGTTTGCATCTACATGCTTGGTTATCATTTGTTTTGGACTGCTGAATGAGATAGATACCATGTGCTATGCTTACATGTTGTGATTTTGTATTAGTTACCTCCATGCTTAATATATTATATGCCTATTTTTCTATCTTTGCTTTTTGGATAGCTTATCCTTACTTGTGTGTTTTGTGTGTGTGTGACTGTGATGATCGCGATGCTTCGTTGTCATGGGAGCAGATGGATGGTGATCTCCTTAGACCTCGGATACTCTTCCGTCTTTTGGGGGTATATATCTGCACTAACGAGTGACGTCTTCTGGATCTCACCACGGTCAACAGACGACAAGAAGGAAGGATCATCTTTGTGTACATGTCAGATCCTGACACCCTTGTAGAGTTTGGAGGAGTTACTATTTGATCCTTTCGGCAACCCTATAGTTTCTTTGGCATGGCATCGCTAGATGCCCCTAGGGGTGAGAGGCCCATATACATGGAAGTGGTAAAGGCAACTCATGCTATACCACTAACCATATGGCTAGAGTTCTAGCTCTTGGAGAGGAAATCCGTTTTTGATCATCCTTGTTTTGTCGGGTGAGTTAGTTATTATGATCGGCTTAGGATGAGGAATGTCTATATGCATGAAACTCCCCCTTTCTTTTGGCTGCATTCGTAGGATGATCACCTATGTTGGCAACACGCATTCCACCTTATAGTAGCATTTGATCTCCTATATAACGTGTAATGTTGATGTTTTCATGCTTACAAGATTTCTTTATTTCAAACCCTTTGGAACGAATTGGCTCTTCTTTTTAGTTGGCACTAGTGCTAGGGAGGTATATTTTCGAAGTTGAAAAAAAAATCGCATTCTTTTTTTTATAATAATAATTGAGATAATCAATAGAGATTAATAAAGTTTTCCTATGACAAAGATGGGTCGTTACATTTTTCTTGAAAAGAAAAATGTTTGCTTAATCTTTCCTTGAATAATACAATATACTATAAGAGTAATTGCAGATTGTGATCAGTACACTAGGTAAGTTTGCAATAAAGAGATGTGGATCACAACGGACACTCTTAAATATCAAGTCTTTCCTAGCCAGAACTTTTCCAAGAAATGTACTTTTCGCACTGTAGTACTCTTAGCCAGCATCAATAATATTCTTGACATTCGTCTGTTAAATATGCACATTGTCTTTGACAAGTTTTCTAAAGCAAGCAAGTCGTAGTAGATATCCACTACCTGTCTTATTCTTCTCGTGCCAATTACTAGTCCAATTCATTTCACATTTCTGTTTTTCAACAATAAATATAAGAACACATAGCACAAGCAAATAGTGAAGACCATACCCCAAGTCTGACAAGAAAAACTGCTCTGATACCATTTAATGTGATGCCCAATCACATTAACTCTTAAACCCATTACTTATGATTGATTTTGTTCAATATATTGATTTTATACTGAATCTTTAAATCTCAATTTATCTAAATTACAGAGAAAAGATAAATGACATGCACCTTACATCCTTGTATTATGCTTCAACAAAGAACTCACATCACTGTTATCAATATGATTACTTTAAACATCATTGTGGAATAGATATATAACCAAAAGGATAAATGACTACCCCTCATAATAAGGCCTTAAACTAGAGCAGTAATTGCGTAAAATCCCATCCTAATCCTAGGACTAACATAAAAAGATCTGCTACAGGCGAACAATCCTTTGGTGGGTTCATCTTCCTTTGAATTCTTCCCAGATTTAGTGTTCTCATTATCAGCATCCTTCATCTCAGACACTTACACAAAATAGAAAAGCAAAAGTAGGAAACAAAAAAGGAGTGAGGAAACATATATAACCTTAATCATTTTCACGAAAAGGTTTGTAGGACTAATCCACAATATATAAAGTAGACAATTCATTAGCAAACAAATGTAATAAGGAACCTAGGGCCTAACTTAAGTCATCATAAAACAACCCAGACTTTCATAACTCGTATGGATCCATACCCCCACTGATGATTATCATCAATCATCATCTATCTTGGGAAGTGACTAGGAGCTCGTATCCCCTTCATCATGGTACCAACATCATCATCATCATCATTTTTCTCAAGAAACAAGCGCGCAGCTCCTTAGGGGGTATACACTACACCAATTCCAGTGATGCTAAGCAAGTGTCACGGTTATCAAGTTAGTTATGTGATTGTCCTGACATTTAGGGAGCTACCCTGATCATAAGACTTTCACAACTCAATACTAGTACCCCCTAGACCTTATCAGTGGTCCCTGCCTTCATCCTACAGTGTACCAAACTGTAACTTTCCATTCCACAGGCACACTTGCTTTCATAGCATGATCCTCAATTCAACAGACTCATCATAGGCGCACATGCCATCATTGCATGGTCCTTATTCATTAACTTAATTCATAACGTCAATGCAAGATGGATATTAAGTTACAGTACTATTCTCCGAATCATTTGGCATAATTTCAACTATATGTGACAGTTAATCAATTTATAGAATAACACTTATTTCTGCACCAAATAATATTATAATATTCCAAACAATCATTTAACTATAGTAATCTACAAAATATTTATTTGTTAATAAGACTATATTATTTTTCTTTTAACTTTTATTTTATATAATTACTTACTTAAAACTTTTAAGTTTTATTGTTGATAAATAAATATTAATGCTCAATTAAAATATATTTTTCTTAAAAAAATGAAATATATAAATATATTGAGACCAATTCTTTTGTTATTTAATTAATAATTCAATACTTAAATTTATTTTCAAAACTAATTTGATTCCTTTATTTAAGAAAACCGAATATATATATATATATATATATATATATATATATATATATATATTCTTATTTTTTTGATAATTTGATTTATAAAACTATTTTTGGTTAGAAAAATAAAACAGATTATCATACCTTTTTCTTTTTCTTAATAAAAAAAACGTGTACATTGTAACAATCAAATTTTTAAAATTTTGCTTAATATTACTAGCATAAGTTGCAGCAAATAATTTATTTTTATCTAATTTAGATTGTAACCTTTTAAATACCTTTATATAGACAATTTCTTCCTTATTTAATTTTATTAATTAATTAATTTTATATCTTTTCTTCACGTTAGAAAAAAATATCATAGATTTACTAGTATAATAATAACTATATATTTTGCAACAAGCAATATTACTAGTATATTGATATCCGAATACTATAATTAGTATTTTATAACAAAAGTTTTAATCTTTTTCATTTTCTATATACTTTAAATTTATCATAAAATCATTTTTATAATTAATATTAAAAATATATTTTTTCTATTTAATCTGGCCGTGAGCCATATAAAGAAAATAAACTAATTTTTTTAATTTTTTCTACTTAATAATAATAAGTGACTCGAATCAGTTTTCAACTAATATTAGTAAAAATAAAGTTTTCAAAATATATATTATGATAAAAACAATAACGAATAATTAAAACATAAAAAAAATCCTATTTTTACTCAAACAACAAGTTTTTAAGTGTATAAATCAAATTTTAATGAATCAAAATTACAAATTAACAATTTAAACCGATTAGATTATGATAATTAATAATAATAAATCAAACTTCAACCAATAACACCAACAAACAACATACAAACCCATAATAATTGCACAAAGCAAGTAAGTAATAGAAGATACAATAATTCTAAGAGATTTGGAGGAACAATCTCAATCCTACAAATTTTTGATTAAATAACAATAAAGAGGTTAATCCCCACTCCCCCTCTTACGTTAGTGATGGAGAAGGACTAGATCAAAGCTTGAAGACTTAGGCTCCAATGGAGGCTCCACTATGTTCAAGGCCTTAAATCCACCAAAATGGAAGCTAGGAGAAAAATTTTTAGAGAGAGGGAGTCCGTCAAACTCAAGGGAGAGAGAGGGAGAGAGAAAATGAATGAGAAAATGTGAGGAGCCTTGGCCTTTATATAGGCAATTTTAGTGGACTAGCAAATCTTATCCAATATTTACTAAATCTAAGAAGATTTGTAGTTATCCATAACCTTATCTCTAAGAAACTAATGTTTATCCATAAGAAACTAATACTTATCCCAAAGTAACTTATACTTATCCACAAGTAACTAAATATTAAAATAATGTGTCATTTTCATCTTAATTTTAAATTTTATTAAATTTGGACTTGGACTTAGATGTTGGGCTCACTAAAGGAGGCCCATTTTAGCCCACATTTGGATGTCCAAATTGCTGGTCCATGTAGGAAAATTGACAAAAATTTTATCTCCTATGTTTTTCCCTTTACAATTGTTTATTAAACCTATATATTTCAAATCTAAAATTCTACCATAAATAGATTTTAATAAAAATTATAAATTAACTTTAGAAAATTAATTTTATACAAAAATATGGTCTAGATAATTTTCTTGTAAACTTTGAATATCAAAAAATCCCTATTCCGGCTTTTTTTTGTCCTTTAAGGGCATTTCGATCATTTCACGCAAGAATTTTAGAAAATCTTAAAAAAATTCTCAAGAATACATTTTATTATTCTAAACATGAATTTATGCCTAAATATAAAATTTTTCTAATTATTAATCATTTTCACCTATTTTTAACTAATTTTGGGATTTTAGGGGTAAAATGGTCTTTTCACTTGATTTCGGCCTAGAAAATATTTATTAAAAATTTGGGCTAAATGTTTTTCAACGTTTTGAACACAATGACACAGTCTGAATTTTGAGATCATTATTCAGTACAAAGATCAATTGGAAAATTAAAAAAAAGTTAGGTAAGGGAAAATCAGGGTGTTACAATCAACATCATCACTCTCACTCTTTATCTCAATCTCAATCTTATTTGGCTTTGGTGGCACAGTTGCATTTGTATTATTTAGCCCCCCTCAATACAATTTACATTTGCACTTTGATGTATAGGTTCGGATTCCATTCTACATATATAATGAATGAAGAAGTAAAAACTTATTTATAATGAACAAAGATGTAAAAACTTATTACTCATCATAAAAACTAACAAACAAAACCACATGAAAACCATAGCAGACATCAACATATACACTCTAACTGATGGCAAATGAATAGAATAAACACCAACCAATTATTATTTGTATTCCAAATAAGTTTTTCAATAATAGGAATGTTAGTTGGAACATTATGCATAAGCAAATTCAAAAAGCCATTTGACTACAAGATTCTAACAAATTCTGACATGTCTAGCCCATCAAAACAAATTCTTACAATCTTTTAATGAAGTTCTTTAATCTAAGATAATATGGTAGAAACCTTTTTACATTCTCTTGGAAAATAAGAATTCAATAGCAATTGACTACACATTTTATGCTTCACAAGATTCTAAATAACCCTCATACCAATTTGCCACTTCATAAATTTAAGTTTAAAATTTCCTCCTTTTCTTCCCACATTCACAATCAATCGTACCTTAGTCAAAACCCATTTTTCATGATTCCATTCAAGCATTCCTGCATCATAAGCTAATCAAATAATTAGTATCCAACAAGAACATAAAAAAAAAAAAACTAATAATGTTTAGTGAACCAAAGTTGTTGACGAGGTTAGGTCATTGGGATAGCAATAAGAATGGTGGACCGAAACTAGTGATTGCTAAGAGTATGAGAGGAAGCAATGAGAATGCTTAATAGGGTCAAGTTAGCAACGCGAACTCTGCTCCATCGTGGTGAGACGCAAATCTCTGAGTAGAACCGATTGAGTTTGCAAATGTCATATGAGCTCACAACGTCTAAGCTTGCAAACATCCAAGCTCGTAAATGTCATCCGAGCTCACGAACATCTGAGTTCGCAAAGGTTGGTGAGCAAGAAGGTTTGAGCTCGTGAATGGTGAACGAAATGAACACTAGAACACTTGATGGTCTGAGCAAGAAGGTGAGACTTGCACAGTCGTCAATGGTGGAAGGACTAATGTTTGAACCTAAGTCGTGAGAAAGAGAAAGTCATGATTGTAGAGTGAGAGCGCTTATGTTTTTTTTACAATTTTAGTAATACTGTAATAAGGTATTTTACTTTAAAAGAAAAAAACTCATTAACCTGTGGCAACGAGCTAAGTGAGCTGGGCCAATTTTCCTTTATAATTGTTGCGAGCTATTTTTTTTAACCCTACCCAACCTAGACCCGTGGTGGGTCGGGTTCGCTTGCCAGGTCACGGCCCACTTTGACAGCTCTATAGGGTGCTTTTAGTTGTGAAGGAACCAAAAAAGTAATAAAATGGTTGAAAGTGTAACTTTTTTTTTTTAAGCAAAATGAATATCATTAAAAATAGAGTGATCCTTAGCATAAGGTGTGACACCCAATCATATTGACACTTATTCTGACAATTATCTAGTATATTTGATTTTTCATTGATTTATTATTTATTATTTGCTTCTTTATTTTGCAAATAGCTAGTAAATTTTTCACGATTAAAACTTCACTTTAAACATTTGTAAAACACGTGATTAATTATCATTGACGTATTAACAAAAAATTAAAATAAAGGACAACAGATATCATACATACATCGATCATCATATCCATATATATATATATATATATATATGTATGTATATACATATATACAGATGTATACAATGTACATAGGTGTATATATATACATATATACATTGTATACATATAATGTACATAGGTATGTATATATATATATATATACATACATGTATGTATATGTATGTATGGGTTAGGATCCGTTGACATCAGGTGTTAAAGTTAGTCAAATTATACCTTCAATAACTTTTGTAAAATGTAAATTTAACCAATCCAATTGTTGAATTTGATGTTCTTATTAATTAGATTAAGTATACAAAATTTCATACAATTCATAAATTATTTAATAGTTCATCACATCACTTTTAATGTATACTATGATATTAAAATATATGTAAATATTCAATGTTAGATAGCACATCTAACAAAGTTCAAATAATGTGAAATTTGATACACATGTTCATGAAGATAATATCACCTAATTTAACAGTTGGATTAGTTAAATTTGCATTCTACAAAAAGTTGTTGAAAGTGTAATTTGACTAACTTTGATACCTGGTGTCAACGGATCCTGACCCTATATATATACATAAATATATATATATATATGTATATATATATACATAAATATATATATATATATATACATATATATACATGTATGCATGTATACATATACATATACATCTATACATATATATACATGTATGCATGTATACATATACATATACATCTATACATGTATGTATATACATGTATAGAGGGTACATACATATATGTATATATATACATATATGTGTACATGTATAATGAGGTAGTACATTTCAACACAATAACCATGATAGAGGGTACAGTCATCCAAAATACAAACTATCACTGTATGCTAATATACATAAATCAATCAAAAGTCCTAACTACCCATCCTCAAGTACATACAAACTAAAGAAAAAGGGCCTAAGTCGGAGCAGTGTGACTATACATCTACCTACACCTATATAGTCTACAAAAAAAAAAAGGTTAAGTTAGGTCCTCTCTATGATTGATCTTTGTCTCCTCGAAATCCACATATATGTTTGTAGCACAATGAGTGTGACCATTAAGAACCTGAGATTGAAATAAACAAAAGAACACACAAGAAGGGAGGTTGAATTGTGTGTTGTGTATTTTTGAAATTTTTTTCTGAAAATGGGTTTTCGTAAGCACTATAAAAGATCGTGTAATGAAAACAATGTGAAAAAAAAAGAATAGGGATAGAAGATAGCAAAATTGTGTATTTGTCACCTTTTTTGATGGTGACAAATATTATTAAAATTTAGATCAAATCAAAGCAGATAATCAAAAAACATATTAGAGCAATTATTAGATCAAAAACATAACGTTTAATGCTCCCCCTGAGATAGAGAACTCAATTAGACCAAAAAGATAAGAACATACTCAGATTAATATCAAAGCAAAACATACAAATTAGAGTAGTATGATCAGAGTAATATGATAAGTATGCATGTAAGAGTTATACAAAATTTTAAAACCAAAACTACTCCCCTTTTTATCATTAGACAAAAAGGTAGGAATTAAAAAAAAATGCATCATTGTTAGAATCACACATTGTCAAAATGAAAACAGAAAAACAATTTTCAAGGTTGTGGTTGTAGAAGTGGAGGTCTATCTGATTATCTATGAAAGTCATCAGCTTCTCTTCCATTTCTTGAAAGCACATTTTAACTAGTTGATCCACATAGTCTTTGATCGAAGGATCAATGAGGGCCTTAGCTTACTGTTGTGGTGGAGGTTGAAGAATTTCTTCTTGTGTTGGTGGATCTTCTTGAGCAACTTCAACGGGAAGTGGTGTAGGCAAACATAAAATCTTTGAAATTTTTATATTCGATGGACGAGGAACTTTAAAGATTTTGAACACTTTCTGCATAGGAAATGGCCATTTTTCCATAGTCAAAGACACAACATTGTGGAAGGCAAGATAGAGCAATGCAATTTCCTTTCCCAACAAAGTCTAATCTTTGTAAGACAAGGGTCTTACTAGTGCAAAACAAGAGTCACCAAAGTGAACAACCTATACTGGACGCAGGTAGCAAGTGCTTGGGACAGTGGGAATATTAAGTCTCTCTTGAGGTTCCATGCGACTTCTAAACGCTTCTTATTCACACGTCCAAAGATGTCGTTCCTAGAAATTACACAAAGTGTTTTGATCAAGTGTACGAACATCACTTGCACTTATGACCATGTCAAGATTGAAGTTGTAACACCCCAAATTTCAAGTACTAGAAATAAACCACGAGGTAACTCTTAGTAGGATCTTTCCCATGTGTTATTAGACAAAAGATGCCTTAAGAGTTACTGTTATTAAATCACTTATTATTATTATTATTATTATTATTATTGTGTTGTGTTGTTGTTATTATATTTATTGTTGTTATTATTATTGTTGTTGTTATTATTATTATTGTTATTAATACCTTAGCATTAGAAATTAGTAGAAATGTTATCATAAAACCTAAAAACGCATCTAAGCCTAATAGGGGACTAAAGCCCACTAAGCTACATATCCACCCACATATTATAAGAAGGGAATAGGGAAGGAGAATTAGGTTTAGCCGTCAAAAAAATAAAAGAAGAAAGAAGGTAGAGAGAATAAGGAGAAAAATAAGAAGAAAAGGAAGAGAAAGAGGAGAATAAAAACCGAAGAACCCAAACCCTAAAACTCAGCTTTGCATGTCCATAAAGATGAGTGCTTTTCCCCGTGTCCTTCCTTATGCTTTATGTTTGTCTTGTTCATCTATTTATCTTTTTCCCCTCCTTATGCCTAAGTTTAGGGATTTGATGGGTTTTGAGGGGATTGTGAGAGAGTAAGGAATTTATAGATTAGATTGACCAATTATCAATATAGAAGAGTGATTAGGAACCTAATTATTTATTTTGGAGCATTTAGATACCAAAGATAATAGGAAAAATAAATTAAAATTAGTACTTCAGATCCACCTGGCAGGATTAGATAGTTGCTGGGCGACTTTTTTTCAAAAACTAAATTTCGCATTGGTGTTAGGCGCGTGGACCCACTGGGCGGGATGAGTTCCAGCGCAGACCCGCAAGGCGAGTTCGCTGGACCGCCAAGCGGGACTCCTGTCTTGCCAGGAAGATACAACCTTTGTTATTCCATTCTTTGGGCTTATGAACTCCTTTTTGTAATTTTTAACTCATTGTTGTTTATTTTTTATGCCTCATTGAGTTTATATTGTATGATTGTTATTTACATTGAAAAAACTTAGTGTGGTATGAAAATATACCAATGTTTCATGATAACTATAAGTATATGTAACCATGCATCATAACATTTGAGTTATATGATGAGAAAAATATGTAAGAATCTAGTTAGTGGAGGCCATGATGGGTTATCTAACCCTAGCCTTAAGGGTTATTCAATTAGGAAAACTCCAACAGTCCATGCTAATCCCATGGAGACAAGGCGTACTAGCAAAACTAGGTAACCCTGACTAGTTGCTGGGGGATATCATACTAGTTGAGGGTGTGAAAGTTGAATGCATCAGTATCGATGACACTTCTTATGGTCGTGCATTTACTCCTAGTCTACTTTCTGAAAAGTTTAGGTTGATACCACATGTGCAAGAGTAGTGGTTTAAGAACCTAGCATGCATATGCATCTTGTTATAGTATGATATGTTGAAGTGTGCTACGTTGTAACTATGTGAAGTCTATGTGACCTTCATGAGTGCTTGATGTAATGTGTACACATGTGATAATGTAATTGTGTCTTGCGATGAAGTGTCAAGATTATATATATGTGCTCATGTTATGAATGTACGTTATGCTTGTTTGATGAAACAAAATGATGCATATGTCTAATTATTAGGCAAAAGATGTGAAATAAATGTATGCTTGTAATTAGAATTGTGTTTGCTACCTTAAGGATAAGTGAGAGACTAGGACCTAGGATAGTGTTATGAGGGTTCTAGTTGGATAATAATAGTTGTGAATAAGATAGAGAAATGGTGAATTCCCTCATGGTTAATAAAAAGGTATAAGACAAGTAAGAGAGAATAAAATAAGAGTATTGAGGTGAGCATTAAGGGAGTGTCAAGAGTATTTTAGAATGTTTGTAACCTTAGACTTGACCCCTAGAGGACAACTTTGAATATTAAAAGGAAGAAGAGTAAATTCTAAAGAGGGTTTTGAGTAAAAAAGTATAAGTAATGAGAATGAGTTCTTAGGTTAAGAATGAAATACTAAACCAATAAAATAGTTGTGAGAATGAGAGAGCAAATAATTAATAGGGAGTATTGACTGTTGAAAGGTGTAAACTCAACCATAGGTATGGAGAATTATGAGAGACCTAGTGAGGCTAAGGCCATGAGAGATAAATGATGAAAGTTGTCCCAGTAGAAGAGTTTGACCTAGATGTAGAACCCTTAGAGCACTCATTAAGACATTATGTCTCACTCCTTTAAGTTTCTCCCTTTTCAGGATATAGGCAAAGACATGGGTAGATGGAGCTTGGAGTCACGTTCAAGAAGACGTAGCCTAGTTTACATTATGTTTTTGTATTCTCCTTATATTTTGTATGACACCTTCGGGTGATAGATGAGTTGTCTTAGGCATGTATGTATGGTATTTTATTGTATTTTTCTTATATGAATATAATATATTTATGAGTCGCTTCAACATGCTATTTTTATGTTTTTAAGTCTTTCTTTTTTATTGTTCTTACGGTAATACCCCTTAGGGTGTTACAGAAGTCCTCGTGTTCTCTAAAGTCTAGACGTATTGGTGCAGGCATAACTTCATGGATTTTCTTAGTGACATCTTTCTTCTTATTTATTTCTAAAACTAAAAGTCTTAGATGACTGTGATCAGGTTGTACTAGGATCTCTGTGGATGCCTTAATCACCATAGATGGTGGAACAAAAAATTTTGGTTGCATGGCAAATATAACACCCTCACTTTTACTTACTAATTTGTCTTTCAATAATTCTATAATTATCTGTGGAGAATGGATCGAGAATCTCAGGAGTTTGATACAATTACATTTTTATTAATGAATAATAATTAGTTTAGATTTTAAAAAAATTTCCAAAACCCAAAAAGGATAAAACAGTCTATTTTGCCCTTATAAGAATTGTATAACTGAGAAAATAGATAAAGATATTTGAAAGTGTCTAAAATTTATTTTTAATTCATTTATATACTTCAAATAATTAATAATAATTTTAGACATTTTTCGGGAATTTATTGAAACAGTTTTGTGAAATGACCAGTATACCCTAAGTGACTACAAGAGCCAACCAGAGACTTTTTAACCTCGAAATATTTTAAAGAATTTATATTGAATATATTTTAATTATAAAAATTTAATTTTGAGCGGAAAATGTTGAAAAAACGAAAAATATAATTATTTGATAAAAACATGGTTTATTAGCTTAATAAATGCCCTTTTAGTGAAAAAGTCATTATAAATAATATATATATGAGAAAATTCCGAAAAAAAAATTTCTTCCCCCATTAAAGCATTCTAAGCTTAGTTTTAGTTCCTATACTTAAAATACCTCCCTCCTCTTCCATATTTCACCATCAACAACTACATTTAAGGTAAAGGAGAAGTGAGGTTTTAGCTTCTAATATGTTTTCTTAATGGGTTTAACTATTGGGTTCCCCCTTAAACCCATACTATTGTCTTCTCTTAATAGTAATAATAATAATAATAATAATATAATAATATTATTATTACTACTACTACTACTACTACTACTACTACTACTACTACTACTATTACTACTACTACTATATACATATATAAGCTTTTACTTTCCATTTAATTGGTTTTGTGTAGATGGTTTTGGAGTGGAATGTTCCCCTAAGCTTTTAACTTTTCTTTTAATTGCTTTTGTGTAGATGGTTTTAGAGTGGTTTTCCTCCCAAAACCCTTAGCTTTTTACTTTTCATTTAATTATTTTTATGTAGATGGTTTTGAGTGATTTTCTCCCAAAACCCTTAGCTTTTTACATTCTATTGTCATTTATATTTATGCTATTTATCTTATTGTCCATTTTAATTTCTTGTCAATTATATTTTTGCCATTTAAGTTATTGCTATTTACTTTTTATTCATTTAACTCTTGTTATTTATTTTATTGTCCCATTGTTATTTATTTTTATGTTGCCTTTATTTTGTTGGTATTTCAGAATTTATTATCCTATTATATTAAATTATCGTTGAATTTATTTTTATACTAGTTAATTAATTTGAATCAAGCTTATAGTCCTGAATTAACTTGAAATAAAAATAGTAGAAGAAGGATTAAATTTCTACAAAAGCTGAAATTTTGATTTTTACAAAATGTCCAAAATTTCAAAGTGAGAAAATGAAAAAGTTTTTAGTTGTTTATATAAAAGGCTCGCGGCCTTTTTTAAATAGATTAAGAAAAATGAATTCTTTTATTAATTTAAGCATTTTAACAATTACTTAATTTAGTTCAACTTAGTAAAGATGAATCTTAGAATTTATTGAAAAATTTAAAGAAAATTTTTCCTTTATCTTTTATGAAACTAATTTAAGAAACAAAGTTTTGAGCCAATTGAATTAAATGGGCTTCTATCCCAACTAGTGAAAGTTTTTAGAAATAAAAAGTTTTCTTATATAAATTAAGTGGTCTTGACATATAATCTTTTGTTAACTTATGACTAAGAAATGGACATTCTATTCAGCTAAGCCTTTCTAGTAAATGTTTTTGTCAATAAAATAAAATGCCTACACTTGTAAATAAAACACACATTTTAATTAGCAATCCTCTCAAACTTTAATTTTTAAATTTTCTCCATATTTATGGATTAAGAACCTATCCTTTAAAATAGTCTAATTTAAAAAATTAGAAAAGGAGAAGGATAAATCAAAGAAATTAAATTGAAAATTTATTTTTAAAAGTATGTATGCGTGAAAATGAATTTCTGTCTGCAACTTTAAATGTTGACATTTTCTAGCTATATTTCCTAGTTAAATACTTCCTAAGTTATTATGAATGATGGATGAATATCTTTGTAAAGAGTGACTCTGAAACACTACTAGATTACCCAGAGAATATGCTTGGAAACTTAGAAACAAAGTCATAGGAAACCCCCGGCTGAGTTAGGACCATGTTGAGAAGCATGAGTTCCTATGTCTGGGAAGTAACAGTTTGGTACACTATGGGATGAAAGGCAGGGACCATTGTTTAGGTCTTGAGGATAAATGTACCGAGTTATGAACATCCCAATGGTTAGGTTAGCGTCCTGAGCCGGATAAATCACGTAAACCGACTTGGTAACCCTAACACCTGTTCAGCATCACCATGATTGGTAGAGTGTATATCCCTGATGGGCGTGTGGCCCTTTCCTCAAGAATGATGATTATGACATGGATGTCTGTACCTTGTAAGGGATTATACAAACTCTCAATCACTTCCCATTGATTCTTGATCGTTAAAGTGAATAATTAGAGATAGGATCCATACATGGAGTTAAGGTCTATACGTGAGTGGCAATAACATAGCTCAGACCTTAGGATTTCCCCAATTGGTTGTTTAATTTATTGTTTGTAGCCTATTAAGAAAATGACTAAGGCTTTTATAAAAAACCTCACTCCTTTCTTGTTTGTTTCTTTTCATATAGGATTATGGTACGAACATATGGATCTATTTCATAGGATGATGAACATCCACATAGCATACAGTCCCTATGGCCATTGGGTTTATGACCCATTCACCTAGTACTCTACGTACCAAGGACATGTTACCTTCACATTCGTGTCCCCTATCCCTAACGTGTTCTTTCCGATGGAGCAATTTACGCTACCTATGACTTTATCTACTACCACCCCCAATGTGTAACACCCTCATTTTTACTTAATTAATTATTTTTCTATTTATTCTATATTTAATTCTAAAAAATTGGAAAGAAATCTAAAAATTTTGATCCTCACATTTAAACTCAAAATATCAAAAACTATCTAATCGTGATTTTTAATAATTTTTTCGAGATGGAACTGGAGAAATTAGAAAATGATGATTTTGTCCTTATTTCTCAATATTAAGGGTTGACATGAGAAAAAGATTCAATTGATATTTAAATGTTAATTTAAGTTTAAAATCATGTTATACGTATTAAAATATAATTTAAGAAATTTTTTGAGAATTTTTTAAAATTTCGGTACAAAATGACCAAAATACTCTTGATTGTCAAATAAACTAAATCAGTATTAGTTTGAGATCCAAAAATGGTAAAAATAATATTTTAAATACATTTCTAGGTAAAACATATAATTTTAGAATTTCTATAAAAATTTGATCATTTATTGAATTAAAATAAATTTAATATGAATTTTCTAAGCTTAAAATATACAAAATATACATTTATAATTTGAAAAAAATAATTATAAATTAAAATTTATTTTTTTAAAAAAAATTGATTAAAAATACTACATTTGTTCAGATTTATATTTAAATTAATTATTTTGATATTAAAATTTAATTTATTCAAGTTTAGGCGATTTTATCAATACTGGCTAATTAATTAACAATCAAAAATTATACTGAGTAACCTTAGGACAGATGGTATACCACGTTGAACTCTAGAAAGGAGGTGATTCATCACCTAATTTGGAGATGTGTCCCTTAGGTTCAAATAAAAATAAATGAAAAATTATATTTATTACATAATGCATGATGCATTAAGTGGACACCTAAAGCTTTTCTCTCCTCTATAGATACCCCTCCATGGAAGCTAAAATCTTCATCCTTCCTCTCCCAAGTTGGACAAGCCACTCCTCCATTGCTACCTTCCTCCATAATTTTTTTTTCATACACTAAAATTCTACTAGTTTTCATTAACTAATAAAAACCTTCTTCCTAGGAGCTTTGCACCAACAACTTCACTAACTCTTTGAGGTAATGGGGGGAGTGTGGTTGATTCTAATTTTTAATTACTTTGCATGTTGGTAGGAAAGGTTTTCCCAATGTTTAAGTTTATTAAGTTTTATAAATGTTATAATGTTTAGTATTAAATTTAAACTTTTACTATGTTGTTATGCTGCTCAATTTTAGATAATTAAAAAACACTTATTAAGTAGTTATGCTGCTCAAATTTATACAATTATAGTATAATTATTAAGTTATTATACTGCTCAAATTCAAACAATTGTAGTAGAATTACTAAGTTGTGATACTGCCCAAATTTAAATAATTTTTTTATCTGTTATATTAAATAATTAAATTGTCATACTACCAAATTTTAGTAAAACTTAAATAATCTAACAAAAATAGTAAAAGAAATAAGTGAAATAGTTCATAACATAAAACTAAATAAAAATTTTATTTAATGAGCTATTTATGAATTTATCTTTAGAAAACTACTGTAAAATTTTTATTTTAAGGGCTTATCGTTCAAGCAAAGTCTAGACACACTAATAGACCATCTATAAAAATTTCATGAATTTTAAAGCTTATTTAGTACTTTTAATTGTGCTCTATAAGTGTTTGTGAACATATTTTTCTTAAAAATACTAAATTTCAAATTTTTTTAGAAATTCATGATAAAATTCTAATTATTTTCTTAGCTTAAAAATTATTTTCATGAAAATTTTTTACCATTCTATGATTTATTTCTTAATTATCAGTCTTTATTTTTATTGAATTATTGGTTATGTGTTTTAATTTGAATTATGAATTATGTGAATGATATGTATGGATCAAATCTCTGTAATAAGGTAGAGATATTCATAAAAATTATACTAGTGCTCAAATTTTTGAGACCAAAATGAACCTTTAGAAATTAATACATTAGTGAGTAATGTAAAGCAAGGGACATGTAGTGGCATGACACCCCGCTAGGGAAGCTACAATTTGGTACGCTGAGGAATGAAAGGCAGGGACCCATTTGAGGAGGTCTTGGGGGTAGGCGTTAAGTAGTGAAGGTTCCAATGGCTAGGGTAGTGCCTTCAAGCTGGGATATTCGCCTGACCAAGCTCGATAACCCTTACAACTGCTCAGCATTCTGGGATTGATGTGAGAGTATACCTCTGTAAATGAACATCCTGACTAATATTTGTTCCTCATTGATGATGAGGACTGTACCATGTAATGATGTTGATGAGGTATATGTACTCCCAGTCGCTTCTTAGGTTCTGTTGAGAACTATTACTCACTAATGGGAAGTATGGAGTCAAGGGTAGTGTGTAACACCCTGTTCTCCTAATACCTGATTAAGTGTTTTAATAACTAAAAGCAGGAACTTAGATATGTAATCTAGGTGATTAAAAGGAAGAAATGAATTGTTGTTGTGTATGGTTTGTTATATGTGGTGAAAGTGGTGAATTATCTATTTGAATTCGGGTTTGATTTTAGGGGATTTGAGATATGTACTTGAGCCAATCTAGATATGTTGTGAGAGTGATTTTGGGCTTTTGAGAGAAAACAATTGAGTTAAATCAGTTTTGGGATAAGAGTAGTGGTTTGGTGAGATTTGGGCCTCAGTTGGCAAAAAGTTCGTGTGAGAACTTCGGAGGATTCACTTATATAAAGGAAGGAAAGGGGGATTTCCCCTCATTCCTTCATTTTCACTCTCTCTCTTCTCTTCATCTCTCCCAATCTCTCTAAATCTGTTTAGATCTTCAAGGGCTTAGCAAGATATCAAATCTAGATTTCTTGTTCTTGTGAAAAAGAGGGTGGATTTTGGAAGGTTTTGGCTCAAAACACCAAACTCTCAAGAAACCCAAATTCAAATTTGGAAGCTTTTGAGGTAAGGGAAGCTTACTATTGCTTGATTCCATGTTTGTGGTCATTGATATGTTGATTCCTTGCCTTGAAATTGGTTGATTTTGGTGATTGCTTGTGTGGATGTGGGTTTTGGGAAAAAGGGGTTTTGAAAGGGGTTTATGGAAAATTTTGATGATAGGTGGATAAAGTCGTCATATAATCGGTTAGAAATGTACTAAAAGTGTCTAGAATTGTTTTGTGATGCTTGTGATGGATTGGTTTGGTCAAAAACTACATGGATCATCTTTCTGCGAATTGCAAAAGTCGTGATTTGGCACTGGGTGACAATTGACAGAATGCTGTCAATTAGCGACAGCATTTTTAGTTTAGCGACGGAAATATTGCCTATAGCGACGGATTATGTCACCGAGCAACAAAAAGTGGCGCCGGGCGACATCTTTGCAGATTTTCACTGATGCTCTCGGGGATGTTGGCATCAGGCAACAAGTTTGTGGTGCTGGGCAACAAAACCCTTGATTCTTCCCTGTTTTTGAGATGCTTTGTGTCAATTTTGTGGTGCTATGCATGGACCATTAAAGTTGAAATTTTAAGAAACATAAAAATGGGGTTGAATGCTATTGGTTTATTGTTTGGTATGATAATTGAGAACTTTGGAAAATTATTTAAACTCCACAAGAAAGACAAATTCATATTGTATGTTAAGGATATTTGTGTTGTTATATAATGAATGGTTATGAATGATGTTGATGGCTTATGATGTTGTTGGATATGTGTTGACGTGGAAGGTTGCTTAGATAGGACTTTCACATTTGTTGTTATTATTCCAAACTTGGTGATTTGTTTTCTTTATTATTGTTATGGATTGGTTTGATAAAATGTTAGAAAATGGTAATTGAGTGGAAAGTTGCTCAGGTCGAGCCTCCACTAGTTGTAGAATGAGGTGATAATGAGATATCTTACTTGTTGACCATGCAAGAGGCTAGATTGGGCCTGCATGGAGTTGGTAGTGATTGTTGGACCACAGGTGGTGCTAAGTAGGCCACGTGGTGATATGTTGATACATATATATATATATATATATATATATATGATGTGTTGATTGTTGTCGTTGAGTGGATGGTTGTGATGATGTATTGATATAGATGTACATATGGATATTTATGAATGGTCGTGTTTGAGCTGTTGTGGTAACTCATGCATTGGCATGCATATGTGGTTGGCTGAGATTGTGTGGGCCTCAAGCCGTGATGTGGGTAGGCATGTAAAGTGGAAAGGTGACCAGAGTTGGAACTTAGATGGGCTTGAAGGGTGACCAGAGTTGGAACTTAGAGGGGCCTGGATGGTAACTAGAGCAGGAACTCAGATGGGCCTCCACCCTAGTGCCTACACCTAGAATGTTGAATATCTCTCGAGAGTCGTGTCATCATGCATTGACATAGTTGTGATGATTGTGATGTGACGTGGAGTCCTGAGTTGAGAATTCTTTTGTATGAATGTATCTTATATGTATATATACATGTACATAGATGTTGAGAACTCTAGATGTATTATGATAAGTTGTGTTGTATGTATGCAAACTCATTTTCTGATGAAATGGGAATCCAAACTTGTATGATGATGAAATTGTCATTATGGTTATTCGATGCTGTTGTTGTTATGAGTACTTGGCAATTGTTATTGTGGTGGTGTTAGGTGTTAGTAGCAGAGGCAGTATTATTATTGTGGTTGATTTATTGTGGATGTTTGAAATTGTTATGATTGGTGATGGTAATGATAAAGGTTGTAACAGCCCAAATTTCAAGTACTAGAAATAAACCACTAGATAGCTTTTAGTAGAACCCTTCTCATATGTTATTAGACAAAAGATGTCTTAAGAATTACTATTATTATATTTCCTATTATGATTATTATTATTATTATTATTATTATTGTGTTGTGTTGTTGTTATTATATTTATTGTTATTATTATTGTTGTTGTTGTTGTTGTTATTATTATTATTATTATTATTGTTGTTGTTGTTGTTGTTGTTGTTATTAATACCTTAGTATTATAAATTAGTAGGAATATTATCATACAACCCAAAAGAGCATATAGGGCCTAATAGGGGACTAAAGCCCACTAAGCCATATACCCACTCACATGTTATAAGAAGGGAATAGAGAAGGAGGATTAGGTTTAGCCGTCACAAAATAGAGGAAGAAAAAAGTTAGAGAGAATGAGGAAAAGAAGAGAAGAAGAAGAGGAAGAGAAGGAGGAAGAATAGAAACCGAAAAATCCAAACCCTAGAACTCAACTTTGCATGTCCACAAAGGTGAGTGCTCTCTCCCATGTCCTTCCTTGTTCTTGTTCATCTATTTATCTTTTCTCTCCTTATACCTAAATTTAGGGATTTGATGGGTTTTGAGGGGATTGTGAAGGAGTAAGGAAATTATAGATTAGATTGACCAATTATCGATGTAGAAGAGTGATTAAGAATCTAATTATTTATCTTGAAGCATTTAAAACCCAAAGACAATAGGAAAAATAAATTAAAATTAGTATCTCGGATCTGCCCAGCGGGATTAGATAGCCGCTGGGCGACTTTTCTTCAAAAACTGGATTCTGCGTTTACGCTAGGCACGCGGAGCCGCCGGGCGGGGTGAAATACCCGCCGGGCGGGTTGGGTTCCGACGCGGACCTGCTGGGCGGGTTCGCTAGACCGCTGGGCGGGACTTCCGTCCTGCTGGGCGGATATGACTTTTGTTATTCCATTCTTTGTGTTTATGAGCTCCTCTTTGCAGTTTTTAACTCATTGTTATTTGTTTTCTTATGCCTTGTTGAGGTTATATTGTATGATTATTATTTACCTTGAAAGAAACTGAATGTGATATGAAATTGTGTCAATGTTTCATGATAAAAGTCTATAAAAAGTTGTAAGCATTATTTGTGACCATGCATCATAACATTTGAGTTATGTGATGAGGAAAGTATGTAGGAATCTGGCTGGTGGAGGCCATGATGGGTTGTCTAACCTTAGCCTTGGGGGTTATCCGGTTGGGAAAACTCCAATGGTCCATGCTGATCCCATGGAGCCGGGGCGTACTGGTAAAACTGGGTAATCCTGACTAGTCATCGGGGGATATCATGCTAGTTAAGGGTGCGAAAGTCGAAGGCATCGGTACCGATGACGCTTCTTATGGCCTGCATTTACTCCTAGTCTACTTTCCGAAAAGTTTAGGTTGGTACCACATGTGCATGAGTAGAGGTTTAGGAACATAGCACGCATATGTATCTTGTTATAGTGTGATATGTTAGAGTGTGCTATGTTGTAATTATGTGAATTCTATGTGACCCTATTTATGTGAATTCTATGTAAGAATGCAATTGTGCCTTGTGATGAAATGTTAAAGTTGTGAATAAGATAGAGGAAGGGTGAATTCCCTCATGGCGTAATAGAAAGGTATAAGACAAGTAAGAGAAAGAATGAAATAAGAGTATTTTAGGATGTCTGTAACCTTAGACTTGACCCTAGGGGACAGCTTTGAATATTAAAAGGAAGAAGAGTAAATTCTAAAGAGAGTTTTGGGTAAGAAAGTATAAATAATGAGGATGAGTTCTTAAGTTAAGAATGAGATAGTAAACCAATATAATAGTTGTGAGAATGAGAGAGCAATTAACAGGGAGTATTGACTGTTGAAAGGTGTAGACTCAACTATAGGTATGGATAATTATGAGAAACCCTATGAGGCTAAAGCCATGAGAGATAAGTAATGAAGGTTGTCCGAATAGAAGAGTCTAACCCAGCCGTAGAGTCCTTAAAGCACTCACTGAGACATTATGTCTCATTCCTTTAAGTTTTCCCTTTTTCAGGATACAGGTGAAGACACGCATAGATGGAGCTTGGAGTCACGTGCAAGAAAACGTAGTCTAGTTTATATTATGTTTTTGTATTCTTGTTTATATTTTGTACGATACCTTCAGGTGATAGATGAGTTATATTTGGCATATATGTTTTTTTTATTGTATTGTTCGTATATAATATTCAATTATATTTATGAGTAGTATTTGTATGTTGTTTCTACCTTTCTCAGTTTGTTTTTTTAAAATCTAGACCTAGTTACAGTAATTCCCCTTAGGGTGTTACAAAGGTATTGTTAATATAAAGTTGTTCTTGTGTTGAAGGTTGTTGTTGTTATGGTTATATTGTTGTTATAGTTATTATCTTAAGTAAGCTTACCCTTGCGTTGTTTGCACGTGTGGTTCGTACTTGTGATGATCACGTCTTTGGCGTGGGAGCAGATGTTGAGTTTTTGACAGGTTCAGCTTCACTTAGTTGGTGATGAAGCTTCGTTTCAGCTAGTGATGAGATTGAATAAGCATGGAGAATTATATTTTGTTCTTTTCTTTAAAGGAATTGATATTCCTAATCGTTGTTTTTTTTTTTTAAGATGATGTATAAAGTGACCAGCTATAGGAAGTTATGTTATTATATTGTAACCTTAATCGTTCATGATATCTTTGGATTTGTATAAATTTTATGGTTATGAATGGTGATATAATCAGGTTTTGTAAATGATTAAACTTATTGTCAAAATATAAGGAATGTGAGTAGTATTGTAGCGGCAAAGGGTCGTTACATAGTGTAGTATAACTTAGAATAAATCCTAGGTTCCCTATGTTAATTGTGTTTTAATTCCTACCATATATGTGAAAGTGATTTTAGAACAAATCACCTCACTCCATTGTTTTCTTTCTTGTATGATTGATCGCAATTATTGAAAATAACAGCAATGCCTGATGATGCTGAGGACGAGTCAGAGGATACTCCTCCAAATTTGTAGACCTAGTTTATAATATTTTTCTTTAGGGATATGGTAGATAAATACTGCTCTGTATAGGATCTGTTTGATGTATATATTGGGTTAGGTAGTATATGTCTTTTGATGTACTTTTGTTTTCTTTTTTACTGTTATGTATTACTCAAACCATGATGTACAATTGGATATATATAAATATATACATACATACATACATACATATATATATATATATATATATATACACACATAAGTAGTTTTTAGCATTTCACTTCTATTTTCAAATTCTATTAAATTTAGAACTTTTTTATTATAAAATAAAAAAAATTACTCAGGTTTTCATCAACTTAAATTAATAATTAAATTAATATGAATTATATTTAAAATTAAAAGAGTGTTACATTTAGTGGTATCAAAACAGTTCTTTCCTGTCAAAGCCTAGGGTATGGCCTTGACCATTCTTTATGCTTTGTGTTCTTTCATTTACTGTTGATAAAACAGGAATGAAAGATAAATTGTTTGTTCTTATATTTGTTTTGGACATCCAACTTTGTTACAAAAAGTGGTCTGCACACGCAATTGAAGACTTTGCTAAGAATAAACCTAATGTTAGCTGTTGGGTTTAGTAAAAGTGATTAGGGCATGTCTAGGTAGGTTCTGGCTACGAAAGACTTGGTGCTTAAGAGTGTCCATTGTGACCCACCTCTCTTTCCTTGGAATCTATCTGGTGTACTATTTTAGATATTATTTTTACTCACCTAACATCATATGGTTTTATTCAAAGCAATGAACTAAGACATTGATTCTCTTTTTTAGACGATGGTTGGAAGACCACGATGAAACGCTACTCAACAAATACTCGAAAGAATGACTGTTGTCCTTGAAAATATGAATCAAGGACAAGACAATGAACTTGTAGAATATCGAGGGCTTGCAGCTTTTTGCAAGAACAACCCTCCAACATTCAAAGGCGGATTCAATCCTAACAGTGCTCAAAACTGGATTGCAAAGATCGAGAAACTCTTTACTGCCATGGAGTACACTGGTGCACACAAAGTGACTTATGCCATCTTTATGTTGTTTGAAGAGGCAGAATATTGGTGGAAGTACTTTAGGCAGCAAGAAGAAGCTGAAGGAAGACTAATTACTTGGGAAGTTTTTCATTTGAAGTTTTTGAGAAAGTATTTTTGCAGAAGATCTAAGGCAAAGAAAAGAAATAAAATATCTTGAGTTAAAATAGGATAACATATCTATTGGGGAGTATGCTACTAAATTTGACGAATTGTCAAAATACTAGCCCCTATTTTCAAAATGGAGTTGAAGAAAGGTCACGATGCTCCAAATTTGAGAGCAGATTGAGGCTTGACATCGAGCAGGCAGTGGGGTATCTTGAGATAGCCCAATTTCCTACCTTGGTGAACTGCTGCAAGATTTATGGACTATGAAGATGACACAAAGGCGAGGCAAGCCCAATGGAAGAATGTTGGGCCACAAAGGAATAAAAGAAAAGAATTTTTCACTAAGAAGAAACCCTATCAATTTCCTGGAAATTATTCGAGTCAGAAGAATTTTTTCATTACTAATAACTCTAATTTTGGAGTTAACAACCCTGTTCGCTATTTTTGTTATGGAGGACCCCACTTGGCAAAAGATTGTACTCCACAAATGGTTATTTGCTACAATTGTGGAAAACCAGGCCACTATAGAACAAATTGCAAAGAACCAAAGAAAGAACCTGGTAATTGTAACATCTTGTTTTTCCTAATGCATGATTAAGTGTTTTAATAACTAAAAGTGGAACTTAGATATGTAATCTAGGTGATTAAAAGAAATAAATGGATTGTTTTGATGTATGATATGTAATATATGATGATGGTTGTGTGTTTTCTGTTTGAATTCTGGATTGAACTTAGGAAGTTTGAGATGTGATTGAGCCAATTTGGATATGTTGCAAGAGTGATTTTGGGTTTTGAGAGAGAAACAGTTGAGTTAAATCCGTTTTAGGACAAGGCGAGTGGATTGATAAGGTTTAGGCCTCAATTAGCCAAAAGTCTGTGTAACAACTCTGGGGAGCTTAATTATAAAAGGAGGAGAAAGGGGGAAGGACCCCTGATTCTCACATTCTCCTTCTCTTTCTTCACTTTCTCTCTTGTCTCTTCTCTCTTTATTTCTCTCGAGATTTCTCAAGTTAGTTGGGGGTGTTAGAGGTTTCTCAACCCCAATTTCATGTTCTTGAGTGCGGAGGGTGGATTTCTTAGAAGATTGGCTCAAGAGTTTTTTCTTTTACATCCTTATCTTCCCAACTTTCAAATTTGAAAGTTTTAAAGGTAAGGGAAGCTTACACTTGTTAGATTTGTAATGTATGAGCATAATTTTGTGTGAATCTAACTTTGGATTCGTTATAAGTCTACGTGTATGTAAGTTTTGATGAAATGGGTTTCGGAGAAAAATTGGGAAATTTGAAAAGAGAATGGATTTGGAACAAAATCTTGGTGATTTATCATTGTATAATTGGTTAGAAATGTATTAAAAGTTTCTAGAATTGATTTGGAATGGTTGTATAGCAGTTAATACCCAAGGGATTGAAGAATCGCACCCCATATACCCTATTCGTGACAGCAAATGTTGCCGGGCGTCAGTATATGTCGCGGGCAACGTTCAACCTGAGTCTAGATGGGGTTTATGGAGAAGTGCTACCGGCGGCATTCTAGTCCCGCTGAGCGACATTCAGTCAGCCAAAAAAAAAATGGGTCTTAGGTATCATACCGCCAGGCAGTAATATTGTGCCGCCTAGGCGGTATGTTGTTTGTGAGTGAATTTTGAAATTTTGTTGTGAGAGAGTTAGGTCCAAGAAAGAATGTGAAGTGCAGTTGATTTCTTTGGGTTTCATGTTTAAGTGTGATCCTTTGAAATACTGGAAAAATATTTAACTTTAAAAGAAAGATATATTTGTCATGTGTGCTTGATTTATAAGGTTTGGTGTTGTGTGAAATGGATGTGTAATGCTTTGTTGTTGATGGTTTGTGATGTTGTTGGGTTGTAATGTTAATTGTCTTAACTAATTTTAGAATGTTGGATATGTTGTTGAAGTGGAAGGTTGCTTAGATAGGACCTCCACATGTTGTTGTTATCATTCCAAACTTAGGTCTTGGTTTTCTTCATTATGGTTGTGAATTGGTTTGATAAAATGTGGAAAAATGGTAATTGAGTGGAAGGTTGCTCAGGTAGAGCCTCTATTAGTCGTAATATGTTGCGATGGTGAGATATCTTACTTATTGACCATGCAAGAGGCTGGATTAGGCCTGCATAGGTTGATGATGATTGTTGTGATTAAGTTGTTATTGTGAATCATGCATACATGCATATGTGTGGGCTGAGGTTGTGTGGGCCTCAAGCTATGATGTAGGTAGGCATGTAAAGTGGAAAGGTGACCAGAGTTGGAACTCAGATGGGCTTGAAGGGTGACCAAAGTTAGAACTCAGATGGCATGTATGGTGACCAGAGTAGGAACTCAGATGGGCCTTCACCCTAGTGCCTAGGTCTAGAATGTTGAAAATCTCTCGAGAATTATGTCATTCATATATCAATATATGGGTTGATAGCATGATGTATTGTGTTGTAATGTTTGTAAACCCATTTCTCTATAAATATGGTTTCCATATTGAGATGATTAATGTATTTGACTATGTTGGATTAAACATTATATGTTGGTTTTTGTTTTGTAAGCTTACCCTTGCCTTATTATGTTGTTGTTGGGTTGTCATGTTGCTGTGACTGTTATAATCACTGACATCTTGGCGTGGGAGTAGAGGGAGAAGCGTCTGCAAATCCAACTTCTCAGAATTAATGAGAGAGGTCTCAGATGGAGATTGTGGAAAAAAAAATTTAGTAGAGCTTTTCTAGAAGCTCTTTTAGTTTACTTTTGGATTTGATGTATATGTATTATAGCTGACCAGTTGTAAGGAACTTTGAATTTGTATACTCCACGAAGTTGTATATAAACTGATTAATATTTTGCTTGATTCTACATCATATATGTATATTTTACATATAGGACGATGATTGAGATAATATTTAATATAAATGACTGAATAACTTCATAAAGTAAAATCTTTTATGTAGTGTTGTAGCGACAGAGGGTCAGTTATAGTAATGGAAGTCAGAAACAACAATGAGAAGCCTCAAGTTGGAAGGCCTAAAGCAATAGGCAAAGTTTTCACTATGAGTGGAATTGAAGTCGTTCAATCTGACAATCTCATTCAAGGTAAATGCATCATAAACGAATATCTTTTGAATATACTATATGATTCAGGTGCCACTCATTCATTCATATCACATGATTGTGCAAAATATCTAAAATTACCTATTTCTCTGCTACCCTATGATTTGACTATTTCTACCCTTACAAATGTTCCTGTTATTACTTCTTCAGCATGTTTGAATTATTGTATTTCTATAGAAAGTAGAATTTCTTTGTAAACTTAATCTGCCTACCTTTATCTCATCTAGATATTGTATTAGGCATGGACTGGTTATCTTCCAATCATGTTCTCCTAAACTATCATGATAAAACCTTAGTTTTTGAGTCAGAATTTGATAAACCTTCTGAATAAGAAGATTTAAGAATAGCTACTGCCAACCAAACTAGCTTCGAAAAGAGCTCAAGTTTACATGATCCTTACTTCTCTAGAAGTAAAAGGAAACTCTGATGTTAGTAAGTTTTCTGTAGTCCATGATTACCCTTAATGTTTTCCCTGAAGATATTCCTAGTTTACCTCTGAAAAGAGAAATAGATTTTAACATAGACTTAGTACCAGGATTAGGTCCTATATCTATAGTCCCCTATAACATATCGCCTCTAGAGTTAGCAGAGTTGAAGAAGCAAATTGAAGAACTATTGGAAAAATAGTTTATAAGACCTAGTATTTCTCCCTGGGGTGCTCCAAAACTATTAGTTAAAAAAAAAAGATGGAAGTATGAGGTTGTGTGTGGATTATCGTCAACTTAACAAAATTACCATTAAAAAGAGATATCCTCTTCCTAGGATTAATGATTTAATGGACCAGTTAAAGGGTGCTACTATGTTTTCCAAGATTGACTTGAAATTTGGTTATCATCAGATTCGAATCAAGGTTGAAGATATTCCAAAGACTACCTTTAGAACGAGATACGGTCATTATGAGTACTTAGTATGCCTTTTGGTGTGACTAATGCTTCTGCCATTTTTATGGATTATATGAACCGTATTTTTCATCAGTTTTTGGATAAGTTCATAGTAGTCTTCATAGACAACATACTGGTATATTCTAGAAGTCATGAAGAACATGAAGAACATCTACGAATTGTGTTGCAAATTTTGAGAGAAAGGCAATTGTATAGGAAACTCTCAAAATGTGAATTATGGTAGGAACAAGTGCAATTCTTGGGGCATGTAATATCACAAGGTGGGATTTTTGTTGATCCTACAAAAGTGGAAGCAGTTTTGCATTGAGAACAACCAACAACAATCACAGAGATACGTAGTTTCTTAGGATTGGCAGGCTATTATAGAAAATTCATTGAAGGATTTTCGAGATTAGCATTGCCTTTAACTAAGTTAACACATAAAGGACAACCTTTTGTTTAGATTGAAGCCTGTGAGGCTAGCTTCCAAAAGTTGAAGAGAAGATTGACTTCTACTCCTGTATTGCCTGACCTAACTAGAAAGTTTAAAATTTATTGTGATGCCTCAGAGCAAGGGTTAGGGTGTGTATTAATGCAAGAAGGAAAAGTGGCTCTTTATGCTTCAAGATAATTAAGACAACATGAAGTTAACTACCCTACGCATGATTTAGAATTAGCTGTAGTTAGTGCTTGCTCTAAAGATTTGGAGACACTACTTGTATGGTGCAAGGTTTAAGTGTTCAGTAATCATAAGAGTTTGAAGCATCTCTTTGATCAAAAGGAACTGAATATGAGACAGCATGGGTGGATGGAATTCCTAAAGGATTATGACTTTGAACTACAGTATCACCCTGGCAAGGCAAATGTAATGGCAAATGCCTTGAGTCGTAAATCCTTACATATATCAATGATGATGATGAAGGAGCTGGAATTGGTAGAATCATTTAGAGATTTGAATTTGGTAATGGAAATAAGACCCAAAAGTCTTTATTTAGGAATGCTGAAAATTTAAAGTGGATTTTTAGAACAAATTAGAGAAGCACAAGAAGCGAACCAATTTCTACAAGAGAAAATGAAAGCAAGAGAAAAAGGAAAGGAACTAGAATTCCACAAGGATTCTAGTGGAATCATCAAATTCAAAGATAGATCTGTATGCCTTTTGAGGAAGATCAAAGAAAACTAATTCTAGAAGAAGCTCACAAAAGTATAGTAAGTATTCGTCCAGGTGCCAGCAAAATATATCAAGACTTGAAGAAGATGTTCTAGGTGGCCGAGAATGAAGAAAGCTATAGCTGAGTTTGTAGCATCTTGTTTGGTGTGTCAAAAAGCAAAGGTAGAATATTAGAAATCTTTTGGTGAACTACAATCTCTGGATATCCCAAAATAGAAATGGGATAGTATCTTAATGGATTTTGTTACGGGTTTACCTAGGACTTTCTCTAGGTAATGATGCTATATGGGTGATTATGGATAGATTAACCAAATCTGTTCATTTTCTACCCATTAACATCATATTTTCTTCAGAAAAGTTAGCCCAATTGTATATCAAAAAGATTATTAAGCTACACGGTGCACCTTTTAATATAATCTCTTATAGGGACCCACGTTTCACTTTTAGGTTTTAGATAGCTTGCAACGAGCCTTAAGGACTAAGATTAGACTTAGTTCAACCTATCAGCCTCAAATAGATGGAAAGTCTAAAGGACTATCCAATCCCTAGAAGATCAATTAAGAGCCTGTGTTTTGGAATAGACAGGTAACTAGGATCAATTTTTATCACCGATTAAGTTTACCTATAATAACAGTTTCCACTCCAGCATTGGAATGGCTCTGTATAAGGCTCTATATGGAAGGAAATGTAGAACTCCATTATGTTGGTATGAGATAGGAGAACCTTTAATCTTAGGACCTGAGATAGTTCAACAAGCCTTTGATAAGATAAAAATGATTAGGGAAAAGATGAAGATAGTCAAAAGACAGGCAAAAAAGTTGCTATAACAAAAGGAGAAAACCCCTTGAGTTTCAAGAAGGGGAACATGTATTCTTAAAAGTTACATCGATAACTGGGGTTGGTAGAGCCCTTAAATCTAAAAAGTTTTCTCCTAAATTCATTGGTCTTTATCAAATTCTTAAGCGAATTGGTCTTGTCACTTATCAAATTTCTTTATCTCCAAATCTTTATAACCTTCATAATGTATTCCATGTCTCTCAACTCCGAAAATACATTTTTGATCCTTCTAATGTGATTGAACCTAACATAGTACAATTAAAGGAAAAGCTCACTTATGATGTATTTCTTGTAAGAATTGAGGATCATAGGACTAAACAACTTCGAGAAAAAGATATGCCTTTGGTAAAGATTATTTGGAGTCAACAAGATGACTGAAATGCTACATGGAAACTAGAAAGCAACATGTGAGAATTATATCCTCAACTTTTCTCAGGTTAGTAAATTTTGAGGACAAAATTCCTAAAAGGAGAGGAGTAATGTAACACCCTCACTTTTAATCCTAAAAGATTAGAAAGGAATCTAAAAATTTTGATCCTCACGATTAAACTCAAAATATCAAAAAACTATCTAATCGTGATTTTTAATAATTTTTTCAAGTCGAAGCCGGAGAAATTAGAAAATGACAATTTTGTCCTTATTTCTCAATATTAAAGGCTGACATGAAAAAAAAGATTCAATTGGCATTAAAATGTCAATTTGAGTTTAAAATCATGTTATATGTATTAAAATATAATCTAGAAAATTTGTTGGGAATTTTTTAAAATTTTGGTACAAAATAACCAAAATACTCCTAATTGTCAGATAAACTAAATCAGTATTGGTTTGACATCCAAAAATGGTGAAAATAATATTTTTAGTACATATCTAAGTAAAATATATAATTTTATAATTTCTATAAAAATTTGATCATTTATTGAATTGAATATGAATTTTCTAAGCTTAAAATATACAAAATATACATTTATAATTCGAAAATAATAATAATAAATTAAAATTTATTTTTAGAAATTTTTTGATGAAAAATACTACATTTGTTCAGATTTATATTTAAATTAATTGTTTTGATATTAAAAGTTAATTTATTCAAGTTTAGGCAACTTTATCAGTACTGGCTAATTAATTAACACTCAAAAATTATACTGAGTAACCTTAGGACAGATGGTATACCATGTTGAGCTCTACAAAGGAGGTGATTCATCACCTAATTTGGAGATATGACCCTTAGGTTCAAATAAAATATTTATTACATAATGCATGATGCATTAAGTGGACACCTAAGGCTTTTCTCTCCTCTATAAATACCGCTTCATGGAAGTTGAAATCTTCATCCTTTCCTCTTCCAAGTTGACAAGCCACTCCTCCATAGCCACCTTCCTCCATAAATTTCTTTTTCTTACACCAAAATTCTACTAGTTTTCATTAACTAGTAAAAATCTTCTTCCTAGGAGCTTTGTACCAACTCTTTGATGTAATGGGGGAAGTGAGATTGGTTCTAATTTTCAATTACTTTGCATGTTAGTAGGAAAGGTTTTCTCCTAAACTTTTCAATGTTTAAGTTTATTATGTTTTATAAATGATATAATGTTTAATATTAAATTTAAACTTTTACTATGTTGTTATGCTACTCAATTTTAGATAATTAAAATACACTTATTAAGTAGTTATGTTGCTTAAATTTTGACAACTATAGTATAATTATTAAGTTGTTATACTGCTCAAATTCAAACAATTATAGTAGAATTACTAAGTTGTGATACTGCTTAAATTTTAATAATTTTTTTATCTGTTATATTAAATAATTAAATTGTTATACTGCCAAATTTTAGTAAAACTTAAATAATCTAGAAAAAATAGTAGAAGAAATAAGTGAAATAGTTCATAACATAAAACTAAACAAAAATTTTATTTAATGAGATATTTATGAATTTATTTTTAGAAAATTATTGTAAAAATTTCATTTTAAGTTCTTATCATTCAGGCAAGGTCTAGACACTAATAGACTATCTGCAAAAATTTCATAAATTTTAAAGCTTATTTAGTATTTCTAATTGTGCTCTATAAGTGTCTGTGGACACATTTTTCTTAAAAATACTAAATTTCAAAAATTTTCAAAAAAATTCTAAAAATTCATGATAAAATTATAATTATTTTCTTAGCCTAAAATTATTTTTTTTAAATTGTTGACCGTTCTATCATTTATTTCTTAATTATCAGTCTTTATTTTAATTTTTATGTCTTTATTTTTATTGAATTATTGGTTATGTATTTTAATTTGAATTATGAATTATGTGAATGATATGTATGGATCAAATCTCTGTAATATAAGGCAAAGATATTTATAAAAATTGTACTAGTGCTCAAAATTTTGAGACCAGAGTGAACCTTTAGTAATTAATAGGATTAGCGAGTAATGTAAAGCAAGAGACATGTAGTGGCATGACATCCTGCTAGGGAAGCTACAGTTTGGTACAGCTGAGAAATGAAAGGCAGAGACCTTATTTGAGTAAGTCTTGGGGGTAGGCATCGAGTGGTGAAGGTCTCAATGGCTAGGATAGCGCCCTCGAGCTGGGATATTTGTCTGACCAAGCTCGACAACCCCAACAACTGCTTAGCGTTTCGGGATTGATGTGAGAGTATACCTCTGTAAATGAACGTCTTGACTGATATTTGTTCTTCATTGATGATGAGGACTGTATCATGTAATGATGTTGATAAGGTATATGTATTCCCAGTCACTTCCTAGGTTCTATTGAGAACTATTACTCATTAATAGAAGTATGGATCCATACCAAGTCAAGGATAGTGTAGTATAACTTTGAATAAATCCTAGGTTCCCTACATTAATTGTGTTTTAACTCCTACCATACATGTGAAAGTAATTTTAGAACAAATCACCTCACTCCATTATTTTCTTTCTTGTATGATTGATCGTAATTATTGAAGATGACAACAATGCCTAATGATGCTGAAAACGAATTAGAGGATACTCCTCCAGATTTGTAGACCTAGTTTATAATATTTTTCTTAAAGGATATGGTAGATAAATACTGCTTTGTATAGAATCTTTTTTATGTATATATTGGGTTAGGTAGTATATGTCTTTTGATGTACTTTTGTTTTCTTTTTAACTGTTATGCTTTACTCAAACCATGATGTATAGTTGGATAGATATATATATACATATATATGTATATATATACATAAGCAGTTTATATCATTTCACTTCTATTTCCAAATTCTGTTAAATTTAGAATTTTTCTATTATAAAATTGAAAAAAAAATACTTTACTAATGTTTTCATTAACTTAAATTAATATAAATTATATTTAAAATTAAAGGAGTGTTACAGGATGGCTTTGCTAAAGGGTCTTAGCCCCCTCCATCATCACCTACAGATGTTGATGTGGATGACGCCCATTTCCTCATATGGACGATGGTCATGATGATGACATTATGGTGATCCCTGCACCCTACCTTTACTATTACGAGCCACCACCTATGATTCCTCCTTACCCCGATACTTACTGAGTCTTCATGCGGTCCCTCTTACCATTTGGGTGAGAACTATGGATGGATTGCTTCCTTTTCCAAGGTTAGTAATGTTGGTAGCTTTGATGGCCTTGGGCAATTGCCCAACAGTCATAAATCTTCAAGTGATAAGGACGAGGATATGATGGACTCGAAGGATGCTAATGGATTCTAAGGACTTGTAGTGATGTAGACTCTGCATGTGACTTTTTGTAGATTCTATAGGATAGGGTGGCCTAATGTAGACTTATACTGCTCTGACATAGGTCATTTTGTTGTATAGCTATGGGCAGGTATCTAGGATGTACTTTTGATGTATTTGCTAGTGTATTCCTTATGTATGTACTTGAACTTTGTACGTAAGACTTGATGTTTAATTCATGATCATGTTTCTTTATATAATGTCACTGTGGAATTACTAAATGTGACACCCATTCACGTTGAACATAACCCATACTTATTTACCTATTTAATAATGCGAGTAAAATTTTTTCTTTGCTTTTAATAATAAAAAATTTGTAAATTTAACAAAATTTGAAAATGGTAGTAAAAAAAGAACACCTATATGTATTCATCGTAAAACTGTACATCATGATTTCATAATCAAAAAAATTACTGAAATACAAGGAGATCAAAATATACATCAAAATAGTTATTACTTATTCCCAGTACATTAAAAAGATCTTAGTCAAAGTAGTGTCCGTCTACCCTATCCATAAAATAACAAACTATCAGACTAGCCCTATAAGGTCCTCATCAACAACCGGGTCTTCATTAACCATGATCAATCATACATAAAAGAAAAAGCAATGGAGTGAGGTGATTTATTCTAAAATCACTTCTATATGTATGGTAGGAATTCTACCATAAAATATAGATAAAACACAGTTGACAATAAAAGGAGAACCTAAAGTTTATTATATGTTATACTATCCTTGACTTGGTATAGATCCATACTTTTCATTAGTAGATAATAGTTCTTAACAGAACCTAAGAAGTGACAGGGAATACATATACCTCTCTTAACATCACATGGTACAATCCTTGTCATCATTGAAGAACAAAATAACAATTAGGATATCCATTTAATCTTGGTGATGTTGAGCAGTTGTTAGGGTTATCAAGTTGATTAAGTGATTGTCCCAGCTCAAGAGTGCTACCTTGGCCATTAGGACTCTTACCACTCGATACCATACCTTCTAGACCTAACCATGGGTCCCTGTCCTTCATCCATCCTATAAAACTGTGGCTTCCCTAGCAGGGTGTCATACCACTACATGTCACTTGCTTTACATTACTCACTAATTTATCACTTTCTAACTTTTCAAACAGAGGTTTCCTTGGTTTCATTTAATTTGAGTACCAATACAATCAATATTTTGTCTTATATTGCAGAAATTGCACAATACCTAAATTTTAACAGAATAACGAACATAGTTAATTATAGTTTAATTACTAAAATTTCGGCAAAATAACACTAAATAAATACATTTTAATTTTCTAATTTGAGCAGAGTAACAACTTAGCAAGTGCATTTTAACTTTCTATATGAGCAAAGTAACAGCTAGCAGTGCATTTTAATTTTCTAAAATTGAGCAGAGTAACAGCTTAGCAAGTATAATTTAATAAGTTAAATTTGAGTAGAGTAACAACGTAGTAATTATGATTTAGTAATTAAAATTTGAGTAGAGTAATAACTATCAATTATAATTTAATAATCTAAATTTGGGCAAAGTAACTATTTAGCAAAAATTCAAATTTAACATCAAACCATATAACAATAATAAAAAAAAAAAAAACTTAAGCCTAAACGGGTTTAGGGGAAAACCCTTCTTACCAACATGCAAATAACAATAATTTAGAACCAACTCCACTCCCCCCATTATTTGTAAGGTGGTTGATGAAGAGGATGAAATTGTTGGTGTAAAACTTCTAGGAGGAAAAATTCTATTAGTTGAAAACTAACAAAATTTTAACATAGAAACTAAGTAAGAAAAATTTTCTAGAGAGAGAAACTCTTAATGTGGATTTTGGCCAAGTTTAGAGAGTGGAGGATGTGTGAAAAATGTCCAAGAAGCATGGGTATTTATAAAGGAGAAACAAGATAGGTGTCCACAAAATTACATCATCCATTATATATGCATTATGTCATAAATCCATTTTTTTTATTTTTAATCCAATTTAGGGACACATACACCATTTAGGGTGGTGAATCACCCCTCCTAGGCTTGGAGACATGCTATATGAGCTATCTTCAAGCTCCTTGGTGTAAATTTTATCTGTAGGTGAATTAATTGGTATCGATAAAATCGCCTAAATTTGAAAAATTAGCGTTTAATATCAAAATAATGAATTTTAATGTAAAATTGGACAAATGCATTATTTTTCATCAAAAATAAATTGCTAAAAATAAATTTTGATTTTTATTAATTTATTTCAAATTATATGTATTTATTTTGTATTTTTAAGCTAGAAAATTCATAAAAAATCCATTTTAATTCAATAAAAACACAATTTTTATAAAAATTCTAAAATTAAATATCTTACCATAAATAAATTGGAATTAACATTTTCACAATTTCTGGATGTCAAACTAATACCGGCTGACTTATCGGACACCTAAGGACATTTTGTTTATTTTACACAAGAATTCCAGAAAATTTTCAAAATTATATTTTAGTATAAATGACATGATTCTAAGCTCAAATTGATATTTTAATATTAATTGAATATTTGTCTCATGTCGACCCTAAACGTTGAGAAGTAGGGACAAAATCGTCATTTTTTAATTTTTCTAGGCTTCGGCTCGAAAAAATTATTAAAAATCACAATTAGATAGCTTTTGAAATTCTGAATATAATGGTGGGGATCAAAAATTTAAAATTTCTTTTTGATTTTTCAAAATTACATTATCAAATATTAGAAAAATAGTTGAGAAATTAAAATAGGATTATTATATTTTTCACTATTTTTCTTTTAAAATAAAATTTTTATAATTAAAATATACCTAGTATAAAATTTTCAAAATATTTTGAAGTCAAAAAGTCTTTGGTTTGCTCTTGTAGTCCATCAAGGGTATTTTGGTGATTTCACAAAAATTGTCTTAATAAATGCTCGAAAAAATTCTAAAAGTTATTATTAATTATTATAAGTACATAAATGACTTAAAAATAAATTTTAGACACTTCAAACTATTTTTATCTATTTTCTTAATTATTCAATCCTTATAGGGACAAAATAGTCATTTTATCATTTTTCGGACTCTGTTTTCCAAAAATTATTAAAAATCTAAACTAAGTACTATTCACTAATATGAACTTAATGGTGGGAACCAAATTTTTGAGATTTTCATCCAGTTCTCTAGAAATAAATATAGAATAATTAGGAAAACAGTTCAATAGACAAAAGTAGGGGTGTTACACTAAACGTTTGCGAAAAAAAGTACGTATAAGTTTTAAATCAAGCTGGCATTTCTAACAAACGGATTTAAAAAAAAAATGTATGTCTTATTATAATGGGTGTTACAACAAACTCACCATTTAGCATATGGTACAGTGTTAGATCACAATGTGCAAAGATATAGTTCTTCAAGTTGATATAGACAAAATTGCAAATCCAAAGCATAGACCCTAAGAACTTGAGCAACCTCATTAGGATCCTATCGTGAACCCTATGTTGTGCTGCGCCAAGAATGTACCTTCTAGAGAGAAGAGAGATTTGGATTTGGTTGGAAACTAGTGGTAATTGAATATTGATGTGGAATAGTATTTGGAGTGGGCATTGGATGTTTATTTTTAATAGGAAAGCCTCAATTGCTTGTGAAAATGGTTGGAGGTCTAATTAATTGAAAGGCATCAATTGCATGGGAGATCTAATTTAGTGTGATGTACTTCATTTGCCTTGGCTTACAACTTTGTTTTATTTAATACATATAAAGGTTAGTATTGGCTATATATTAATAGCCGTTGGTGTATACTTTTAAAATTGTTGTTGTTTATTGGTCATTGCTAGAATATTTTGTGTCGTAAAAGTATGCAATTGTCTCATTTCGCTCAAGGATCTTATTCCCCAGCTTCACCTTGTAATGTAGACTATTTAATTTTCTATCTGTTGTGCGGAATTTGTGACTGGTTAACCATGTGAACAACTAATCACCACCAGATGATTACCCTGTTAGGCAATTTACTCAAGGAAGGGACTCTGTTCTTGGATTGGATTCCAAGTCCACTCCAAAGAACTTTATAGTAATCGTAGAACTGAGATTTCTATGCTACACTACTCCTAAAGTGAATGTAGTAAAGAAAGGCAGTAAACAGTTGAAAATTAAATGAAAGCAACAAAGGAAAGCTATAAATAAAGGTTGTAAATTGCAAGAATTTAAATAACTGGAAAAGATGAATTTGATTAATTGGTCAGGGACCCTTTTTTACATCGAAATGTTTGATATTTAAACCTAGGATATTCCTTGATAGTCGTTTCTCCCATGGATAATCGTCCACTACCCTATTTTTTAGGGATAAGTGATAAGTGCTAGGAAACCACTTCTCAACCGATTCAAACATTTGAATTTCGCTCCTGGAACGTGCCTCTATGTTGGACCTTTCGATTTGGGCTATCCCTCAACCTATTTTTAATTTGGGCCTTCATCAATTGATGGAAAACTACAAAATTAGCCATCAGCCGATAAGACCAACTGTTAGCCAATGAAAACAACTACCCTGATTATTTTAGTGCCAACACCATCCATCTAACCACCTTAGTTTCAATGTTGTGTTTTAGCCAAGCATAAGAACTGTATTTGTGTACTCACCTTATGTACTATTTCCTTTTTGTAATTTATATAAATGAAACCATTAATGAAAAACGCTAATTAAAGATCTCATTAAAAACTTGTTCTGATCTAAGAATTAATAGTTAGAAAGGTAGACAATATGAATTGTTTGATACATTTTCATTAACTTTCAACACTACATGTAAAAATATTAATCAAAAGAAAATTACATGGCCTACTAATTGGACAACACTAAAAACTAATATATTTCTCATCTGTAAAATTAACCTTGATAAAATATTTATAAATTATCTTCCCTAAATTCTCCAAGTTTATCTTTCGTAGAGGGAATATTACTAATTGCATGAGGATTGTAGCTTATGTTATGTGAAAGAAATGGATTTCAAATACAGTTGAAGAAAATTTTAAAGGGAAATAGAATAGGATTAACTATGATTTTAACTAATTGATTAGTTAAGCTTAATTAATTACTAACCATGAATAAATAAATGTATTCATGGTTAAACCATTCAAATTAAGACAACTAGCACTTGCGTAAAGATATTCTAAAAATCTAAGAATAAATATATGCTAAAAATCTTCAAGTAAATAGATATATCAATTAAATACTCCTAATTACTAAGACCCAAAAAGCATCACATTTCTTTATTGAACCAAACAAAGTCAACTAGAATTTCCTAGCTAGGAAAGGCTCACGGCCATATGAAGAAAAAATTGAGAATTGAATGGGTACATAATGGAATTTAATGTACTAAGACAAGGTGATGTTGACTCAGCATAGACTTGGAATAAGCCATAATTAAGAACATAAGTCAAGATGACTTGGAATAGTCATAATTATGAGATAATGACTTTATTACATAGCTTTGCCTAGTCAGCTAATTAAAGTAAGATAAATTAGATTAGGGTTAAATATGTTTTTGGTCCTTTAAAAATTGACCCATTTTAGTTTTTGTCCTCAGAAAAAAAATTTCTTGAATAAAGTTTCTCAAATATTAAAAATACCCTAATGAGATCCCTGTATTAAATTCTGTTTAACTTTTTTGTTAAATGTTGACCACATCAACATCACAGTCACTATTAATTTGCTGAGTAACCATCCATGTCAATTGTTATATCCAAGTTAGATTAATAACATACTTTTTAAATAAAATTATTACATGTTTAACCCTAAACTATAGATTTTTTTTAACCCTAAAGCAAAAGTAATTACACGATTTTTTATTAAAAATTATCATTGGGTACTTCAGGTAATAAAATACTTTACTTGGAAGCTAATGTGGTCATCATTTAACAGAAAAGTTAAGCAGAGTTTAACACAAAGATCTAAGTATGGTATTTTTAATATTTGAGGGACTATATTCAAAGAATTTTTTTTCTGAGAACTAAAACCAAAACAAGTCAATTTTTAGAAGACTAAAAACATATTTAACCTATTAGATTAATAAACAAAAGATTCTTTGTGAAGATTTGAAGGATTAAAATTATCTTTAAAAGAGTAGCTAGTTTTAATAAACTACTAATTACTAATTAAAGTCAATACAAGATAATTTAAGGTATTAATCACTTTGTTTAGCATTTAATCACTAAGGGCCTGTTTGGATTAACTTCTCCATAAGCACTTATAGGAAAAAAAAAAGAGAAGAAAAATGAAATAAATTTCTCCATAAATTAAAATTAGCTTATGCATAAGTTAAAAATTAGATTTTGAAGAAACTAATATGAGAAAGCTTTTACAAATTAGCTTATGTATAAGCTAATTTTAACTTATGGAGAATCTAATTTCACTTGTTGTTCTTATTTTTTCTCTCATAAGTACTTATAGAAAAGTTTTGTCCAAACAGGACCCTAAATAGCACAAGTTTTACACAACCAAGCATAGCATGACATGGAACCAAGGGAATATTCCATGAAAGACCAAAAACCACTAATTAGAAGCCAAACACCTAAAATTAGAAACATTAATTTAGATAGATTTAGAATGTGCTAAACACAAAGTATTTAAGTACAATTAAGTATAGTAACCTAATTATCAACTAGGACCTATTATGCTCAATCTTAGTAAACTCTTATTAATTAATTTAAGTCTTATTTGAGGATATAATAAGAGAGTTATAAGAACTCACTAGGGTTGGCCTAGTGGTTAAGGAGTTTGGATAGCTTGCATGAGATCATAGGCTTGAACTTCAGTGTCGTCATTATACATAAAAAAAATAAGAGAGTTATAAGCTTCATTAACTATTAAATAGGGATTATAATTATTAATTTATAATTTGATTACACTAATCTATAATTAGAACGACAAATTTAAACCTAATTCACCATCAGCACCTTAAGCATCCTACTTATCACCTTAATTACTTAAATTAATACAAGAAAATGCAAAATACCGAAGGTATCACTTTTTCAACCAAAGAATACTCTCCTACATGTACTACAAAACCATCAGCTAACAAGCCATGGTTTTCAAACATTAATTTAATACACCATAAATAAGTTGAAAAATTGGACGCGGTGGATGATTTCCTAGCTAGAATATGGTTTCAAATTTCAACGAAAGCATTTAATGCCAATGACACTTGCAAGCCTTGGCACGCCTTACCATGCTAGGGTGGTTTTAGTTGGGAAGAAACCCAAATAGAAATAAATTGGTTGAACGGTAACTCTTTTTTCTTATTCTTAAGCAAAATGAATATCATTAAAAATAGAATGAACCTTAGCATAATGTATGATAAAGTCCAATATAAGATGTCTGACGCATATCCTCCAAACAAAACCAAAATGTAAGAAAATATAAAACCATACTAGCAGGGCACAAATATGTCTAATTGCCCTACCTCAGGTCATAGACAAGAAATATAAAACCATACTAGACTCCAATATGTAGTTGCTATTCCAAATTGGCAAACCTAATTAGGAAGCACTGTATCTGACGAGATCCTTAACATAACAACAGTAGAAAAGTTTATTTTAATTGGCAGGTCCGGATAAAACAGCTGCAGCACCGACTTTGCTCAAATGGACAACAGCGTAAATGCAACCCCTGACTCATCATTATGTACCTGATTGAGTAAAACATAATAAGCATAGGAAATTTAAGAAGAATGTTTTTCAACCTCCATTGCGTTTCCAAGAAGCTAGAGATCTATTGGGAAAAATGCCTACAAATAAAAAAAAGAACAATGTACCAAAAAAAAATAAAAATACACCTCTTTGCCTATCAAGAGACCTGTTGTCCGACTTTTAGGCATGGAAAAAAAAATTAAAACTCGACACAAATTTAAAAATGCCCCTGATTTCTTAATTTTGGATTCTGATACCAGCTGTATTTTTCACAGGGCCCAATAAAGAATGGCAAATTGAGGAATGTCAATTTCATGATAACACGTTTCAATTTATTTTTTTTGGTTTATTTATAATGATTTTCCAATAACTCAAACTAAATAAGATCCCCAAATGCCAAGCTAAATCAATCTTAGCACTTAAAAAAGTCATCCCTATAAGAAACGCCTAAATTATTTCAATTCTCTGGATCAATCAATATTGTTTATCAGTGGATACAAGAGTCTCAAAATAAGCCTCGTTTGATTTATGTTTTTTAAATTTGTATTACTTTTTTTCTTTTATGTTTAAACAAAAAGAATTCCCTTCTTTATTATTTAAACTAGAAAAAGTTGAACAATTTTAAGTTGTAATAATTTTGTACTTTTATTCTTTATTAATTTATACTCTCTCATCTTCTTTTCTATTCTTGAAAAATTAATTTAAAAATTATTTTATAAAATATTTTTTAAAAAATAAAAAATAAAAATAAATTCATCCTATTATTTCTTTTAAAAAATAAAAATACAATCAAACACTTCCTTTGATTGTGTTTTTAAAAACTGTATTTTTTTTTTGTCTTTAAAAACAAAATAAAACTTCTTTGATAAGTGTAATTTTTGATATTTATTTCAAAAACCAATATCTCTTTTTTAGTATTTAAAATAAAAAACTTTGACTTTTTTAAGTAGTTTTAATTTTCCACTGTGTGCGATTTTGGTTGAATAAAAAAAGTTTTATTTATCCATGCAGTAACTACAGAAGAATGGTGAGACGCGCGTTGAAGGTGGATAATGCAACTGAACTCCTCTGGCTCTCGAAGCACATCAGAACCCTGGAATCCCTCCTCCATTCGACTCGGTGACGGTGACGTGTGCGTTCACACTCTCGCTTCCAAAATTGGCCTCTGCGATTCTACCTCCACCTCCTTTGTGTCCCTGTACTCGTGTTGTGGCCAAATGAACCATGTATGCGATGCAAGGTGTTCGATGTTGAGAAGGGTTTGAGGTGTCTCTTTGACACGCACGGGGTTGGTGAGGTTGCTCGGAAGCCCAATGAAATTACAAGCAGAACCTATGGTCCTATATAGTGATGGGAATAAGAATTGCATTGTATCTATTATTGACTGTGTTAGGTCATTGTAAAACTTACAACCAAGTTGAGATGGGAATAAGAATTGCAATGTATGCTATTGACTCTGATCTAGAAAATGATGGCTCCTATATAATGATGGCCAATATGTATAGTTCCATTGGGAGGTGGGAAGAAGCAGAAAATGTGAAAGAGAGGTGTTCAATGGGAAAGAAAGCTGGTTGGAGTCTGCTCTGAACTAAAACTTACCCTCTTTCAGGCCTAAACTTTGGAAAGGTTAAAGAACGCTATTTGAAGTTTACCAAGTGCCAATAGGCTTAATGTTGTCAAGTTTTCTCCTTTCATAAGCCACTCATGAGCTTGTTATTGAGCAATTGAGCCAAGGAAGCCGACGTGATATTACCATGAAATACTGTTCACATTATAATGACACCCCACCAAAATAACCCTCTTGAATTTGATGGATGCTTTGATACTGTAACTCATAACAGTTCATGCGGCAGCTAGTAGAGAGGAGGGAGGGGAGACCAAGTTTCTATAAATGGGGTATTAAATTCAGCATTACATTGTTTGATACCTTTGAATTTTGACGCTTTATTGATTTAGGACCTATGCCCTTATGCAAAAGTATGAGGCACCTATTTAACAGATTAATGAACATTTTCTCAATAGTTTTGTTATAATGTTATTTTCCCTCACAATGTCGACAATTTATGAAAACATTGAGGTTTTGGAACCTTGTAAAATTTGTTGTGCTTCAAATTCAAACCATACCTTGCACTATATATGCCATGTTAATTAAGAAGCATATCCATCCTTGTTTCTTCTACACTGCATTGCTGCAATACGTAGTTCTCCTGCTTTAGCATCTGTTTTGTATGGTGTTGCTTTTGATTGATTTATTAAAATATTTATAGTTTTTGAAAACTAGAGGGTTTTTCTAGAGCTTCCATGTGTTGTAACTGAAAGTTACTATGAGAATTCTTTTTTCAGGTCATTAAATGTGCTTCTACAACCTGTGACCTTTTTTCCTTCCACATTGTAATGCAAAGCTTCTTTCTCGGGTAGCTAAACATGTGGCAGAGGAAATTGAGAGAAATATTGCTGATGGAGATCCTTTTACTTGTCCAATTCATTATTGCATTTGCATATCTGCAGCAGAATTGGAAAATAACATGGATTCTGAGTTACAATTTGCTGTTTGTAGGCATTGTCCAAAGTCATATCACTGCATATGTTTGACAAGGTTATTTCTCTCTTTTTTTCTATGTTTCTGGTCTTCATTTTCTGAATATAATTGATATTGCCTTGAGGGTGGATTCTCAAGTTGCTTTAATAAAAAATATGAAGATATAATGCCAAGGGCATGGGAAGGTCTTTTCCCAAACAATCACATCCGTACATATTGTTTGTAAATGTTAAGTGGATGATTTTGTTTTTCAAAGCTTTCTTTTAACCCTCTACCCTATTACTTGGACCTGAAAGTTTATCTTGCACCTATTAGATATGGTAATTGGTACACATGACATGCTCACCATTTTACACATGGAAAAGTTGGAAGGGGTGCCTACTTACTTTTCAAACCAACTTTATTTGTATTCTTTTAGTAACATCATTGGATTTCTATACTCTTGATATTTTCTCTTCTTATTGATGTTGTGTCTTTCTACTCCTTTCTACGTCCTCAGGTGTTGTTGGGTTGGGGATATGTGATGACTAGATTTTAAATCCTCCTTTTCATTGAAGTGTATCATTGATTTACGACAGTCCTTCGGCATGTTCTATAGGTTTTTAGGTAAGACAGATGTTATGAATAAGAGAAACAGTAAGCCTATTCTTGCTTCACTTCGCAACAAAAACCTCATTTGGCAAAAGGCTGAAGCATTTTTGTGGTCTATTCTAATTAAAGGTAGGATAGGCATGGACTATTAAGTGGTATTAAAATTAACTCATCTCATGTGGGACACTCCTTATATAAGATAAAGATACAAAGCAGATATTTCAAGATGAAAAAAAAATAAAGTCCCATTTTTGGAAGTATTGACTTCCAGGTCAATTCCACTAGCAGGGTTGGGAAAATGGGATAGAAAATGGACATTTGTTTGATATAATAATTGAAGATATAGAAACTAAGTTTCATAGATGAAAAATCAAATAATTAATTCGTGTACTTGTGGTCCATCTTTGGGAAAAATGTCTTCCAAGTCAATGTAAATAGCAATATTGGGAATGATGCGTTACGGATGGGGTGGAAAATGGAAGAAGTTATTTTAACTGTTGGTATAGACACTCAACTTTTATTTAGGAAATCTCCACACACGCCCTACAACTTCCTGTTCCTCTCAATTTTTGGGAGTATTGGCTTCCAGGTCAATTCCACTAGCAGGGTTGGGAAAATGGGATAGAAAATGGATGTTTTCTGTTTGATAGAATAATTGAAGATATAGAAACTAAGTCTCATAGATGAAAAATCTAACAATTCGTGTACTTGTTGCGGTCCATCTTTGGGTAAAAAACACTTCCAAGTCAATGTAAATAGCAGTACTGGGAATGAGGCATTATGGATGGGGTGGAAAATAAAATAAGTTAGTTTGACTGGTGATATAAATACTCAACTTTTTTAGGAAATCTCTACACACACTCCAACTTCCTGTTCCACTCAATCTCACCATGAATGAGACTAGTTTTGTCATATGTCACAACATAAGCATATTATAATCACTCTATATATATTAAAGTATGTAAACATTATGTAGATATTTTCGGAAAAAGAGTAGAAGAACTGTGTATTGGTTTTGATGTTTTGGTTTCAATTTTCGCCCAGCAATGAAGGGTTTTAGCACAAGATGAAAAATTGATAACGACCAATGGCAAAAGTCACCATGCATGGTCCAATGCTTCCACCGCCATAGATATATTATTAATATAAAGGGATGGCTGTAATTGTTTGAAGGCAACCTGTCCAAGAAGATATTTTGTAATCACAAAACTACCTATATAAAAGTAATAAATTTCTGAATGACCCCAACATTTATAATTAATTATGAAGTTATCCAGGGTTTAAAAAAAAAAAAAAAACTGTATCGCGGAATTGATTAATGAAGTGGGCTGTAAGGTGTGAAACATTATGAGAAAATAATGTGCCAACTGAAAAGAAAGAGAGACTTCGATTTAGCCACAAAAACATGATAATACTCATTCAGTTGAATTGTTGTGATCCTATAATAATTAACTGTTATTTAAAATATATTTAATAAATGAGTAGATATAGTATACTTTAACTAAATAAATCTGTTGATTATATTTAAGAATATGATAGAAGAACTCTATTTAACACACATATATACTCTTATATTATAATTTGACTACTCACTTTTTTCTAATATTCTTGTTTTCTCTTATTTTATAATAATTTTCACACAATTTATGAGAGCGAGATTGGTTTTTTAAAATTATACTATTTTTTAATTTAAATTATTATTATTTTTATGAGCATATTATTATCTTCAAATTATATATATATATATATATATATATATATATATATATATATATATATATATATATATATATTCAATTATAATCTACTATAATAAAAAATTTGTCCTTTTTATATTTCCTACTTAATTAATTCATAATTACACAAACAACGATTTTTTTTATATTATATAATTTAATTTGACTTGACCTGTTGCATTGTATGCATATCAACGTAAAATTGTAGTTAAGTAGATTATATAATATAATTTTACTATATTATATGGTATCAAACAATTTTTAAAGCTCAATAAATACAACTTACCATTTGACATTCAAAACTATTGAATCGGACATTGTAAAGACAATTTTGATAGTTATAATATTCAATTAATTTAAAAATGAGTTTGGGTCAGTAAAAGAAAATAAAAGGGAGGACTGATTTAAATTATTTTTTTTAAGGGGAGAACGTATAAATACACATAAAACCTGCTGCAACTGGCCATTCCAGGTATTGGGCCAAGTGACCACCATGGTCACATTTTGTTACTGGTAAATGTCACCTGAAAAATTCACGTATACTAGATATATACACATGCATTGTGTGGGACTTTAATATTTTTAATATTACAATTAGTAACTTAGATAAAAAAACTGTTAAAGAGACATCTGAATATTTGATTTTTTTTTAGTAAGAAATTGAAAAAAAAATCCTTAATTAGATACATTATCATTTGAGAAAAGATATGGTACTATTTAAAATTAGAAAAAAGTATGAATGGTATGAATATATATACTTTTTCAAAAAAAATGTATTTTGTTACAGGATATTAGTTAGTTAAAAATTGGTTAGTTAGTTAGATCGTTAGGAATGCTTGTTAGTGGTTAATTACCTTTTTAATAAGGTCTATAAATAGTGCTTAAACTCTCTCTCATTTGTATCTTTTATCAATTCAATTAATACAATGAGTTACTTCTATGAAAGTCCTCTTTTATTCTTTGAGATTTATGATCTTTGGCCACACCAAATGGATCTTACTTGCATCTCTACTCAATTTTCTAATATATTTTATTTTCAAAAACTAATTACTTTCTGATTACTTTTCTAATAATAACGAATGAATTTATTTTATTCATATAACAATATCACCAATCTTGTTGTGCAAAAAGATAAATATTCACTATTCATAAATGTCAAATTTTATTATAGTTCTAAGAACCAAACTAATTTTTTATTATTTTATTCATAATTTATTTTATGATTGTTAGTCACTTATGATTCTCTGCCAGTATGCGGCCATCTTGTAGGATATCAAAGAGCTTCTCGCACAACAATGACATGCTACCCTTCACCATACATTACGTGAAGGAAACCAATGCGTGGATTTCTTTGCCAAGATGGAGCCTCCATGACAGAACATACGAGTTAATTTCTTTCATTTGCAGTAGCTGTACTTTCGTGTTTTCTTTTCCTTTGTTCTCTTCCACTACCAAAAAATAAAAAAACTAAAATTCTAACACCTATAGTGCAACATTCAATTTTAGAAATTAACCTCTTTTTTTTTTTGTCATTTTATTTCATTATAACATGAAAACATTGGAACATTAATTAATAACATCAATAAAAAATATCACAAGTATATAAACAAGCAACAGACATTATACCTATATAAATAGATTTAAAAATAATAAATAAATAATTTAGTGGTGTGCATAAAATAATCATCTTTTTATTATTGTTTTTCTTTATCATTTTTATCAATCCTATTAAAAAGAAAAATATTTAAATAAATTATATATTAGAGATGTTTTTTAGAATTATTGGAAATATGCATTGTAAAATAAATAGACTTTTAAATTATATCCTAAATGTTTTAAATACCAATCAAACAATTTATTTAGAACACTTCAAAGTATGGGGAAATTACTAATCATGACTTCTAAAAAAAATTACTTATTTCAATTATAATTTGTTCATAATAGAACAGATAGCAAGGATATGATGTAGATATTGTAATTCATGTATCTTGACCTAAGTTTTCTGAGTAATGACTTATTTATTATTCTCTAACAATTTTAAATTCTCTATATGTTAAGAATAATATGTTTACTCCTAAACATTTAGTTGGAAATGTGTTTATACATTTATGTTATTATATTAATTGATATTACAGAAAATTAGTTGTTAGATATATTTTAGAATTATTGAAAATATATATTGTAACATAAATAGACTTCTAAATTGTACCTAAATATTTTAAATTCTAATCAAACAATTTATTTACAATACATGAGAATAAAGGGATTTATCAAAAAAGAAAAAAGAAACATGAGAATAAGGGGGAGTTATTGACCACGACTTGTAAACAAAAAGTTACTTATTTCAAATATGATTTGTTAATAATAGAAAGAACTGTAAAGGTGGTGTGGATATTATCATTCATGTATCTTGACATGAGTTTTCTAATTATAACTTATTTGTTACTCTCGAGAGTTAAGAAAAGGAATTTTTAAATTCTCTATTACTGATCACGACATGCAAAAAAAAAAAGATACTTTCTTAATTATGATTTATTTGTTATTCTCGAGAGTTAAGAATAAGATATTTTTAAATTCTCTATTACTGCTCACGACATGTAAAAAAAAAAAAAAAAAACAGAAACTTATTTCAATTATAATCTGTTAAAAGTAGAAAGAATTGCAAGGGTGATGCGGATATTATCAATCATTGAGTTTTCTGAATTGTGACTTATTTTTTATCCTCAAGAGTTAAAAATAAGGGGTTTTAAAATTCTCTATTTAAAGTAATATGCTTACCCTTAAAGATTTAGTTGGGAACATGTTTATACATTTATGTTATTATGTTAATTGATATTATTAAGAAATTATTGCTAATACTCAATGTAATTAAAAAAGACATGATTAATGTAAAATAAAAGTTATATAATATTTGTTTTCCTAATAAAGGAAGTTTAATTTTCTTACATTTTGCGAATAATAAGGAAGATGACTTTTGTTAACAAAATACAAAAAAGTTTTGTAGAAAATTATGGGATTTTACTTCAATAAAGAACTAAAGATAAACGATAAATCAAGAATTAATCACTTAGTGAGGGTAGTGAGAAGATTATAAATCAAGAATTAATAATTCTACATCTAATGTCATTATCTATTAATGATGTACTTCGATGATTAATCAAAGAAATTAAAATCAGGGAAATAGAAAAACACTTAAAGACAAAATGACAGAAACACTTTTGTTACTGTGACAAAATTATGCTTGTTTCAATGGGATAGCCATTATTAAGCAATAAGCAACTTCATGAAAATTCAACTATTTTGTCATTCTCTATTTTCCCATTATACGTCGAAGAGTTATAATTTCTATCAACTGATCTCCACTCGTAAATATTGAAATTATTAGATTTAAAATTCAAGTTATTTTTTTCAGAGCAACTCAATCCATACACTAAGACAAATGTATGTGCATGTAATTTGAATTAATGATATAAACAGTATGGCTTATTTATTATTTATTAGAGTAAACTTACTACTCAATACTCAATTCCGCTCAAGAACTTGGTAGTGGTAAAACTTCTTCTCATAATGTGTTCCATCATGTCATGTTAGTTCTAGTTGGAATTTTTAAGGAAAAAAAAAATGAAAACAAAGACATGAAAAGACATCATGTTTGCAGAAAATGAGCTCCAACTTCCAAGTCAATTTAAATGGCAGCAGGATTGGGGACAACCTTACTAGCGTAATGAAAGGTTTAGAAAATGAATAATGTTGGTTTACGTTGCTTAAGGGATGGGCTCTGGAAGAAGTCTTGAAGCTGGGACCACAATCAAAGCTTAATTTAGACACAAATATTGCATCTCGTGTTGTTTTAATTTCGCTATAAATATTCATCTTTGGCTCCTTATCCTCTCATGTCTATTGTCCTTTCAAGTCCGTGTGAACACTTTTGAGTTGCACCCAAGTTAGAATGGAGTCATGGATGGGATGGTTGGTTGTGTGTTGGCATTTGTTGCTCTTTCATTTTTCATCCTCTCATTCCTTATGCCATCCCCATGAAAACTTTGCCTTGCTTCAGTTCAATGCCTCCTTCTCTATAAATACCATTTATTATGATGATCCTTCTTATTATGGATATCTCTGTCATGACGTTTATCCAAAGACTGCAACATGGGAAAACGGGACAGATTGCTGCTCTTGGCTTGGGGTCACCTGCCATCCCATCTCTGGTCACGTGATTGGGCTGGACCTCACGTGCAGTGGGCTTCAGGGCAAAATCCATCCAAACAGTACCCTTTTCTGTCTTTCTCATCTCCAATCACTCAACCTCGCTTTCAATGACTTCTCCAACTCTCAATTGTCATCTCTCTTTGGTGGGTTTGTGAGCCTCAAGCACCTCAACTTGTCTGATTCTACCTTTAAAGGTGAAATTCCTTCCCAAATCTCACACCTTTCCAAATTAGAATCACTTGATCTCTCTTCTAATTTTCAGTTAAAGTGGAAAGAAAGCACTTGGAAGAGGCTGCTCCAAAACGCAACAGTTTTAAGGGAGCTTGTTTTGGATAAAACAGATATGTCTTCAACTTCAATCAGGCCACTCAATCTGTCTTCCTCTTTGGTTACTCTTAGTCTTGTAAATACTGGGTTAAGGGGGAACTTAACAAATCACATTCTCTGTTTACCAAATCTTCAATACCTATACTTGCAGTATAATTACGACCTTGGAGGCCAACTTCCGAACTTGAGTTGTAGCGCTGCTTCTCTCAGTATATTGCATCTTTCCGATTGTGACTTCCAAGGGTCAATCCCTCCCTATTTCTCTAACCTCACAAATCTTACTTTCCTACATCTCTCACGGAATAACCTCAACGGTTCAATCCCAACCGCACTCTTAACCCTTCCACGTCTAACTGTTTTGTATCTCAGTGATAATCATCTCAGTGGTCAAATCCCAAATGTCTTTCATCACTCAAACAGATTTGAAGAACTGGATTTGAGTTATAACAATATAGGAGTTGAGCTGCCATCAACACTTTCAAATCTTCAACATCTCATTCTCTTGGATCTTTCAGGGAATAAATTTAGTGGTCAGATCCCATCTTCCTTGTTTGACTTACCTCAACTTTCTCGTTTGCATTTTTCTGGTAACCAATTAGAGGGCTCTCTGCCCAACAAAATAACAGGGTTTTCAAACATGACTGAGTTATGGTTGAAAGACAACTTACTAAATGGGACAATTCCTTCTTGGTGTTTATCGTTGCCATCTTTGGTGGATTTAGATCTATCAAGTAATCAGTTCACAGGGCATATAAGTGCAATCTCATCATATTCCTTGGAGAGACTATATTTGTGCAACAACAAGCTACAGGGCAACATTCCAGAATCAATTTTCAGGCTTGTAAACCTTACTGACTTATGTCTGTCATCAAACAGCTTGAGTGGTCCTTTCAATTTTTCACTTTTCTCCGAGCTTCAAAATTTGGAAATTCTTTTGCTTTCGGAGAATAATCAATTATTACTAAATTTCAAATCTAACATTAATTACAGTTTCTCCTACTTAAGGTTTTTGGACTTATCTTCTATGGGTTTAACTGAATTTCCAAAATTATCAGGAAATGTTTCACTTTTTGAATATCTGGATTTGTCCAACAACAAATTGAATGGAACAGTGCCCAATTGGTTGCATGAAATGGGTTTATTATATTATTTGAACTTGTCCCGAAACCTGTTGACAACATCAACTGACCAATTTTCAAGGAATTATGGGCTCATTTACCTTGATCTTAGTTTTAACTTGTTGGCTGGTGGCATCTCTTCATCAATATGCAATGCAAGTTCACTTCGCCTTCTCAGCTTGTCCCACAATAAGTTGACAGGCATCATTCCCCATTGCCTTGCAAACTTATCAATCCTTCAAGTTTTAGATTTGCAGATGAACAAACTTTCTGGCACTTTGCCCAGTACCTTTCCCAAGAACAATTGGCTCGGTATTCTGAATCTTAATGACAACCAAATACAAGGTCTTTTGCCAGAATCTTTGTCCAATTGCACTTCTCTGGAGGTTTTAAATCTTGGCAACAATCAAGTTGAGGATAGATTTCCCCATTGGCTTCAAACTCTACCAATTTTGAAAGTATTGGTTTTGCGAGCCAATAAGTTGCAAGGTCCCATTGCCAGTTTAAAGACGAAGGATCCATTTCCCAGTTTAGTTATTTTTGATATCTCATCTAACAACTTCAGCGGCCCAATACCAAAAGCATACATAAAAAATTTTAAGGCCATGAAGAATCTCTTTCATGATGAAGTGGTTCGCAGTTTGCGATACATAGGAACAGATGTAAGTGGGAAATTGTATACTGATTCTATGACTATAACAACAAAAGCTATCAGTATGACATTTAGCAAAATTCCAATAAAATTTGTAAACATTGATTTATCGAGAAACAAATTTAAAGGAGAGATTCCAAATGCTATTGGAGAGCTTCATGCACTCAAAGGGCTCAACCTTTCCCATAACAGACTCAGTGGTCCTATTCCCCAATCCATGGGAAATTTGACAAACTTGGAATCATTGGATCTCTCCTCAAATATGCTCACTGGTAGGATTCCCACAGAATTGACAAATTTGAACTTTCTTGAATTCCTGAATCTTTCCCATAACCATCTTGTGGGAGAAATACCTCAGGGAAAACAGTTCAATACTTTTATGAATGATTCCTATGAGGGAAACTTGGGGTTATGTGGACTCCCACTGTCAAAAAAATGTGGCAAGGACCCTGAACAACATTCTCCACATTCGCTGACCTTCTGGGGAGAAGAGAGATTTGGATTTGGTTGGAAACCGGTGGCTATAGGATATGGATGTGGAATGGTATTTGGAGTGGGCATTGGATGCTGTGTATTTTTAATAGGAAAGCCTCGATGGCTTGTGAGATTGGTTGGAGGTCTACTTAATTAAAAAGGCATCAATTGCATGGAGATCTGATTCAATGTTTTGTTGTAATATGTATGTGTCATACTGTTTTTGGGTACGAGAGTGTGATGTACTTCATCTGCCTTGAGCTTGCAATTTTGTTTTTGTAATACATATAATGGTTAGCGTTGGCTATATATTAATAGTCGTTGTTGTATGATTTTAAAAATGTTGTTATGTATTGATCATTGCTAGAATATTTTATGTCGTAACAGTATGCAATTGTCTCATTTTCTTCAAGGATATCTTATTTCACAGCTTCACCTTTTAATATAGACTATTTAATTTTCTAACTATCTAACCACCTTAGTCGACCCTTGACTTGTTTCTAGTGCAGTGTTTCAGCTAAGTATAAGAACGTTATCTGTGTACTAACCTTAACTATTTCGTTTTTGTAATTTATATAAATGAAACCATTAACAAAAAAGGCTAATTAAAGATCTCATTAAAATTTTGTTGTGATCTAAGAATTAACTATTAGAAAGCAGATATTATACTAAGAAAATTATTAAATTAAATTCTTTTTCATATTAAACGCTTAATAATTGAATTATAACTATTGATATCAATAAGTTTAAACTATGAGTTTAATGGTCATGCACTGTCAGTATAAAAGTTTTACACTGTCATCTAATCAGAAATCACCATTAATATGACTTTTAAAATATTTATTATAAAAGCCAACAAACTTATAATAAATAGTAGTTTGTGATTAAATGACAGTATAAAACTACTTTACATTGTCAGTGCATGACCATTAAACTCTTAAACTATATGATATTAATTAAGGTCTTTAGTCTTTATCATAGTGAGCTTGCACGATGTCAAGGTCCTATCCTAGCTAACTACATTTATGATATCTAGCTAAATGCAAAAACAACAAAAAAGCGGAGATTTATTTATTAAATTGATCTTATGCGTGTTTTATATTAAAAATACTATGAACAATAAATATATGATTATAGAATTAATATTTTGATATTTAAATATTATATTACATTGATTTTAAATTATACAGTGCTGAAATATAAAACAATTATGCATTAGTATACAGAAATTAATTGTAAACATGTATTGACAGTATAAAGATTTTTTATATTGTCATTCAATTATAGATTATCATATAATTGAAAATTATTGAGATTTTTAATATAATTACTTTAAAAATTATGTATTGAGTGATTTCTAATTAGTTGAGGGTATAAAAATTGTTATATTGATAATTTATCAATTAAACTCTTAGTATAAAATATGAATAAGTGTATGCATTGATAGTGTAAAATTTCTTTACTGTCATCCAATCACAACTTGTCATGTATGATAAGTTTGTTGACTTTTATAATAATCACTTTAAAAGTCATATCAATGATAATTTCTAATTGGGTAATAGTGTAAAATTTTTTTACACTAACAATATATAGAAATTAAACTCATAAAATCCTCTCTATATACAAATTAGAATAGCTATTTTGAATGAGAGTGTTTATAGGGACTATTCTTCAACAAGAGTGTTTTTAGCTAATTTTCTTTAACGGGAGTGTTTTTAGAGATTTTTTTTCAACCTCTTATCTCTTTCAATCTATCTTATTTATTTATATTTTCAAATTGAATTTTAACTTTTTTTAAAAGAAATGACCAATAGTTAAAAATAACTTTTTATCACAATATAAATTGCTTATCATAAATCTTAAATATAATTTATATGTTCAAAAATATTTATTTATTACGAATTTTAATTATAATATAACTTATATATTCAAAAGTATTTATTTATTATAAATTATAGTTAATAAAATAAACATTTATCCTGTGCAATGCACAAGCTAAAATACTAGTATAAGTATAATTTGCATATACTTATAAACTCATTGAGATAAAAAAAGCTATGAGAAACGAATGTATAAAACTTGAGTTGATGAGTTCAAAAAATCTGGAAGCATTTTTCTAATATAAACTCATTTAGATTATTACATCCATGATATATCAACTCCACATCATATTCTTCCAATTAATGGATATTCCAGGCCAATCATACTCACCATCTATTTATAATATATAAATCCTAAGCTATAAAACCATATGCTACCACATCGATGTACTATTTCTATTTACAATATATAAATCTTGAGCTACAAACCATACGCTGCCACGTCGATGTACCATTATTTGCTATGTTAGCCTATTTGCCTATGTGTCAATGTTTGAGAAATTCTTCATTCTATTATATCTTTCCTCTACTAAAAGCTCTACATAATTCATCCCCATTGTCCATTTAGACCTAAACTAAGTTGTCAAAGCAATATTTGTTCTCCCCCCTCATGGATGCTCTAAACTGCAATCCTCATTTTTTGCTGCAATTCTTACCTAAAATCAAAGGTGATATTCATAGTTCTTTTTCTTATTTTGCTCTTCGTAAGTTTTTTTTTTTTTTTTAACCTTCTTTGCTACAATTCTCTTTGTTCTCCACACAAGTTTCTTAGATTTTGTGAAGTTGTCTTCTAATGATTTGGGTTAAGGAATTTTACATTATATTATATCTCTCCTTTACTAAAAGCTCTATACATTCACCCCTCATTGTCAAGTTAGATCTAAACTAAGTTGTAAAAGGCAGTATTCGTTCTCCCCTTTCATGGATGCTCTAAACTACAATTCTCATCAGAAATCGAAGAAGGTGATATTCATAGTTCTTTCTCTTATTTTGTTCTCCACAAGTTTTTTTGTCCCAACCCACAATTTGGAGAACTTTTTTATAAAAAATGGTCTTCTTTGTTGTAAGTCTCTTCGTTTTCCACATGAGTTTCTTAAATTTTGTAAAGCATGCTAAAGGAGGAAAATTCGTTTTGCATGAGAAGGAGAAAGGTAAACTAAAACAAGATTTAGGAGATGTTGGAGTTATCAAATTTAGGACGCAACAAAACAAGATCTAGGAGTTGCTAATTACTAATATAATTTTTGTTTGGTTCTCCCATGAATATGTTGAAAGGTTGGTTTTGCCTTATTAATATTAAGCTCCCTGCATTTGCTTATATGACTTTTCTTTGCAGTTGTGAGTATGATATCATGCATCTTTGTTACAAAGTATTGTTTGAAATTGATACTTGAACTCTTTTTTTTTTTTTTTTTTTGAGGAATACTACTTGAACTCTTTGAAACCATATAATCATGTTGAAAACAAAACCATGTTAAATAAAAATATCTCCAAATCCATCCTTGATCTAAGCCTTAGATTTGTGATTTTTCCCCTTTGATTTGCACATGATAATTAACTAATGGAATCTCATATTTAGTACCAAAATCATTACTAAATTATTTGGCAAATCAAACACCAACTTTATAAAAAAAAAATTGAGTTAATTTTTATTTGGCAAATCAAGCATAGCACTTAAAATTTTTTATTGAGTTAATTTTCTAATAACTAGCATATTAATTAAATCAAGTCTCGTAATTACAAATTAATTATTAATACATAACTACTAACTAAATATACTTTAAAATTATGAGATGCTGATTACAAATTATAACAACTATGTATTATTAAAGTTTTATAATATCACTATCACGTTTTATTATGACACAATTGTCTGAATTAATTTTTGTAATTAAAATATTTATTACAGACTTTAATTTCATTATCATTCTCTTTAATGTACGATCCTAGATATATATTTATATTAATTTAAATCAATCGTTAAATTTAAAATAAATTTTAAATTTACATTTTGAAAAACTCATGCATAATCTACCAATTTACTTCAATTAAATAATTAATAATATAACATCTCAATCATTGAAAGCATTCAATACAAATTTTTTAATTCTACATTATTTTTATATTAGATTTGTGATATTTTTTCCTTTAATTTGTACACGATAATTCGCTAATGGATTCTCATATTAGTACCAAAATCATTATTGAATTATTTAGCAAATCAAGTACCAACTATATAAAAAAAAATAAGGGATGAAACACTTTTATGTGAATAAATTGAGTTTATATGATATTGGTTTCATTCAACATAGGTCACGTGGGAATTAGTCTTAGTTTAAAGTATTTTCTAAAGTCTTTAATTTGCACAGGAAAAAAGAGGGATTTTAGAGACAAAGTTTGTTAATAATTGCATAGTACTTGATATTTTTTATTAAATTAATTTTCCAATAATTGACATATTATTCAAATTTAGTCTCTTAATTACAAATTAAATATTAATATATAATTGCTAATTAAATACAATTTAAAACTATTAGTTATTACAAATTATAACAATATTATCACATTTTATTAAAATTTCAAAATATCCGTTACTTAATATAAATTATAACACAATTATCACATTTCATTTTGACATGATAGTCTGAACTGATTTTTGACATTAAAATATTTGTTACAAACATTAATGTTATTATCATTCTCTTTAATGTGTGATACCCTAGACATAGATTTAAATTAATTTAAATCAATTGTTAAATTTAAAATAAATTTTAAATTTATACTTTAAAAAACTCATGAATAATCTGATGCTAATATAGTGCAATTATATAATTTAATAATATAACACAACAATCACTGGAAACATTAAAATGACTGATTTTCTAATTTTGCATTATTATTATATTAGATTTGTAATATTTTCCTCTTTGATTTGCATATGATAATTAACTAAAGGATTGTCATATTAGTACCAAAATCATTGTTATATTATTTGTCAAATCAAGCACCAACTCTATGGGAAAAAAAAAAAAAAAAAGACCGAGGGGTGAGGAATTGAATATTTTTATGTAAATAAATTGAGGGTATATTATATTGGTTTTCACTAAGCATCCCCTCACATCAGAATGAGTCTTGGTTTAAAGTATTTTCTAAAGTCTTGCAAATGCATTAGAAATAACAGGGGTTACATGGTACTTAATAATTTTTATTGAGTTAATTTCCAATAAGTGACATATTAATTAAATAGAGTCTCTTAATTACAAATTAATTATTAATATATAACTGCTAATTAAATACAATTTACAATATTGGTTACTTATTAGAAGTTATAACAACATTCGGTTACTCAATGCAAATTATAACACAATTATGATGTTAATACAATTGTTTAAATTGATTTTTGTTATTAAAATATTTATTGCAAATTTTAATTTTATTATCATTCTCTTTAATGTACGATACACTAGACATATATTTTAATTAATTTAAATCGATTGTCAAATTTTAAAAAAAATTATATTATGAAAAACTCATACATAATCAATCAATATACTTCAACTTTATAATTTAATAGTATAACACCTTGATCATTGGAAGCATTAAAAATGTTTGTTTTTAGGTGTACATTATTATTAGATTGTATTTTATCATGTAATTTTGTTGTGTTTAATTGTTTTACGTGATATATTTTGTAATTAGATAGGGAGAATTTTATTTTCAAATATTTTAAAACTAATTTCCAGATGTTTTATGTTATAATACATAAAGTATATCCTAAAAATTAATGTGATAGGTAAGTGGATATTCAAAAAGATTAGAATATCCAATGTTTTCACTTGATTTATAGCTATAATTATCCTTTTGAATTTCATATGTCAATTGATGTCATTATTATATTTTAAAAGCAGAAGATGTATAATGATTAATTTAATACACTTAAATAATTAGTTACCTTACAAATCATATTAAATATATCACTCTCTCAATTTTTACATTATTATATAAATATGGAAAGATGTTCTGCAAATACAAATTATACTCTACCTTCTTCTTTTTTCACCAAAAAAAAAAATCCAACAAATTAAAATGAAATATCAATTTCTCCAATACCTCAACATAGATATTGGTTTCTCAAAATTTGATCAGTAGTTTGACTATGAAATGATTTTACAACACAAAATGACCAAGATCCAATCTTGGTGAAAATGATACTACTGGATGAATAGGTAAAGAATTTTGTTAAAATTTTATACATCATTCATAAAATTATATCATTTTTTGTGAATACATAAAATTATTTCATATATCATGTTTAACGTTTTCTAAATTTTTTAATATACTTTCTCCTCTTTAAATATAAAAATACCACATCAACAAAGTTCATGTCATTGCTAATTTATTTTCAACATTAATCCTCTAAAAAATATTTTTTGCAAACAAAGTTTTTAATCAATTTTTCTCTATATAAACCAACCTAAAATATAGCCTTGCAAAGTGATTAACTTAAAATATTTTACTAAAAGTGTTGTAAATATATTATGTTCACTCTCCAATACATCTTTTTAATCTTATTTAAATATTTTTATATTAAAATTAGTTTAAAAATTTATTTATATTTCAACAAATACTCACTAACATTATCACACAATGAAAAATAATTTTCCAAATTCAACTATTTTTAACAAATTTTAAACTAATTTAATTTATTTAATATTTCCAAGTCTTAATCCTATATTGTACTTTGATACATTGCAACAACAAACTCCACTACATGCAGCAATAAAGAAAAAATTGATTTTAAATTTCTATCATATTTTACAAGAGGAAAACATATACACCAAAATAAAATTAAAAATAGTCCCAAAACATGATACCTATAAAATAGTCAAAGGAACATTGAAAGAGTGGTTTTCGCTTTACAACTACTCTCATCAAAATCAATGTGCTCTCATCAAAATCAATGACTCATCGATTAGTATTACTCTATAATACTTTGAGTTTGGTTGGGTCTGTTAAAAGCTCTATCACAAAGGGTTGATGATAGAGCTGTCTTAACATGTACAAAGTTAATTTTACACAAAATTATAATAAAATAATATACTCTAACCAAAAAAATCTAATAATCATTATATATCTTATCTTTTATTTCAGACATTATTGGCACACTTCATGCATTCGGATGTGAAGAAGATGTACTATCAGTGACAAACCAACAAAAATAAGAATATTGAAAGTATTACTCAAAGAGTAAAGATAATATCTTTTTAATTTTTCCCACAAATTAATTATATATTTTGTTCAAATAATAATTTTGTACTTCACCTATTTATATTTCTTTCCAAAATACAAAGTAATACAGAGCATTATATATGTATCTACTAGGGTCGGCCTAACCTTAATATATGAGGTCATAGGTTCTAATCTCAGTATGATTATTATACACAAAAAAAAATAGAGCTTTATATTTTCACATCTTTCATTTCTTTATTGGTTAATTTTCATAAACAATATTGTGAAATACTCTATTTTGATAATTTTATAAAAAAAAAATAAATGAACTCATACTTACTTTAAATATTCTCAATCTTTACATTTATTATAAAAAGTCAAGTCTTCAAAACACAAATAAGTGAGTATTTAAAAGCATTATTTTTTATATCCTAATATCTTTTTTTAAAAATTATTTAAGTGAGTATTTAAAAGCATTGTTTTTTATATCCTAATATCTTTTTTTAAAAATTATTTTTCATCAAATTGACACAAAATTATTTTTTAAACACAACTCTCTGATCTCCCTCCTGCTTTAAAAAATGCATAGTTTTATTATTATAATAATTATTATTACTTGATAGTAAATTATTTGTAAAATTAAATTCCCTTGCAATGCCATTATTAAAATTTAATTTAAATTATTTGACTATAAAAAAAGTCATAAATACAACACATTAATTTTGATCATATAAACATATTTTATTATTTCCCCTCCTCCTTAAATCACAACTTAATTTTACCATAAATTCTTTCAAAATTTATTTTATTCATTATGCAAATATTTATATAAACAAATTCATTTTATGATCCATTAATTTTACATGAACAAATTTTTCGTGCCTCATTCACTTCAATTTCACCCTACTCTTAATGTATCCCTTACAAATCTTATTAAACATAATGCTCATTACACATAATGCTAACGTTTAATTTTATCCTCATGTTCAACATTAATTGCACTAACAATGCCTCACTTACATGGTGACATATATAGTGAAAGGGACATTTTTATGAGAGTGAGAAAAATAAACATCGACCATACAACTACACATAGATAATCAAGATTTAATATCATGTGACCATTTAAAAAAGTCATGTGACTTTTTTAAAAGCTCACATGACTTAATTATTTTAATCTTGACCGATCATAGTAAAATATAATGGATAATATTTCTTTCACTCTCGTATAAAAATGCTCTTTCACTAGATATGTCCTTGATCCACAATATCTTAACAATTTCCATCTCCCAGATTTGTCAAATATATATGTTTTCTATGTATAAACCTTATACTTTCTATTTCATCAACACGTATTTTACAATTATTTAATTTTATAGTTTAATGTAATATTTTTTAAATTCTTATAATATTTCCAAATTATATTATATACATTTATTTATAAATCTGCGCAATGCGTTGGTCAATATCTAGTTTTTATTTCAAAATGAGTGTAGTCCTTCTCGGCAGTCCGCGTGTCTTTCCACCGAGACCACATGTATATTCCAATACTTGGTTAAGTGGCAAATTAATCATTCACTCAAGACTCATCCAAATGCCTTAGAATGTTGGCTCCTCCAAATTGGTGGCACTTATCTTTTTACAATAATTATACATGATGATATTTTTATAGTGGTTGAATTGAAGCTGATCCATCTTGTGGTTGAATTGATACTGATGCAACTTGTTATAAAAATGCAAAGTCAATTATGTAAAGTTGGTTCAATTAATAGTTTAAACTTGATAATTGATCCATGACATAATGTCTGAATCTTTATGATTCAGTAATTTAATTAGAATTTGATCATCATAATGTTCTAAATGAAAATCAGAAATGCTATGTTATACAAAATAGCTGGTATAGAAACTCATTATCCATTTTTGACCAATTAGGTGTGATTGTCAGTAACCAATAAAATTGACACCATATAGAAACTCATTATACGAGATACAGTAAAAGTCAGTAACCAAGTATTTCAAAATCGTACTATTGTGCAATTTAATTGTTGATACTAATTATCTTCTTTCAAGAAAAAAAGTTGAAATCAAGTATAAAGTAGGTAAATTTGGGTATTTAAAAAAAAAAATAAGGGAACCTCTATATTATTTACGATTCATGTCCCAAAAATTCTTTACTTGTTAGTGATAGTATAAAAATATAAAATTATGTATACTTCTTTAATTAATAATTTAATCTTTTAGGATATATCATTCATGACATATATACTTTGTATGCCTCACCGTATTAAGAAATCTTTACTCTGGATACAGATACGCCCATGTTGTGTAGCAAAGAGTTCCCGAGTTTGGCTAGTTACTGGATTTTAAAGTGGTGCGCGAAGCCCTAGAGGCAAAACTTCGTGGAGACATGAATAGATATAGATATAACAATACATGGTTCATCACAGCATAATGTCAAACAATGCCTGCGTGTTAGGTTAGGTGCGTGATTTGAGTTGAAAAATTTACACCAGATCAAGCTAGTGAAGGAAAAGTTTAAAACAAAGTACCAAAATAGGTGGTACACCCATGAAGCATCATTATTTACCGTTAGATTTATTAATAAAAAAATTAGCGGTTCAGATTGTTAACTTGATACCGGTTAAATCTTTATAATGGATTTTGCAATTTAGTCTTGATATAGAAGCCTGTGTTCGACAAATTTGCAAAATTTCATTTGTTGATTTCAAAGGTCAAAAACCCTAGGAGAGCAGTGGCTGTGAGGCTATGACAATTGTTGCTCATGGAGAGGCGACATCATCAAAACAGATCACGACTTTTCCTCATGGGCACCTCCTTCACCCTTTTCATGGGAGATGTTCGACACTGGTCATGGCGGAGGATGTGACAACATCAGATTTCGCAACAAAGGGCCACCCTCCAAAGTCGTAGGTTGTATCTTCTTCCATTTTGGGACTTAGGAAACATTTCATGTTCTATATATATATGTTCTCTTTGGGTATTTCATAAACAATGTTTGAAAATTGAAAAAATCTCGTGCGTTATGCTGTTTGTTGCTGATGAGACATTTCATTTCTGGGTTTTGATAATTTGAGGAGAAAGAACATAACTTTATTTAAACTCGGTTAAAAAGAGGATTTTTTTTAATGTGGTGTGTTTTAATGGTGATTGTTTATCTGATGTATGCAAATGTCTAAACATTTATGTATGCATCTGAGGGAGATGCAGTGACGAAGCTTACGAATGAGAAAATTCCCTTTTGTAATGTTCCTATATATCTAAAAAACATGACTCAGATTGGCAAAGTTAATGAAATATTTAGCCCCATCAATGAAGTTGTGGATTTCTCTTATTTTGTGTTTTAACATGTTTGTTGCTTTTGGGTTTTTGGTCTATCGTAGAATTGAGTTGTGATGTGATTTGCTGCTTCATTTTATGAACGTACAGTATTTCCATCTCTTGCAAGGGAACTGTTTCCTCTTACAAGAATTGTTCCATAACCCAAGTATGGTCTCTTTGTCAAAATTTAACCTGTCTAAATATTATGCAATTAGTTTGCTCACTAAAAAGTGGTAGATGAAGATAGATATGGGTTAATTGGTGGCCAATTAATTTGCCTTATTTTTATACCAAATACATTTTAGTTTTCCCTTTTGTTTTGGGGTTTTGGAATGGATTAGTGATGATTGTATTTCAAGTTAAGGGTACTATTTTTGCCATATATGCTAGTGAAGCTTATGTTGAGATTACCACAAAGTCCACAATTTACTTGGCCCTACACGAGGCATGCATCCACAAAGTTAAGAATGTGGAAGAAGCAGGCATAACTCATTACTTGAGAGGAATTTGTAATCATTGGTGAAAATGAAGTTGATGGTTCCTTGATCTTGAGTTTGAAATTGCCAAACTATTTACTAAACTATTTACTTCACAATGCTTGATAGGTATTTTGAGATTGCCTGATGTTCTTTTGTCGATGGTATGATAATTTACCCTGCAATGTAAAAAGCCGTGGGTTCCTAGGTATCATATATTTTCATGTCCTATGATCCTAGCGTACCAATAAGCATCTAAGCTAGGGGTAAATCCTACTTGCTAGCATGAAAGTATTGATGCATAGAGTTAATTATATATAAGTGAGATGCAAGTAAAGGGTGTTACTTAAGGATATACTTAAGTTGTAGATGGTTTGGTATTTAAAAATAATACTTTGCTATGCCTATAGGTTTTTGACTTGTCCTTTACTTATTGGTTTTGCTTGGGCTTATTGCAGATTTAGGACCGAGAAATAGCACATGTTAACGTCATGGTTAGTCAACCTCCAAACATGAAAAGGATTATATGAGCTTGGGAGCTGATAGAAAGCAATACCCAAGGATTTTTGACCAACCACATCATATGCTATCAATAAGAGAGCAATGGAGCACATTTACTAGCTTTTGCATTGTTGAATCTGTGTGATGTCACACTAAGACTTGCATTTTGATACTGGGATTAATTAATAAATCCTTCTTCCGCTTGTGTTGCATTCAATTTGTTGTTGTTATTTTAAAATATGGTGATTGACATTTTCCTATCCTTGCTCATTTTTGTTATCATTTTTAAAAAAAAAATAGATGACGATCGTAGAGTAGTATTTTCTTGCTCATGTGCCTAAAAAAAACAATAATTTCTTACACAAGTGAATTGGCATATTGCTATGCGATACCAAGAATTTATCCATGGTATTACTTTAGTATAATTTTTTATTTTTTATTTTATTAGTATTATTTATATTTATTATTACTGTTATTTTTATTTATTTTACATTTGATTGAAGATTATATATATATGTGTGTGTGTGTGTGTGTGTGTCAGATTTAGATTTGTGGTGTCTTAATATTTTTATGATTTTTAAAAAAATGTTATAATGTTATTTTACTGTTATTTCCTATTTGTGACTGTAATACTAATAATACAGATATAAACGTTATCTATAAATTTTATTGTTTTAATACTTTAATATTAATTACCATTAATCTGGTATTATTATTTATAATAGTTATTTTTATATTTTTTATGGTTATTGTAAAAGGAGTACTTGTTAGTAATAATTAAAGTTCTGCACCCTTATAACAAAAATATTTATAGGACTGTTTTGTAAATTAAAAAAAGTTATAAATTTATTATAAAATAATTCTTCAAGTTAAAAACCTTCTATTGCAGGCCACTTTAGTGGTATACCGGTGAGGGACTTACTGAAGTACTTCACCCTAGATGCGAGTGTACAGCCTATCAAGTTGAATGAGAAAACAAATTGGACCTTTTTTACCCTCTTTTAGGGTGAAGTATCTGAGTTGGTGGCACACAGGTGAGGGTGTATTTTGACGAGTAATAGCAGGCTTTTTACCCGAGGAATAAATAAATAAAAATTATAAATAAATAATTCAAAATTACTTAAAAACCATTGAAAGTTTTAAATTTGCAATAAGGTGTAAGCTGCATTATTCAGTGAAAAATCTCAAACAAGGCCACGAGCTTCATTGATCAGTAAAAAATCTCGCCCAGACAAGGCCTTGAGCTTCATCGAGTAGTGTGAGCGTGCTCCTTCTCCTCACACGTGCAACTATCGTCTTTCCTTTGCATCCACAGCTACGTCGACGCTTGGGGTTTGTGGTGGAGGACCTGCTGCTGGCAAGGCAGGTGGGAAGAGCGTAGGGCATTCCAATTGCCTCGGACTTGAAAGGGAAGAGGGTCTTGTGAGAGCTGACCTGTTGAATGACAACCTAAACATCACTGAAGACACCAAAATCCCCGCTACCATACCCACTATCAAACGCCTCATGCAAAATGGTGCCAAAATCATCCTCTCTAGCCACTTGATACTTTCAGTTTTAAACATTTTATAATTATGAAGTTGTTTTATTTTTTTATATTTGTTTACGTTGCCTAGATTATGGGTTTGGGTTTGTTCTTTAGTGGGTGAATACTAATTTGGAATTCCTTGGCTTGTCTTGAAACCATTTGAATGGTAATATTCCTTATTTGATTGGTTAGACAGAGCCATTTGAATGCCAGGATCAGAAGGTAGGGTAGCCTCATGACACCCAATCAGTTTGTCACTATGCCTTCCAACTGTTTGAGGAAATGTTTCGACAAAGTAACTCTCTGATATGCTTGTTGTTACATTCATGATGGTGCTTACTAATTATAAATTTTGTTTATTTTTTTGTATTTCTTTTGTTTCTCTCTTTTTTTGCTTAGCTATCTTAGTTATTGAGTGGTACATTCAGAGTAAAACACCATCCCTTGCTTAGCTTCTTAACCCTTTATTTGTTAACTTGATTTTTTAGTCAACACAATTCTCTAATCATTTCTTGAAATGATTTCTTTCAACTTCTACATTGGTATTCTATTAAATGATCATAGTTTTACATCTTTTGTTACTGCTTGCATTGTTCTTTTTGTTGCTAACAAATACTAGCTAGATAGCATATGAAAGGAAGAAACAAAGTTGCCTTTTCAGATTATATTGAATCTTTTGTAGATGCCCTTAATAAGCTTCACATATCACTTGGTGTAATATGTTTGAACATTTGCTAAAAGAATTGTGGGGGTAATGCCAGAGATAAATTACATATGCACTATTTGAATGTGATCCATGTAACTTTAGTACTACTTGCTATAAATGTAAGACACTTTAGTAATAATACTTTCTTGTTACACACAAAAATATCCAATTGATATTACAAATACTCTGGCATTTCCTCTATCAACATTACAAATTGAATTCAATTCAACATCAACAAAGGGAGCCACATCTTCGATTCAAGCTTGCCATCAACATCTTCCAAGACATGCCTACGTTTTTCAATCACTTTCACATAATTGCTAGCAATAAATTGCAAAATGAAGGGAAGTGTAATTAGTTACATTTTGGGATAATTATTACATTGGTTAAGCCTTCTTCTGTATAACAAAGGCTTTGCCGACCTAGATATGTTAGTGAACAATATTAATTTCTTCTATTCTTGTTTTGACAAATAGATGTATTGTGACCTTTCTGATATAGCACCTTTTATGAAACTTTACCTGAATTCTTAAGCTTTTTGGAGAGTCGTTCCTTTTCATGATCCTTCGCTCAAGAGAGTTGAGCCTTTGGACTGATTTTTTTCTTTTAGTTGTATATCTATTTATATAACTAACTCATAATCAAACTACTCAATTTTTACATATCTAGACTTTTTGAAAGATTAAGGCTTCTTTTGTTACTAAATTTTATTTAGAATTATTCAATACACCCACTATTCAGATCTTCATGTTACTCACCCTAAGAGACAAGTCAGATTCTAAGCATCCCAATTTGATTCAATAAAATGATAGTTTTTCGCATGGAATTTATACAATAAAGATTTTGATCAAATTATTTATTATAGTATATTAGAACTTTTGATTGTTTAAGAGGTTTATCTAAGAGTAAAGCTTTGTTTGAATTAGGGTACATAATAGAATTAATACGAGTGATTGTCAAACTCAGTCCTCCCATGACTATTTTTCTGCATTTTTTTGTTTTGTGCTTTCAAAGTTCAAAGTGTTAATTATGGAGATGGGTTTAAGGTAGGTCAAAAACCAATGCGTAAGTATGATCTACAAAGGACCCTTCACCATATCAGGATGATAGGGAGTTTTCCATATTAAGTACAGAGATCCCACATTTAACAAATTATTTCTCATTCTTTCTACATATAAAGCTTGGTTGTTATTATTAGAAACTAAAGCCAAGGTGCTTAGGGATTAGCTTCAATGAATTGGTGATTCTTTGTACTTGTAATTATTGATGTCGTTGTGGATATGTTGATTACATTCGTGGTTTAGTAACTCCCAACCTCTGCTATCTCCCAAAAATATGAAAAAAGGACACTTTCATCACAATATCTAGTGAAGTAGGTCTTTATTTATTATTATTTATTTCAATTTTTTTCCTTTTCAGCTAACTTCTTGTTGAAAGGGAATTATTAAGCTTTATTCAGTTAATAAGAAATTAGGTGGCCACTGTGGATAAAGAATAATGATTGGTAAAAATAGATGATGACGAGGCAAGAAACTTTTGTATTAAAGAACCAAACTACAATTGTACATGAAATGCATATAATATATACAAATTAGTTAACCAAAAGCCTATCAATTCACCTCTCCATGCCAAATTAACTGTTGGATTATTGATGCTTGCTTGGCTTTGGCACTTATAAATTGGGGGAGAGATAAGAAACAACCCGCAACTCTAGCTAAGCATTGAGCTTGCTCTTGTTTGTCAAACTATCAAATCAAATCTTGTCCAAAGCCTACACAATGTTATATACAGTCACATAATTCATCGACGAGAACAAATCCACTTCCACTTGTGAAAACAATCCTAAAATATTTTATGGTGTCAGAATATGAAAGATTGATATTAACCAATAAATTTGGCCCCTATTAGCTCCACCAACAGAGCAACATAAGTAGCAAAACCATGTAGCGAAAAAACCTGAAATATTAATTAGAATGCAAAGAGTATTAGTGTTGAATATTTTTTTTAAAGAAGAAAATTTCCCAACAAAGGATGTAAAGAAAAGTACCTTCCAAGAGCAGGGGCAAATCCAATAGAGTAGTATACAACATAAGTCCATACAACAGCTTCAATAAGGGAATAAGGTACCCCGAGAATCCAAGTGCACAAAGACCATGCCCATCCAGGATAAAATAAATTGCCTTTTTTGTTTGTAAAAGACAGGTAGCCAAGCAATCATGAGTGATAACTCAGAATAGCCATTAAACATCATATGCATTAGTCCAAAAAATAGCACAGATTGATAGAGATTACCATAAGCCTCATCCTTAGCATGAAATCTTGTTTGTAGGAACAAATTATACAATAAAAACCTCTTAATCAAAAATGAAAATATTTTCCTCTATATCTGCATAAAAAAAAATAACAAAAAAATACATTTAAACAACTTCCTACTGTAAACGAAGAACAAAAACCAAAATGTTAGACAACAAAAACCAAAATAACCCAACACTTGTCTTTGCGTAATGAAAACAAAAAATTCCAATTCAATGATGTATTTTAGTCAAACCCAAAACCAATACACAAAGATGAATGGATGTAGTGTCGACAAGTCACTAACTGCAAAAATTACAACTTACCAACTCACAATCAACGATGCACCCATCATAAACAGTCAGACAAATACCTCAAAAGGTGGCAACTACATGAACAACGACCCATCGGGTTCAACAACGACTCGCCGCTGATAAACATCTCCCACTCATGGCCCTTGCTGTGCTAGGGGTTTTAGACTCCTACATCCACTAATGCAAATTTACATAATTGTCCAACACATGTCTTTGTATGGGGACCAAATTGCAAAAACCATTCAAATTTATTTTACAAGAAATCAACATGTTTTATCAGTAACAATTCCACAATCTCAGCCACTCATTATTTTTATAATAAATCTAATGGTCAATTTTAATGAATCACCGGTGTACTATATTAGTAGGTACTTCACCTTAGATTTTTCCCTTTCTGATATACTCCTAGTTACTAAGACCCATTCATATAACCAAACAAAGTCAACCAGAGTATAGCTAAGAAAGACGTACTCATTGCCATGCGAAGAAAAACTTGAGAATTAAGTGAGTAATGGGATTTTAATGTAGTAAGACAAGGATTATGTTGACTTGGCAAAGACTTGGAATAAGCCATACTTAAGAAGATAAGTCAAGATGATTTGATATAGTCATAATTAAGAGATAATGATTTTATTAAATAGCTTTTCCTAATCACCTAAATTAAAGTAAAACAAATTAGAATAATAAAAAAGATATTTTAAGAAAATTTGAAGGACTAAAATTATCTTTAAAAAGGTAGAGTTTCAATAAAATACTAATTATTAATTAAAGTCAATACAAGTCAATTTAAGGTATTAATCATTTTGTTTAGCACTTAATCACCAAATAACACAAGTTTTACACAACCAAGCATAGCATCACATGGAGCCAATGGAATATTCCATGCATAGACTATAACACCTAACTTTTAGTTACTAAATTTTTCTAATTTACCAATATTTTTTTATTGTGTAATTAACGATGATCTCAACATTCTAACTATACCATTGAGTTCAGAATGATGAGAAACCCTTAGCTTAAATTTTTAATAATTTTTCAGTTCAAGGCCGACAAATGACCGTTTTGCCCCTAATTTTAAAATAAGTTAAAAATAAATAAAGACATCCAAAAAATTTAAAAAATATTTTTGAGTTTAAAATAATGATTAGAATAATAAAATATACTTTATACTTTTTCAAAAAAAATTCTGAAATTTTTGTGCAAAATGACTAAAATGCCTTCGAATACTTGAAAAAACTTAATTAGTGGCTTTTGGGTGTCCAAAAGGGATGAAAAAATTATTTTAACTATGTTTTCATTTCATGTAAGATGTTATTTTTCTAGAATTATCATAAAAATTTCAGAATTTTTACAATTAAAATGAATTTTCTATCAAATTTGACTTAAAAATACATTAAAAATGGCTAAAAAGTTAACAAAAATTTATAAAAATTAATTTTAATTTAGAATAGTCTAGAACCTATCTATGTGTCATTAAGATTAACTTCCATTGGTCAAGAATTGATAATATCAAGTTTTTAGAAATGTTTATAAAGTTTACCTAATTTAACATTAAAATTAAATAAAATATTAGTGGATATTCTTTGCCAAACTTGGCCACCGCGTTTTAGCCATCAAAGTGGATAAGGATCCACCTCATGATGAGTTGGATTGGATAAACATCATTAATTTTTAATGAAAATAAAATTAGAAAAATAAGATAAATGTGTAGACAGTTTTATGTTGTATAAAAACCCATTTTGGACACAAAAACTTCACTTTCTCCTTCTCCCCTTGCTACTTCACAAAAATTTCTCTTCTCCCACACTAAAATCCTTTTTGTTTTCTTATTTCCAAACCCATCACAAACCAAAACTCAAGTGGATCCATCCTTTGGTGCCTTGGTGGTGACTTGTTTGGAAGCTTTTCTTCTTCAAGTTTTAAGGAGATCAACTTCAATCTCTTCTTCACCTTGTGTCATTGACGTAAGGGTTAGGGGAGGGGGGAGGAAGAGTGTTTATTTTTATGTTATCGCTTTCAAGAGGGTGTAGGATGGGATTTGTGTGACACTTGTTCACATTGGATATTATCTGTACTTATTAATTAATTAATTAGTTATTAACTTCAAGTTAATCAAATTACGAGTAAATTTTTTATTTTATTTTATGCTCTATTGTCTTTCAAAACCTTTTAAAATAGAAAAACTGTAAGTAAAACAAAATTTAAAAATAAGAGTAAAAGATAAAAGAAACAAAATTTATCATATATGCATCTATAATGTACATCATGATTAGTCCATTATCAAAACTAGGTACACATGTCAACATAATAAGATGAAATACATCATGAAGCTAAATACAACTAAAACAAAGAAATACAGGAAAATCCAAAAAGTACATCAAAGAGACACTTGCTACCTCACTATGTACATCAAAAAAAGTATCCTTGTTAGAGTAGTGTGTAACAATTCTCTGTCGCCACAATACTACATACAATCCCATATATTAATGTTAATAATAAGTGACCAATATATAAGTAAAATATATATATAAGTTCATAATATAATACGATATACAGTTCCAAAATCAAATTTAAAACACAAGAGATATAAAAACAAAACTCCCTACAGCTGGTCAACCATATAATATATACATCCAAAACTCATAGAGAAATGAGTTTCTGGAAAAGCTCTACCCAAGAAGGGTCTTCAACATCTCTTGCTGAGACATCCACTATCAACTATGAGATGTAGGATCTATCGAAGTCTCTCCCTTTGCTCCCACGCCAAAATGACGTGATCATCACAGTCACAACAACACACAACAACAACAACAACCACATCAACCATACCAAAACAAAACAGCAAGGCAAGGGTAAGCTTACATAATAAAATCACGTAATATATACAATTTATATGGTCACACCATTAACATACCAAGATAAAAATCCAAATCATTGAAGAAATGGGTCCACATACCATACAACACAACAACAATCGTATTGTCAATCCCATATGTCAATGTATGAATGACACGACTCTCGAGAGATACATTTCGAGCGATCAGCCAGGTCTTATCCCTTACTATGGTCGTACACCATTCAAGGATTGCCAAAACTCTGATCAGTTGGATAAGCTTATGGTTATCAGGATAAGTGAATGTGGGTGATAGTATACCGCAACACAAGGCCTGCATTGCCTTGGCCCCTTGTGGGATTTACCCATCCACTCATCCCCTAAGCCCAACTATTAGACCCCACTTCTCATCTAGGCACTAGGTTGGAGGCCCGTCTAAGCCACAACTCTGTTCACCCCCAACTTCCATGCCTATTTGCATACGACATGAGGTCTATACTACCTCAGCCAACAACTTATGCATGTATGCATGAGCCACAAAACCACAATAAAAAAAAATATATATGTGTATCAACACAACAACAGCATCACACTACCACGTGGTCTACTCAGCACCAGCTGTGGTCCAACAATGATTATCAACATCATGCAGGCCCATTCTAGCCTCCAACATAGTCAATAATATCATACACCTCAAGTGGAGGTTCTATCTAAGCAACCTTCACTTCACAACCAATCCAACAATCAATTACAATTAAAAATGAAAACCTTCTTTGAATACCATTTGGAAAATAAGTAAATCTAGAGATTTGAAAAAACCTTCGAAATAATTCGTTTCTTTAATCTAAAGAAAATAGTATCCCAACTTGACAACTCTCCATTTTTCTCAAATAGAGCTTTTGAAAGTGTATAATACTCTTTTTATATGTGTATATACAAAATACTTCACGTTTGAAATGAAAACTATGAAATCTTAGATGATACATTCAGTTCTGAAATAACAGATTATGTGCTATAGTAACAGATTATATCCGTTTAGTAAAATGCACCAAATTTCATTTTTCAGCAGAGATAATTGATTATGGGTTTCCATAATCAATTATTTCTAAACCAAAATGCATCAGATTTCATTTTTCAACAAAGATAATCGATTATGGATTTCCATAATTGATTATTTCCGAACCAAAACCAGAAGAAATTTTTCTAAAACCTAGATAATTGATTATCAAGGTCTATAATTGATTATTTCCAAAACAAAATCATGAAAACAACTTTTGGAACCCCAGATAATCGACTATGTGATCCCATAATCAATTATCTGCAATGATTTTTCGAAAAAATGCGATTTTCTACAAAAAAAAACTCAAGCTTTTCAACCAAATAACTCATATTTTTGAATCATTGGTATTCCACCAACATTAATCGACCACAACCAAGTTCATACACATCCGATTACACAACAAATTCAACATTTCATCACAAAATCATCAATTTCTCATTCAAATCTCAAAATTCCCCTGCCCAAAACCCATTTTCAACCAAAACCAACGAAAATAGCAACATCCATAGAGATTCAACTGATTACAAAGCAAGAAATCAACATACCTATAATTATTAACACAAAACAACCAATTTGTAAGCTTCTCTTACCTCTAAAAGTCTCCGAATTTGAATTTTGGTTCTTTGAGAAACTTGTGTCTTGAGCTAAAACCTTTCACAGATTGATCTTTCTTTCGCAACAACACTAGACTGGGCTTGGAAATCCTCTTAACACCCATAATAGCCTCAGATTTTTAGAGAGAGATTGAGAGAGAATCGAAGAGAGAGAATGAGGGGAAATCCCTCCCCTTTCCCTATATATTCAACCTCCCCGGAGCTCTTACACGGACTTTTGGCCAACTGAGGCCTAAACCTCACTAAGCCACTTTCCTTATCTCAAAACTGGTCTAACTTAACTGTTTTCTCTCAAAACCCCAAAATTACTCTCACGAGATATCCAAATTGGCTTGAGCACATATATCAAATTTCCTAAATTTGAACTCGAATTTCAAATAAACAACACCAAACCATCACTACATGCAACATACCATACATAACAACAATTCATTTATTTCTTTTAATCACCTAGATTATATATTAAATTTTCACTTTTTAGTTATTAAAACACTTAATCATGCATTAGGAAAACAAGATGTTACATAGTGTCCATCATCTAATCCCTACTCCTCTACAAAAATGAAGTAACAACCTCTTTACACTACTAGTTTTTGTCAGTTCAAGTCTCCTTAGAATCATCAGATGCTCCATGATGTGCATGTTTGTTGGGTACCTCATGAGGTGACCCAATGCTAGAGGGTGCAGAAGAAGGGGAGGAATATCATCCATTAGCCATACCCACGTGATAATCCTTTATCCAAGACTTAATAGGGGATTCAGCCAATACTACCTCCATTGGCAATCCATCAGGGTGCTCGAGGTGTGGCTACATTATTGGAGGTTGCTCCATGGGTAGTTGCTCGACAGGTGGCACGAAGTCCAAGTATGGTGCCACATAGGGGACAATGAAGTTAGCTAGTGGCGAATGAGGTGGTGGAGTGTAAACAAAATTTGGTGATGGAGAGGAAGCAGCAACAAATACTGGAATCGTTAGAGAAATAGGAGGCGTATGCACTCTAGGCATGGGGGACATAAAGGTAATCATGATGAATCACATAAAGTAAGATAATTTGTTTCTTCTTCGTAATACCAAATCCTCGGGTGTCCATAGTTAACATGGATGTTGGACAGGATGGGGAGAGCCGCCATTTTCAAATATCAATCACGAACAATCATACAAAGAGAAAAGATAGAGGAGTGAGGTGATTTTATTCTTAAAATCACTTTTACGTAGCTAGTAGGGAATCTTAATATCAAACATAGATAAAACACATCTGATGATAATAAAATGGGGGGACTTAGGGTTTTAACTAAGTTATAACAGTCTACCCTTGACTCTATATGGATCCATACTTTTTACTGATGAGTAATAGTTCTCAACAAAACCGAAAAGTGATTAGGAGTACATATACCTCTCTCAATATTATCAGCATGGTATAGTCCTCATCATCATTGAGGAATAGAGTAATCTTTTAGCTCAAGACAATCATTGTCCACATAAAGATATACTCTTGCACCAATCTTGGACTATTGAGTAATTGGCAAGGTTATCAAGCTTGGTCAGGCAAATATCCTGGCTCAAGAGCTACCTTAGCCATTTGAACCTTCATCATTAGATACCTTACCCCTAAGACCTTTGCAAATGGGTAGGACTATCTAAGCAGCCCACCTCGTGAGAAATAATATCATACCTCACAAGCGAAGATCCTATCTACGCAGCCTTCCACTCAACTACCATTTTCCAACAATTTATCAAACCAATTCACAACAATAATAAAGAAAACCAAGAACCAAGTTTGGAAGAATAACAACATGTGGAGGTCTTATCTAAGCAACCTTCCACGTCAACACATGCCCAACAACAACAACTCAACCGAAATTATTCATCCATATCCACGTGCGTATTTATTTATATGTCACACCATCACACCACAATAGCTTAAGGCCCACATAACCTCAGCCAACAACATATTCATTCAAACATATATATATCTTCACAACAATCAGCTCAATCACAACAATCATCATCAACCCATGCAGGCCCAATCCAGCCTCTTGCATGGTCAACAAGTAAGGTAATATTTTTCATTATCACCTCATTCTACAACTAGTGGAGGTTTCTGTTTAGATAACCTTCCACCCAACTACTACCTTTCCAACAATTATCAACCAATCCATGACAATAATAAAGTAAACAAATCACCAAGTTTGAATTCATTTTTCTTTTAAAATCTAAACATGAAATCCAAGGCAAGCAACTACATTTCACATTCTTTGTTGGATCTAAGTCTTACTCAACTAAAATAAAACAAAAAGAGAACAATTTCATTTTTTTTCAGCATCCTACCTGGCGATACATCACTGCCGCCTGGCGACATACTACCCGAGACCTATTTTTTTGGCCACGGGTTAATTGTCGCTCGGCAGGGTTAAAGAGTCGCCCAGCGGGTTCGTCGCCTGGTGGGACAAAAACGTCGCCCGGCAACGTTCTTCCAAAACCCACCTTCTGGGCTCGGGAAGAACCTCGCCTAACGGGAGGGGCTGTCGCTCGACATGGCCTGTGCTGCGAAGAGTATTTGGGCTTTGATTCCTTAATCCTTTGGGTTCTAATGGCTATACAATCCTTCCAACTCAATTCTAAACACTTTTAATGCATTTTTAACCGATTATACAATAATTTTTAGCCATAAACAACCTTAAATCTCAAATCTCAAAATCCCTTTTTGAAACCCATTTTATATCAAAGCTTCCATACTTAAGATTTTCACCAAAATCAATCCATTCCAAGGTAAGAAATCCACATATCATTGACCATAAACACGGAATCAAGCAATAGTAAGCTTCCCTTACCTCAAAAGCTTCTAAATTTGAATTTAGGTTCCTTGAGAGTTTGGTGTCCTGAGCCAAATCTTCCAAGAAATCTGCCATTCACCACTTAAGAACACGAAATCTAGGCTTGGTATCTCGCTAAGCCCATGATCACTAAAGAGATATAGAGAGCTTGGGAGAGATGAAGGGTAGAGAGAGAGAGTGAAGAGAGTGAGTGAAAATGAGGAAATGAGAGAAAAGGCCACCCCTCCCCCCCCCACTTATATAGCTGAACCCTCCGAAGCTCCCACACAGACTTTTGGCCAACTAAGGCTCAAATCTCACCAAACCACTGTTCTTATCTCAAAACTAGTTTAACTCAACAATTTTCCATCAAAAACCCAAAATCACATCTCAACACATCCACATTGGCTCAAGCACATATCAAATTCCCACTTTCAGTTATTAAAACACTTAGCCATACATTATAAAAAAAACAAGATGTTACACCACTACATGTGTAACACTCTTTTAATTTTAAATATAATTCATAATAATTTAATTATTAATTTAAGTTAATGAAATGTGAGCAATTTTTTTTTTGATTCTATAATAGAAAAATTCTAAATTTAACAGAATTTAAAAATAGAAGTGAAATGATAAAAACTGCTTATGTGTGTGTGTGTATATATATATATATATATCAAAATGTACATCATGGTTTGAGTAATGTATAATAGTCAAAAAGAAAACAAAAGTACATCAAAGGACATACACTACCTAGTCCAATATATATATAAAAATGATCCTATATAGAGCAATATTTATCTACCCCATCCCTCAAGGAAAATATTATAAACTAAGTTTACAAATCGGGAGGAGTATCCTTTGACTCATCTTTAGCATCATTATGCATTGCCGTCATTTTCAATAATTGTGATCAATTATACAAGAAAGAAAAACAATGGAGTGAGGTGATTTGTTCTAAAATCACTTACACATGTATGGTAGGAATTAAAACATAATTAACGTAGGGAACCAAGGATTTATTCTAAACTATACTACATTACCCTTGACTTGGTATGGATCCATACTTCTCATTAGTGAATAATAATTCTCAACAGAACCTGGGAAGTGATTGGGAGTACATATACCTCATCAACATCATCACATGGTACAGTCTCATCATCAATGAGGAACAAATATCAGTTAGGACGTATTTTTATAGAGGTATACTCTCAAACCAATCCCTAAATGTTGAGCAGTTGTCGAGATTATCGAGCTTGGTCAGGCGAATATTCCAACTCAAGGGCGCTACCCTGGCCATTAGGACCTTCACCACTCGATGCCTACCCCTAAGACCTCCTCAAATGAGTCTCCGTCTTTCATCCCTCAGCATACCAAACTATAGCTTCCCTAGCAGGGTGCCATGCCACTGCATGTCACTTGCTTTACATTACTCACTAAACTATTAACTCCTAACTTCTCAAGCAGAGGTTTTCCTAGTTTCATTTTATTTGAATACAGTACAATCAACATTTCTGCCTTATTTTACAGCAATTGCACAATACCAAAATTTTAACAAAATAACAATTCAGTAATTATATAAAATTTTAGTAGAGTAACAACATAGTAATTATAATTTAATTCCTAAAATTTTGGCAGAATAACAACTAAATAAATATATTTTAATTTTCTAAATTTGAGCAGAGTAACGCTTAGCAAATATAATTTAATAATTTAATTTTGAGCAGAGTAACAATTTAGTAATTATGATTTAATAATGTAAATTTAGGTAGAGTAACAACTTAGCAAAAATTAAAGTTTAACATCAAATAATAATAACAATAATAAAACTTAAGCCTAAACGGGTTTAGGGGAAAACCCTTCCTACCAACAAGCAAAGTAACAATAATTTAGAACCAACCCAACTCCCTCCATTACCTCTAAGCTAGTTGATGAAGAGGATGAAATTGTTGATGCAAAGCTCTTAGAAAGAAAACTTTACTAGTTGTTGGAAAACTAGTAAAATTTTAACATAAAAACAAAGTAAAATAAAACTTTTTATAGAGAGAGAAGCTCTATAAGAATTTGGATAACTTGAGAGAGAGGAGGATGTGTGAAAACCGACCAAGAAACATTGGTATTTATAGAGGAGAAGGGTGGGTTAAGTGTCTCCTAGATGACATAAGTGATGATGCAATAAAACTTATTTTTAATTAATTTTAGGGACACATAACCCAAATAAGTGGTGAATCACCTATTTTAGGGTTGGGGATGTGCTCCATCAGCTGTCCCAAGCCTCCATGTGTCAATTTTTATCTGTAGGTCAATTAATTGGTACCAATAAAAACGCCTAAATTTGAAAAATTAGTTTTTAATATCAAAATAATACATTTTAATGCAAAACTGTACAATTACATTATTTTTAACAAAAATAAATTTTAATTTTTATTAATTTATTTCAAATTATATATATTTATTTTTCATTTTTAAGATAGAAAATTCATAAAAAATTTATTTTAATTCAATAAATACCAAAATTTTAATAAAATTCTAAAATTAAATATTTTACCCAAAAATAAACTAAAAATACCATTTTCACCATTTCTTGATGTCAAACCAATACTGGCTAGGCTTAATAGACACATAGGGACATTTTAGTCATTTTACACAGGAATTCCAGAAAATTTCTAGAAAATTTTCAAAATTATATTTTAATATATATGACATGATTCCAAGCTCAAATTGACATTTTAATGTCAATTGAATCTTTTTCTTATGCTAGCCCTTAATGTTGAGAAATAGGGACAAAATTGTTATTTTTTAATTTCTTTGGGCTACGGCTCAAAAAAATAATTAAAAATCATAGTTAAATAAATCTTGAAATTCTAGGCATAATGGTGGAAATCAGAATTTTGAAATTCCTTTCCGATTTTACAAAATTACATTGTCAAATATTAGAAAAATAGTTGACAAAATTAAAATAGGGTTGTTATATTTTTCACTATTTTTCTTTCAAGATAAAATTTTTATAACGAAATATACATAATATAACATTTTCAAAATATTTTAAGGTCAAAAAGTCTCTGGTTGGTTTCCATAGTCAACTAGGGGTATTCTTATTATTTTTGCAAAATTATTTCAATAAATTTATGAAATTTTTTAAAAATTATTATTAATTATTCTAAGTGCATTGATGACTTAAAAATAATTTTTAAACACTTTCAACTATTTTTGTTTATTAATTATGTTATTTAGCATTTTAAGGACAAAATGGTCATTTTATAAGTTTTTTAACTCTATTTCCCAAAAATTATTAAAAATCTAAACTAAATACTACTTTCTAATATGGACATAATCATAAAGATCAATCTTTTGAGATTTCTATCCATTTTTCTAGAAATAAATATAGAATTATTTAATATACAAAAATAAGGGTATTACAGCATGTCCCTCACATCACATTACTCAACTAACTAACATCTCGTCACTCTTTTCTCTTATCTCTAAGCAAAGATTTTTCCTAGTCTCAACTTGTCTGAGCACCAGTGTATTTCTCTCTATGTCTTTGCTTCACATTGCAAAGACTTGGTCTTTGTCCATACCATAGTATAGTAGACTAAGGTCTATTCATTTATGAAAAATATCTACATAATTTATAATTGAACAATTCAGATAAATTTTTAGAAGACACACATTTAAATAACAAGGACATCCTTAGGAGAATTAATTTAAAGAAAATTAGTAAGTTATCTACTTATCAATTTTACTTAACTACCTTAAGTACCTAATTTAAAGATTAACTTAGTAAAATTTTTAAGGTTGGATATTCAATTATTAGATAATCGAAATTTTCTGAAGAGTTTAGTCAATAAAATTTAATCGTAGGTACTTAATAAAGGATTAAACTAATTGAATAGAAATCAATGCTAAAAGAAATTTAATGGCTAAAAAGCGAAATATATGTGTGTGTGTGTGTGTGCCCACAATTTGTAGAAATTTATATTAGGGTCTAAGATTATCTTGATTATTTATTACTAAATTTGATTGTTTCTCAAACATTAAAACCGTACTGTGTATCAAAAGAATTTGGTTCTAAAATGTTTATTTACATTTACCTTAACTTGTAAATTGCCAAACTCTAGTTTTAAGTTCAGCTTGAAATACTAGGATAGCCTTAGACTAGTTAGTTATAGACTTTGATTTTAAGTGCTAAGGTAAAAATTTACACTTGATTACGAGAGTGCGACTTTGTTTTAAAACTAAGTATCTAAATCTTGGATCTAATGAGAAAACTTTACCCATTTTATTTATTCAAAAACCATGATTTTCTCAAATTTAACTAACACCTTAAGCCTCCTAGTTTATGTCAATTAGGCTACAAAAAAAATTGTACAAGACACCTACTTTCCATAACTCAAAACCGTGGCTAGCTCATCCTTCCAACAAATCAAGGCTTAATTTTGTTTTTCTTTGTACCCATTATCAATTTATATTCCTTGTTTTATTTAAAATTAAAGATGCTAAAAAACAAATTGATTGGGCTTCTCATTTTTTTTAGGAGAAAACCGTGAGTCCTTTTAGAAGGAAAAAAAAAATCAAACTTCTCAAAACCTTTGATCAACATAATCTTAATCTAGCCATTATCAAGTTAGTAACAACTAAAATTGTTTTTTTGACAAGCTCTACTTGAAAGCAGTGAGCTTTTCTGGGGACAATAACAAGCGAAAAGAAATTTTCAATATACCCATTACAATTCCAATGTACAACAAAAATTCCAGCAATCTGCTTATAAATATTACTTATAAATCACCAACAATTTGCTTTAAACCAGAAAAATTCCAGCAGCAAAACAAAAATTTTCCATCAACAAAGCTTTAGCATCAAGTGTACATAACAGCAATGAAGCAAAATAAAGGATTCAAAGATTCAAGAGAATAACAATAGGTTGGGGAAAAACCCACTAACACCTATGTGAAAATAAACATTTTTAGAACCCACCCCACTCCCCCATTACCTCACAAATAGTTGGTGAAAAGGTTGTGAAAATGGTGCCCTCAAGTCCTCCTTGATGAAGCTTGAAGGAGATGAATAATGGTTGAATTATGGTGTAGTAATGGAAGCTAAAAAAAAATAAAAAATGGTGAGGATGGAGGGGAGTAGAGTTTCGGCTGGTGTTGGATAGAAAATTGGGTGGAGAAAACTGTCCCAAAAGTGAGTATTTACAAGGAAAATTAATAGTGAGGTGACATCTAAGTGATGTCATTAAGGTGCCATCACTTAGGGTGATGTCATGTTATTTGGCATGTGTTAATTATGCCAAATCATTTTGGTCCTTGGCTTGTAGAGGTTTCTCTGCATTGCCTTATAGAAATTTCTCAAGTCTTTATATTCAATTTTAATTTTATTGGTTAACTCAACCATTATCGCTTAAACTTTAGTAATGAATTTTTGTGTGAAACTTGATAAACATATTATTTTTCATTTAAAATTAATTTCCAAAAATTAAAATTTTTTGTTATAATTTTTTCAAATTTTTAATTAATTAATTAGTATTTTTGAGTTAAAAATTCATATTAAATTCATTTTAATTCAATGAATTCCAAAAATTTTATAGAAATTGTAAAATTAAATTCCTCACCTAAAAATATATTGAGAATGTTATTTTTACTATTCTTAAATGTCAAACCAATACTGACTTGTTTTAATAAGAATTTTAGAAAATTCTTAAAAAAATTTCAAAATTATACTTTAATATATATGACATGATTCTAGGTTCAAAATAATATTTTATTATCACGATTATTGAAAATCACGATTATTGAAAATCACGATTAAATAGTTCTTGAAATTCTAAACGCAATGGTGGAAAACATAATTTTGAGATTCTTTGTAAGTGGTAACACACTCATTTTTGCTTATCATTTTTCTATTTATTCAATAATTGTTTTAAGCATTTACGTAGGAATTCAAAATTTTTGAGTACGCAATTGCATTTAGAACAATGAATATACTTTAGTGTAGATTTTTCGGATCGGAGACTTGAAAAGTTATAAAATATTTGTTATGTCTCTAAAAACCTAATAAAATATTAACAAGGTCGAAAATTAATATAAATAAATAAAAAGGTTTAAAATTCATTTTTAATTTAGAAATATGATTAAAATAATAAAAGCATAATTTTATAAATTTCTGGAAATTATTTAATATAAAAATGATTTATTAAGCAATTATTTAGCATTTTTGCATAAAATAATTATTAAAAATTATATAATAAATAAAGTTTATGATTTTTTTATTTTTTTGTAAAAATCAGTTTTCACATGGGCTTGGACGTGGAAGCCTTGGGGAAGCCCAATTTCATCTTAAAAGTCCAAATTTAATTATTCTAATTAATTTATAATTAAACTATTTTACACCTAATATTTATATAAAAAAATTAGACAATTAAGGGATAAATCCCTGCTTGCTTTTCATGCAGGTTGTGGAGCTGGCAGCCCTAATGGGATAATAACAATTTTTTTAAGTAGCTTAAATTAATTTAATACATTATAAAAAACCAATTCTTATCTTTTTTCACACACTTATCCTTCAACCACTTATCCACTCTCCTCTCCATCTTTCCCTCTGCTGTACATCTCCCTCTCTCTCCCTCTTCTCCCACTTTTCATTTTCTTACTCACTTAAACACACTAAACACTCACTTAGTAATTATACAAAATCCATAGGTAGTTTATCTTAGTGTTGTGGATCAAGTTGTCTTCTGCAACTTACTCCTTCTATTAAGGTAAGGGAGGAAGTGGAGATTACCTCTTTTTATTCATTTACACAAAAGCTTGTGGGAGAGATTTGGCCCCCAAATCTCATTTAGTTTCTATTTCTTCTTATTTGTATATGTTGCTTATGATAACTTCTATGGCTGCATATTTTATAATGATCTTGTGACGGTTTATTGTGTTGAGATTATTTTGTGGTGATTATAATTAATATGTTGTATTCTTATGATTTAATTGGTTAAACAGTGATTAATCCATTAAGTTTACCACTTTAATAAAAACATAAGTGATTTAATTAGATAATATTTACTGATTTTGGATACATTTAGTTAAATACTCATTCTTATTTTCTTGGTTAATAATTGGATATTATTATTATTATTATTATAAACTGTCAATTTTATATACTATTATTTAAAATATATTTATTTCATATGTATATGTTTATTTATAAATATTGATATTACTAAAATCTGCTAAAACTATATAATAATTTTATAAGAATCTAAAAAGGAAATTTAAAAGAAATAAATATTGTATATACCGAAATAGGAATAAATAAATTTTTATAAGTATGAAAATATAATAAACAAAGCAGAATTAATATATATATATGTATACGGTTTATAAAAAGAAATTTAAAAGGAATAAATATAGTCCTGTAATCATATTTAAGTATGCATATTTTATAAAATCAAAGATTCTGTTTTAAATAAAAAATATATATTTCTGTTTTATAAACTAGCATTTTAAGTATTATTAACTATATACTGATACATACAGAAATATATTTATAACTCACTGTTATATGAAAAATAATTATTAATACAAATAATTTTGTAATATATTTCGTATACTGTTTTAATATTAATAATAGTATTTAGTATATTTTTGGTACGTGTAATATTTTTTTTCGGTATGAATGGTATATAGTATACTATTAACACAAGTTTCAGTAAAAGTAAATACTGTTTTATAATTTTAATATTATATAATTACAACAGTTTCATATATTATTATCTAGGTAAGATAGTTTTAAATAAAATCAGTTTTATAAGTTATATATATGTATGCGTATAAAATTCTGATAAAAGAAGTATATTTTTTATAAATATATATAATTATCTAACTATTTTGATATATTTTTTAATTTAATAGAAATTTCATATCCGATTTTATTAATATCATTTTAAAAATTATTGATTAAAAATTTTATATACAAGAATCTAAAAAGATATATGTACTAAAACAAAATTAGAATTAAAAAGAAGTAAAATAAGTTATGTATTTTTACTTATAAATTTTATAAAAAGGTTAAAAGATTTATATTAAATTATTTAAGAACAAATTAATTATATCATAGGTTTGTGATTGATGAGTTGAGATATTTGTGTTCTTGAGATGTGTGACAATACCTACTCACAAAGGTATTGGTAGTTAAGTACCAAATTGTAGAGAAAATTCTGCCAGATATTTCGGAGAAATATTGTGTAAAGTATTGAGTTTTTACTGAATATTATGAAATGATGTGTATAAAATATTGTTGAGTCTGACATGCACTAATGAAATATGATGAGTCTATTGAATTGATGATCATGCTGTGAGAGCATGTGTGCCTATGGAATGAGAAGTTATAGTTGGTATACTGTGGGATGAAGGTAGGGACCACTAATAAGGTCTAAAGGATATTGGTATCGAGTTGTGAAAGTTCTATGGTCAGGGTAGCGCCCTAGATGTGGGGACAATCACGTAACCGACTTAATAACCTTGACACCTGTTTAGCATCACCGAGATTGGTGGTGTATACCCCCTAAGGAACAATGTACTCATTTCTCGAGAAAAATGATGATGATGATGATGTTGGTACCATGATGAGGGGGATATGAGCTCCCAGTCATTTCCCAAGATAGATGATGATTGATGATAATCATCAGCAGGGGTATGGAATCATACGTATTTTGAAAGTTTGGGTTATTTCATGATAACTTAGGTCAGGTCCTAGGTTTCCATTGCATTCGTTTGCCAACAACTTGTTTGTTTTATAGGTTGTAGGTTGGTCCTACAAACCTTTTGTGAAAATGAATTAAGGTTATATATATCCTCATTCCTTTGCTTTGTTTCTTTCTTTCTATTTCTTTACTCTGTATATGTGTTTGTGACATATTATGAAGATGGAGGATGTTGATGTTAAGGGTGCTGAGACCAGGAAGAATTCAAAGGAAGGTGATGTCATAGAAGAATCATTGTAACTGTAGTATAAATTTTATGTTCTATTCTAAGATAAGGGTGAGATTGTGTATAGTTACTACTCTGACTTAGGTCCTTTTTGAAGGGAAGTTATTTATTTATCTGGTCATGTATTTATTCTGTAACAAGGTTTGAAGTAATCATTTGATAACAGTGATGTATATTTATCGTTGGAATGTATGATGTTTACATCTACCTTGAACATATGTTGTTTTATAATTCCAGAATTATATTGAATTTTTTTTTCATAATTAAAATTAAAAAAATCTCTCTCAATTTAATTAAAATAAATCTAATAAATTGTAGGAATAAGTGTCAATGTGATTGAGTGTCACATTCTTTCTCAACTTTTTAGAAATAAATCCTCAATTATTAGAAAAATAATTGTAAAGCTAAGGTAAGGGTGTTGCAATTTGGACCCCAAATCCCTTCTAGATTCTATTATTGCTTAAATATGTTTATATTACTATAAAAATCTCTTATATTGTCATTTTTATTTAGTTGGTGATAGATACATGTCGGTGTGATATAGTTAATTCATTATATGCTTGATTTAATCCATTATTTGTGAGATCCATGGATTGTATTTGATTTTTATCTTACCATATTATTTGATATTGATTCATTGTTTGAGATTTTGTCCATAAATGGAACAAAATCATAGAAGAAGGTCTACTATACATATTTGGCCTTGTTTCAATGGAGAAGAAGATGAACTAATTTTTTATTTTTATGCTAGGAAAATAATTAATAGATAAAATTTTAATTGTATTATATAGTAAAAATTGTAACTATTTACTTGGGAAGGCTTTCGGCCTTAACCCCCTTTTTTTCAGAAAAATTATTTTTATTTTAATATTTAATATTATTGTATTATAAATTTATTTTACAAAGAGTTTAAATGATTAAATAATAAAGGAAATTAAAATTGTCACTTATTGGGTTAAGCCCTGGTTGATGAGCCAAGAAATGAATTTTTTTATTATTATTTTTAATTTAAGAAATTAGAGATTTTTTTTATGATAAAACTTGGTAAATTTTATACGATAAAAATTTAAAACTTGGCTAATTGGACCTAGGAGGCATTCGGTCAATGATTCGAAAAGTAAGCATAAATTGAATATTACTCTAGTATTTAATGGTAAAAATGTGCATATATTTATTTTATAAAAAAATTTGTAGTTTAAAATTAATAGAAATTTGAAATAAAGCCTCAAAATGTAAGAATGTCAATTCGGCTGTCTCGTAGGAATATTAGGTGATTTTTATAAATTTCTCACTAATAATTCCAATTAATAATAAATTATATTTTGTAATATATTTTTAGTAAATTTGTATCAATTATAAAAGTTTAACTTGGATTATTTTATCTAGAAATGGCTTTCGGCCATTATATATAAATTCTAGATAAAAAATATTTTTTTATTAAGATTATTATTATTATTATTATTATTATTATTATTATTATTAATGATTTAATAAATTAAGGATATTTCATAGGTAGATATTAGTTTAATGAAGTTTTATATAATTCATGTGAATATCCAAGTTTTAAAAGAAAAATAATTAATAGAATTTATTATATAAATAACTGTTTGATGAAAGAAAATTTTTAGTATTTCTATTAGTCATTTTAAAAAAAAAAATCTATTTTAAATATTTAACTAAGATATTTCTTTATATTTTTAAGATAAGATTGGAAGTTTCGTAGAGAATGGGCAAAGATAATGAATTATCTCTGGGATGGTGGATTTGAGTTTAGCGACATCTTGCCAGAGATTATGGAGAAATGACAAGGTATGATGATAAGTTTGTCATGAGATAAATCTATGATGAGTTGATGAGGTTATGGAAGGATCATGCATTGGGGCATGAGTTCCTGAGTAAGGAAAGTTAGAGTTTGGTACATTGTGAGATGTATGTAGGGACCTTGAGGGTATGATATCAAGTGGTGAGAGTCCTAATAGTTAGGATAGTGCCTTAGAGTTGGAGCAATCACTTAATCAGTTTGATAACCCTGACACTTGTTGAGTCATCACCAAGATTGGTGTAGAGTATATCCTAGAGGAGCTTTGAGCTCATATCTCGAGATAATGATGTTGATGATACTAACTTTGACTTTAGTACCATATTCATGGGTATATATACTTTCAATCAATTCCTAGACTAATATAACTTAGAATAAACCCTAGGTTCTCCTTTTCTTTATTAATCATATGTGTTTTATCTTTGTGAGACTGAGTAGGTTAATCCCATGATCTTTTGTGAAATTGGTTTAGAAAATAAATCACCTCACTCTTTCTATTTTTCTTTTTCATTATTTGTATACTTGCACAGTATGAAATTGCTACAAGTAGTGTTTAGAGATGGTGGATGCTAACAAAGATGCTGAGATTGAAAAAGATCTAGGAAAATATGATGCTACATGAGAGGCGATGACAGACACTGAGGATGACACTATAGAAAATTCACCGTAGTTGTGGAAGACACTTTATGTTTTATTTTAGGATAGGTATAGGCTTGTATATAGTCATTGTTCTGACTTAGGAGTTTTTGTTAGGTAGTCAGAATCTTTCTAAACATGTATATATTTATGAACTTAACACATGACTGTAATCATATTGATAATAGTGATACAAGTTCCTCACTAATGTATGATATATGGATGTACGGTGTATGTCTTAAAATATTATTTATCTTTTCACTAATATTTCTTAAATTATTTAATTAATTACGTGGTTTAATTTCAATTGAGTTTTAGTTAAAAAAAACAATTCCTTAAGTTTTAAATTAAATTAAATTTAAATTTTAAAAAAATTAATTAATTAAACATAAATTATTATAAGTATTGGGTTTAAGAATAAATATGATTGGGTGTCACATACACCAAAACCGCTAATTAGAAGCCAAGCACCTTAAATTAGAAACCTTAATGTAGATAAATTGAGAATTTACTAAATACAAAATAGTTATGTACAATTAAGTGCAGTAACCCTAATTATCAGCTAGGACCTATTCTGCTCAATCTTAATAAACTCTAATTAATTAATTTAAATCTTATTTAAGGATATAATTAGATATGTATCGGCTTAATTAATTATTAAGTAGAGACCTGCATGATAAACTAATTCCCATAATTGCATTAAAAACCAATTTATCATGTTTTTCTATGGGATAAAAATGTGCACACCAAGACTATCCAACCACATATAACTCACGTTAAAAAGGCCATAGGAAAGAGAAACATTGAACCTATAGATTAACCAAGGTGAAAACCTTCACTTAGGTTAAAATCAAGAACTTTTTACTATAAAAAAGGAATTTCTTCTCAAATGGTCCCTATTTTTCCTCAGGCCACTTCTCCTTCTTCGAAGCCTTATTGACATAGTCTTCTAAAAAGTTTCACCAAGGAAAAACAACCACGGGCCCTTATACACTCTCTTTGACCCCTTTTTTTGTGAAGAATTAAGAAATTTTTGCCATTGTTTCAAACCCTTTGGTAGAGGGAAGTCTTTTATCAGGCTTAGAAAAATAGAAATATAATTTTATGTGTGTGATCGGGTGACCCCCTAGTGCTATCTTACATTATATTCTGTTATTATGTTGTTTATTTTTTTGTACGAATTCTTGATTTCCGTTTGTGCATCTAAAATTCTATTTATTTATTTTTTTGCTGATGTACAGGGGCTAAGGAGCCCAAGAAAAGAAACTAAGGAGCATGAAAGGTTGCTGAAGAATCAGCTAATATAGAAATAGAAATAAAAAGAGGAGAGCTAAAATATTGGAACCCCGGAGCTATGGACAGCCCGTACTTAACGAAAGCATTAGCCACCGAGTTGCATTCTCTATAGATGTGAGAGAAGGAAGTCTTCAAGAACTGTCCTGCAGTGGCGTGAATAGCAGCCACCAGGAGATGACTTGAGTGATGAGGAGAGCAGCCTTTGTTTATAAGGTTGATAGCAAGCTTGGAATCCAATTCAACGTGAAGCCATCTGAATCCAAGATCTTGAGCCAGTCCAATCCCATGGAGAACAACCCAGAGATCCACCTGCATGATGAAGCAAATGCTGCGGTTGCATGCAAAGCCTCCTTTGAACACACCATTTGAATCTCTAAGAACCCTGCCACACGCTACTTTAGGGCCAGTGGAGGAAAAAGCACCATCACAATTAATTTTCATCCATGCATTCGCTGGGGGAAGCCAACTAATGCTTCCACGAGAGCAGGTCTTGGAGTGGTTTCTTGAGAACTTACTGAACAAAGCCTCTGTGTTGTTAAGGTCCTGCTCAAGGCCACTAAGTTGACAAAAAAATTCTGCCTCACTCCATTTAAGATCACGGAAGATCCAGTTATTTCTGCATTGCCAAAGTAAATCTAAGACTAAGCCAAACCTTCGAGGCCACCGAGGGACTGCAAACATATCCCCACGCAGGTTTTTCCCCAGCCAGCTAAACAAGTTAGTTACCTGCAAAAAAGGAAGAATGAGTAGAAAAAGGAATCAGCTCTAGCAATATATTCTGAGCCTCATGGCAATCCCTGAATCAGTGGATAACAGTTTCATCATAGTTGTTGCACAAAGGGCATTGGGCAGAGGGACTCAATCCCCTACGGTAACGTAAAAAGTTCGTAGCCAGTGTCCCTCTTGCAATTTTCCACAGCATAACACGCCCCCTGCAAATTCATATTGATTAGTGGAATAAAGTCCGTACCACAACTATACTTGGCCCTTACAACTTGGACCCACAAGTCATTTGGCCTAGTGCATAAGTCCCACACCACTTTTAGCATGAATAAGTCATTGACATGACGTGCTTGGCGGAGGCCCAAATCCTCTTGGACTTTAGGCTTACAAAGAGGCTGCCAAGCAAGCCAGTGAATCTTCCTAGAGTCTGGAGAGTCCCCCCAAATGAAGTTCCTGCATATAGCATCCATTTTGACACATACAGCCCAGGGGATATACTCCGATTGCATCGTATACATGGGGCGGGCACTCAGAACAGACTTGGTGAGCGTAAGTCTCCCCGCGAGGGAGAGGTTCCTAGCTTTCCAAGCACTTAACCTCTGTTGCGCTTTCTCCAATATATGGTTATAGGACTGACAAGTTAGCCTTGTATGGTGAAGTTTGATACAAAGGTATTTGCACAAGTCATCTATTCTCTAGAAGCCTAACTCTTCACTAATCTGATCACACACTTCAGTTCACATTCTTGGAAAAGAACATTCTGGTTTTTTTCCTTACTCACCTTCTCCCCTAAGCTATCACAAAAGAAGTCCAGATAGGTAGAAATGACCTCAACCTGATCCAAAGACACTTCTGTAAACAGGATGAGGTCATCTACAAATGCTAGATGAGAAAGCCGCGACCCTCTACGACCCACCTGAATAGGTTTCCATAATCTATTCTCCATTGCAACAGAGATCAATTGGCTTAGCCGCTCCATACAAAGAACAAAAAGGTAGGGAGAAATGGGATCTCCCTACCTAATACCTCTTTGCAATGTGATATCCTCCAAGGTCTCCCCACTCCAAAGTACACGGATAGTCGGGGATGAGATGTAATGGTAAACAACATTAGTGAAATTCTCCAGAAGACCAATTTCTTTTAGCGTGTTAATAATAAAGGCCCAATTAAGCCTATCATAGGCTTTTTCAAGATCTATCTTCACCGCCATCCCGCCTTTCCTCCCTCACTTCCTTCGTATTGAGTGAATCACCTCTTGGGTGATAATGATATTGTCTTTGCTCTGCCTGTGCGGGACAAAGCTACACTGGTTAGGACTGATCAATTTCCCCATCACCATCCTAAGCCTGGAGGCAAGTAGTTTAGTCAAGGCTTTATAGGATAAGTTGCACAGGCTTATAGGCCTAAACTAGGAAATCCTACAAGCATCATCCGCTTTTGGAATTAAGGTAATCAAGGTTTTATTAAGGGTTTTTACCTCAGCTGGATTCTGAAATGTATTCTAAATAAGAATGCTGAGGTCAGGGTCCACAACCTCCCATTGGCTTTGGTAGAACAAGGCTTGGAATCCATCCTCTCCTGTGCCTTGAAGCCCCCCCATCTGGAAGATAGTATTTTTTATTTCTTCCGTAGAATATCTCTACCCAAACAGCTTAGTTCCGCCGCAGATAATCTAGGGAACATCCTTCTAAGGCCAAAAACTTCAAGGTCCCCCTTTTAGTGGAATAAATTCTTAAAATAAGCCATAACCATTTCCTCCAAAGCCTCAATCTCTGACACCCAGTTTTCAAGATCATCCTGAAGTCTGGAATGACAGTTTTTCTGCTTGTGCACTAGAGTAGTGCAGTGGAAAAATCTTGAATTTCTGTCACCAAACTTGAGCCACCTGCATCTGGATTTCTGGAACCAAATAATTTCTTCTTGGAGTAACACCTCTTCCAACTCTTTCCATAAATCCATTTGAAGATTGGATATGAGAGGGTTGGGCCCCTCCATAAGCTTGTTATCAATTCTCCTCAATCTTCTGAACAAGTCCTGCTTTTTCCTAAACACATTGTCAAACACCTCCTTGTTCCAATTTCAAAGATGCTGCGAGATGGATTCAATTTGGGCATGCCAATCACAACTTGATTGTCATTTGCTTTTATGAAAGGTCTCAAAGTTGTCATGAGACAACCAGGCAGCTTGGAAACGAAATGGCCTCCTCCTTCGATAGTGGGCACCCCAATATCCAATTGAATATGTGGTCAGACTTGAAATGAAAAAGGTGAGAGACCTTCGCTCTCGGGAATCTGATCCTCCATCCTTGATTAATCAGGATTCTGTCTAATCTCACCTTCAGATCGCCCCTCTGCGAAGTGAACATAGGCCCATCAAACCCTGCATCTAACAATTGGCAATGGTCCACTAACTCCCTAAACGCCCTCATCCCCCTAGGATTCGGAGACGCAGACCCACCTTGCCTCTCATCCTCGTACAAAATAGCATTAAAATCTCCCATAATGGCCCACGATTCCTCTAGATTGTCACCACACTCCTTAAGAAAATCCTACAAAATTGATCTCAACGAAGCAACAGGACTTCCATAAACAGCTATGAGCAGCCAAGGTTCTTCTTGGTTCTTTTAAACTCTCATGTGAACAAATTGACTAGATTCGACCAGGACTTCAACCCTTCAGACTACTGATTTTCAAAGGCACCACAACCCCCCAGATTGCCCACTAGAACTAACAATATGGTGTCCATCAAAATCAAGCTTACGGATGTTGGATGCAGCTTTTTGATATGAGGCATGAGTCTCCATCAGAAAACACAAGGACACTGAATGTTCCCTATAAAAACTATTAATAAAATTTGGGAATCCTTTATTCCCTATTCCACGACAATTCCAACAGGCACTATTCACGAGGATACCTAAAATTATCGGCCTTAGCGGCCCCTTCCACTCCAACATCACTCCCTGACAAAAAGATGAGAATCTCTCCATTCATCAGCAAGAAATGGCCGCTGCTCTGTTTAGCCATGTAGGAGTCAATCCCTTCTTCCTTTACAGAACTGGCGCTGCTACAGTCAATCCTTACCTCAGTGTTCGACGTGGGCCTTAACTCCACCTTGTCCCGTAATTTATTCACAAAAGCCATCGCTTCTGAGTCTACATGTGATCGGATAATCGGCATCTCCTCCAATTCGCCACCTTGTGATCCAGTGAAGGCCTTCATAAGATATAAAGACTGGTCAGCCCCAGCATCCGTATTCTCCCCTGCTAATGGTCGCGCCTCCACTTCCCTACCGAGATCCTCCAAGGACAAGTTTGCCACACTCTTAACAGCCGAAGACACATGCTTCTTGAATCCCTTCTTATCTCCAACAAGCGGCCACATTTTGTTCGCCTTCTCTGGATTTTTGCCATTGCGAACATTCCTAACCCTCTCCACTAGGGCACTCTGCGACTTTACACCACTACCCCTCTCATTTCAAACCTCAGGGCCTGCCAACTGAATGGCTTGATCCATGTTAGTGTTCATTGTGGGTTGCCTCCTGGTGCCCCCATCATCCTGGTTACTCATCGAGGAAATGAGATTCAGGATATTAGGCTCTAATTCTTAGCCCATGTCTCCCTTCACGGCTTCTGGGGCCCCTTCTTTTCTATCCTCAAAAGGTGGCCTCTCCCTAGGGGCCATATTAAGGGCCGCAAATCTCAATCCACCCGCTTTATTCAAAATCTTGTTAACAGATTCCCTATTATTTGGCCCAATCTTAGATTTCTCCTTTGATTGCTTCATGATTGCCTTGTTCCTTCTTTTATTGCGCGAGACTAACATCCATGGGTCGTATCTTTCCTTCTATACCAGAATCTTCCTGAATTTTAGGCGAGATATTCTCAACATCCACCCTGGTAGGGCTAGCATCAGCCCCCATGCCTCCTGTCATTGCCAGATTTTGGTTCTTGCCCTCCCTCACCACATCCAGCTTCTGCGAGCTGTTATGCATGGCTATAGCTTTCTTCAATTCACCGGAGCACTGATCGGCTTTACGGCCAAAGCGACCACAATTAAAATAGATGGAATGAAGACCTGCGTATTCCAGGAGCAAATAAAAGCCCTTCACAATAATGTGCATGACTAGTGGTTTGTTAAAAGGTGATACAAATTTATAGAAAATTGTAGAAGTAATATATGTATATAAAAAGTAAAGAATATTTAGAATATTCTTATAAAATATTCATAATATATTTAAAAAATTTATAAACTTATAAAAATATAGTTTTAAAAAAAAATAAAAAAATTAAAATAAAAGTGAGATAACTCTAAAATAAAAAATCTAAATATTTTTAAAACTATCTTCACATGTCTATAAATAAGCAATTGTATTATCATTTGTACTAAACACTTCCAGATATCAAATAAAGTTTTATTATCATTCACTATCAACTACTTCTATATCATTCAACACACTTATACATGTTTTTCTAAAACTAAAGTTCAAGTTCAACGCATATCTTGCCAATTTTGCATGTGAATGAATTTACGTGAGATTATCCACCTTCAAGAAATTTCCTAACATTATACCAACTCTTTTGAGGAAAATATTGTTATATAGTTCTATTGGGAGTCATGGGATACGTATCCAAACTGCAACCTTCCTTAATTCCTTAGCATGCATAAGGAAAAAAGGTCTCCACATCTAAACAATCAAATAATGATCAGCAATCATCCAGGGACCCTCAAACAAAGCATTTTGTAGTCCTCCTCATTACTAGAGACCACTTGATAATACTCATCATGCATATCAATAATTTTAATACTGCCATTCTTAGTCCAACTTCGTGTCAGTTTTGTCTCAAGCGTACAATAATTCACTTCTTACCCAGTACCTTAACCACTAAGGTATTCCTCCATGGACTGGACCAGGCAGCTAACTCCTCATCACTTAGAGGAATAATGATCCCATTGCCCTTAGAACTCACCCTTTTCTAATTCTCCTCCGGACCCCTGTAGTCAACTTCTTAGCATCCAAGGAAGCAGCAGCCCCCACTTCTAGCCTATCGTCGCCTTCTTTAACTTTCTTTTTACTTCGGTGCAAGAGGTCTTCCTCATGTGAAGAAAAACCCTTGCTCGACTCTCCTTTTTCCAAAGCCCTAGCAAAACTCACCATCTGTTCTCTCTCTAAATCTTTTATTCTATTTAATTTTATGTTATCATTTCTAGGTTCTACCCATCTCTAATATATTATTAACTATTATTAACCTATAATAAATATTTATTTTCTTTATATTATATCTATTTAATTTACTGTCTTTAATTACTAAATTTACTATTACTTATTCTGCTTCCATTTCTTAATATATGTCACTAAATTTAATATTATGCCACTAACTTTGTTTATCAGTTTTAGTCATTTCTACCATTTTACTAAGGAGGCATTTGGTACAAGTATTTAGTTTCCCAAAAATCTGAAGTTGGGTATGTTTATTTTTCATGTTTGATTTATTATTTAAAAAATAATATTCCCAGGAATCATTGTTTCTCAAAAATCTTTTTTACTTATGTTTCTTACGAAATTGTTCCCATGAAAAGAGGTGAGAATCTAACTTTTCCAAGTTGGGAGAAAAGTTTTACTGCAATAAAAATATCACTTTACCTTTATTACTCATTAAATGCGATAAATAATTAAAGTTTCTGAGAATGTTGTATTAAAAATAAACGTAAAAATCTTTAATTCCCAAATAACAAATATAAATATTCTCAAGAATATTTATGACCTACCAAACAAATTTTAGTCATTCTTAAGAATCATGATTCCTAGAATTCATGATTTTTGGTCATGAAAAATTTTCTCTTCTACCAAATGCACCCTAATATATACTATCACTAACCCCTACTAACCATTTAGATTCTTGCAATGAACTATTTATGTTAGTGACTTTAATTCTTTACTTTTCCATCCGTCACCAACTATTTATGTTTCTGCTACTAACATTTAAATTTTTGCAACTAACACTTGCTAACTTTTATTTTTCTTTTTAATTATTTTTATTTAGCTTTCTAATCAATATTAATTATCTACCTTATTATTTTAATTCATTTATATTTTTGTTATTTATTTACATTACTGTCTTTTATTATTTATTTTTCTATGCAATTTATTTATTTTTTTCTGAAATTTATTTATGGTCATTTTAAATTCTTTATTTTAAGTTCTTTAACTATTTATAGCTATTTTTGTTTCATTGTTCTTTTAATAATTTTTTTATAAGTAAAAAATTCATTAATATTTAGAAATAGCTTGACTTGAGACACAACATGTGCTCAAGACAAGAGACAAGAAATTGCAAGATGTCACCCCCTGCCCACTACTTGAGCTTAACCACCTTCCATTCCAAAACAAACAAAGAAAAGCACAATACCATGTGGAAGTAATATTCAATACAATTTTTTACTCACTAACATAGTGCCCCACACGCCTTAACGAAGACCACAAGGGTCTCCCAGGGTGGGAAACAAATTTTCTACTCTTAGATTTATTAAATTTTAAATGAACGGTTGAGATTTTTTTTTGCTTTTCTTTTCCTTTTTCCTTTTTCTTCTCTTTCCTAACTTATCCCACCTCCTAATCACCTCCCCCACTGTGCACACTCTTTCCTAGCCATCGCTCTCCCTCATCATCGCGATCTTTACCATCATGTTTTAGCTACGTGTCAAGAGCACATTGAAGAGGTGCACGTATTACTTCCCCTATCTAAGCTCAAAATCCACCCTACAGAACCTGTTCTTTGTTTTCTCCTCAAATGTGGCTTTGAGGATCGTGAGATTCACCACCATGAACCCTACATTAAAGCACACCAAGTTTTCTTATAAAGCAACTAAGTTGACTCGGCGTGTTCTCTACCAACAAAAATCAATCAAGACATGTCGTTTGTGCCCAAATTCGTTGCGTTTGGTAACCGAAATGGTTTTAGTTTTGTAATTTAGGAACAAAAAAATCCATGGGTGAGAAAGGGGAACTATGTGGAAAAGTGGTTTAGGGCTTGGCTGAAAGGAGCAGAGGATTTGAGAAAACCTGATTGTGGTTATTGTTGGTGTGTTTGTATGTTTGGTAATCGGTTAGGGAAGTTTTCTCAAATAGGTCTTCAAGAACGCAAATGAACCTCGCATAATTCTCTATTCACTACACAAAGAAGGTGGAGGTTGGTGGTGGTAGAAGAAGTGGCGTTGGAGTTGTTCAGGGTGGCCATTGGAATATATCTATCGGAGAGAGAGACTAGATGGTGAGAGAAAAGGAAGAGTAATCGAGGTAAAATTAGAAAGAGAGAAAAAAAAAAGAAAAAAAACAACTATTAATTTTAAAACTATCTAATCTAATGATTAAAAAAATACTTGCCTACGGATGCTATAAAAGGATAAAGGGTAGGAAGCAAGAGCACAAGGGATTTTTACACTGGTTCACTCTATAACTTAGAGCTACATCTAGTTCCATCAATCTTAAAGATATTCCACCAACTATTTCAAGTTACACCATGTATTCTTCACTGTCTTTTTAGGCTTACAATAACCAGTAATCGACATCGTGATTACTTAATATAGCCAATTAGTAATCTTTCTTATCAAGCCTCTTTAGGCTTATACAAATTAAGCAAATTGCACATCAAAGGTTAGTAGACGCCATCTTAGATAGGTAAAGAGCAGAGCATAAGATAAAAAAAAAATTAAAAATAAGCATATATAAGAATTTAGAGCATCATGAAGTTCTTTATGCCTTATGAACTCTTTGTTAGTGAAGTTCTTCATCTTCTTCTTCTTCTTCTTCTTCTTCTTCTTCTTCTTCTGTCTTAAGTTGCAATATCAGCTTCCTTCGAGTTCTAGTCAAAAAGGCCTTGGATGTTGGTCCTTTAGATGGTTTAGTAGCCTTGGACGCTACTTTAGGAATGGGTACTTCTTCCATTGATCCTTCTTCAGAATGCTCAGATTTTGATCCATCTTCCTCATTAATATCTTCTTCAACTACTTCTTTTTCTTTAACACTTTTGGGCTTGATCAAGATATACTCCAGATTCTACTTCAAGTTGTTGTACCTACTCTTAACTTGAGCGAGGGTTTTGCAGTATAGCAATCTTTGAACAATGTCCAAAGCCAGATAGGCATCATAGACACCTTGATCTCAAAAAATCTTTGTAAGAAGCACTAAGTAGGTGATGTGCTTTACATATCCTTTTCCTCTCATGTTCCTTCTCATGTTCATGTAGATAAGATGGGGTTGGTTGAATTTTTATCCAGTTAGCATATGGAACAAGGCAAAATGATGTGCTATAAAGATGTTGTTTTTGGAGCCAACTTTATGTAGGATGGACTTGTTCAACATTTGTTGAAAGATGCATCCTTCCTTTGGCATCTTCATAATTGTCATTGAGCCTAAGCCGTCATCCCTCATTAGGGCATCATTCACAATTTCATTTTCACCAATCTTTTTTTTCTAAACTTGTTGTAATCTGAGTTCCTTCTCTAATGCACTATGTTGCTTGTGCAACAAAGCCAATGTTCACAAATACATCAATTCCAAGCACCTTGCCAACAATCTATATAGCCTCAAACTTTGCAATCTTCCAGAATCCTCTGACTAGTTCTAGGTGTATTTTTTGGTTCCATTAAAGTATTTTTCTATACTGTAGCTTCTTAAATTGTCTTTTACATTGACTCCCATGGCATGGCCCCCATAGCATCCAGATCAAACTTGTATTCAATATAGACAATGGTCTTCTCAACGTCCATTGGTCTATCTTTTGTACTAACAAGACCAGGCTTGTGGTTATGTTTAGGGTTGGCTTGTCTTGTGAGTGCCATTATTTTTAGGCTTTCGGAGTAGGGTAAAAGTTCTTTCTAAGTCTAAGAAGGAGGTAAACGTTTTTCTTTTTCTAAGAAGATTTGGTAAAGAGGGAAAGTTTCAAAATATATAGAAAAACTTTTCAAAAACCGTACAAAAAGTGAAAAGACTTATTGAAAATTTGAAAACATAACCAACAAATGTTTATTGACTCAGCGTGGGAGAGATAAAGCAAATAATAATCATTGTGATGATTATTATCTACTTTATCATAAAGTGATCAAACATGTGTACCTAAGACAAAAAAGAATGTGAATAAAATATGCACATATAGAACATATGCATTGGATGCTAAAACATTAAACGTTACTCCATTGGACGCTACTTATGTAAGTTGGATGCTAACATATACAAATCATCCATTCAATCCTTTATGAATTCCATACCAAGATAACCTCGAATATGGATGAGTTTGTCTTCAGGAAAAGGTTTTGTAAATATACGAGCAAGTTGATTTTTAGTGTTAATAAACTGAATATCAATAGTCCCTTTTTGAACATAATCTCGAATGAAGTGATGTTTGGTTTCTATATGTTTAGCTCTAAAATGCAAGATAGGATTTGTAAACAAATTAATTGTAGCAGTATCATCACAAAATATAGGAATTTTACTTCAAAAAGATGATGGTCCTCAAGTTGATGCTTGATCTAAAGTAGTTGAGAACAGTAACTTACTGCTAAAATTATTTTGCTTTTGTATTCCATACATCATTCCTTTGGAATTGGTCTAACTCTTCTTACATTGCTTTAATCCAACCATCGTCTACTAGAGCTTTGTCCAATGCCTTTGGTTCCGACTCTAATGTTGTGTGCGCTTGATCTCTAAACACTGATCTTGTTCTGACTTTTTCAGAAACATCTCTAATGATTTGATATTTTGGATGGTAGGTTTTCATCTACTAGTTGCGTTTAATAGGCTCATGTTGCTCAGTTATTAACTTCTTTTCTACTGGTTGAGGATTGGACACTTCTTTGTTATGTTGTCTTCCGGGTTTAGATTTGTAAGAGACTCATCCAAGATTTCTATGGGGCTTAAGGTCATTAAACTTAACATGGATGAATTCTTTCACTATTAAGGTTCTGGAGTTGTACACTCTATCTGATTTTGATTCAAACTTTCCCTGGTTATCTTTTATATTCAGAATGAAACACTAACATCCAAAAGGGTGAAAATATGATATATTGGACTTTCGTCCCTTCCATAGTTCATAAGATGTCTTTTTCAAGATAGGTCTAATATATATTATGTTTTGAATATAACAGGCAGTGTTTATTGCTTTTGCCTAGAATAAGTTAGAAGTAGAGTTATGATTTAACATGGTTCTATCCATTTCTTGCAATGACCTATTTTCCTCTCAACAACACCATTTTGTTATGGTGTTTTGGGTGTTGAGAAGTTGTGAAGTATACCATTTTCTTCACAAAACCTTTGAAAACTTTCATTTTGAAACTCTTATCCATGATATTTTCTGATAGAAGTTATGTAAACATCTTTTTCATTTTAAACACGTTTACAGAATATAGATAAAACTTTAATAGACTCATTCTTATGGGTTAGGAAAATAACCCATGTCCATCTAATATAATCATCTACTATGACCAATCCATAACATTTTCCACTTATTGATGCAGTTCTTGTAGGACCAAGCAAATCCAAGTGTTACATCTCATCCGATCTAGAAGTGTAAACAACATTTTTAAAGTCAAAAGAACTCTTGTTTCCTTTTTTGACATGCTTCACAAGAGGAATCAGATTTGTACACAAGATTTGGTAAACCCTTCACAAGGTGATGCTTGTTCAACTTTAAGATCAATCACAAACTTACATGACCAAGCTTTTTGTGCAAGATTCAATGATCTTTTTTAATAGAGACTAGTCATGTTACTTTTTGATTTAATAGATCTCCCAAGTTGATTTTGTAAAGGTTATTTTGTCTTTTAGCATAAAATTGAATGGATCCATTAAGGCTTTTGACTATACATTCCCTTTTGTTAAAGGAGACATTATATCTACTATCACATAATTGACTTATGCTAAGCAAATTATGTCTAAGACCTTCAACAAATAAAACATTGCCAATAAAAGGGAAAGGATGTTTACTAATTTTACCTACCGCAGCTACTTTTCCTTTCTTGTTACTTCCAAAGGTAACCCATACTAGCTTTAGGTTTAAGATCTTAGAACATAGACCTTTCTCTCATCATATGTTGTGAGCACTCACCATCTAGGTACCATGACTGGGGTGCTCTTTCTGCTATCAAACATATCTGCAATAGGAATAATCATGTTCTTAGGTACCTAGATGGACTTGGGTCCTATATGGTTAGTTTTGAAGGCATTGGATGCCTTCTTTTTGCCACGTTTGTGTTCTATGTCCTTCCTTACCACAAATACCACAATAAAAGGATCCTTTTGAAATGTTCTTATCACTCAATACTAGAGGAAACACTTTCAACATCAATTATTTTGGAAATTCTAACTGATGTAGATCCCCCCGATGTAGAAAATGGGTTTTTTTTTTTTTTTTACATTGGACTAAGAATCGATGTAAAAGACACTTTCTATATCGGTTCCAACTTGAATCAATGTAGAAAGGTGTGAATTTCTACATCAGTTCAAGCTATAACCAATGTAGAAACTAGAAAGTCACCTTTTTACATCGGTTATAGCTTTAACCAATGTAGAAAGTCAATTTCCATGTGTAGAAAGGTGACTTTCTACATCGGTTGATGCGTTAACCAATGTAGAACTGATATAGAAAGTTATGTTTTTTTTTAATATTTTGTTTGTTTTATAAAGTTCTCAACCTACAAATTACAAACAACCCTAGGCAAGCAGTTCAATCATATTTAAATATGTTAAATTCAAAGTATCATTAATAAATAGTAAATATATGCCTTTAAACATAATTATAGACTAAAGTACCTCCTAAAAACACTTCAAACAATTGTAAACTACTTAAATCCATTCTAAACATATATAAATTCATCTGCAACTAATTCTAAACTACTTCCTAAATACATTTGAAAGAAACATATAAATTTCATCTACAACTAATTCTAAAATACAATTCTAAACTACCTAAATACATATGTTCGGATGCCATCCAAGTCGGCATCAGGGAATGGATGTGGATTGTTGAATATCTACAGGTTAACATGAGAGGATAATATGATGGTTAAAATAATAAAGTGTAGTGTTCAATAGAGAATGAGGAGTCACAAACATCTGAGGAGTCACAAACATCATGTTAGAATTGAAAAAACAATAGACAGATGACTAATGTAAGCCTTTCCATTTTCAAATTAATTATTCATCACCGAAACATCTAATTTTTGCCATTGCGAACATTCCTAACCCTCTCCACTAGGGCACTCTACGAATTTACATCACTACCCCTCTCATTTCAAACCTCAGGGCATGCCAACTGAATAGCTTGATCCATGTTAATGTTCATTGTGAGTTGCCTCCTGGCGCCCCTTTCATCCTAGTTACTCATTGAGGAAATGAGATTCAAGATATTATATAATGGATCCATCTTATGAAGCGATGGGAATGCAACACATGTAATTCTAGTTGGGTGGATGGAATAAATAATGCTTCAAGCGTAACTTGTGATTGAAGAGTGCCTATGAAAGGAAAATTGGATTGGATAGTTTTAAGTGCGGAAATGCTTTATAGTAGTGAATGCTAAATAGTAAAGTGCCAATAACAAAAACTATGTGTAGTGAGGAAGATAATGTTGAGGTGAGGGTGAGTGGACTTTCAAGAAAGGATAAGATTAGAAATCTATGAAGCACAGACTCCGACACGAACACTAGGACACCGCTAAAGTCTAAAACATAGGACACGGGGACACCGCATATATATATATATATATATATATATATATATATATAATTGATAATTAACATTTATATATTCATCTTAGCAGGTCACTAGAAGAATAGAAATTAAAAAATTATAATAACTAACAAGCAAACCATCAGGCAATAGAAAAAAGAAATAGAAATTAAAAAAAAACAAAAAACAAAATAATGAAAGCACAATCCTAGAACCCTCAAAGGTGGAAAGTCATGAAAGAGAAGCGGAGCAGCAACACGAATGAACGTCGGGCAATGAGTTCCAAACAGTGACGCAAACCAAAGACGCGAACCAGAGTCAACAATGCGAACCAAAGATGCAGCGATGTGAACCAGAGATGCAGTGGCGTGAACCAAAGACACATCGGCGTGAAGAGAAAAAACGTAGAACAGCGACACCAACCAGTGATGCAGCGACGCAAAGTGAAAACATAGCGGCGTGAAGCGGAAGAATGCAGAACGGCGACGCCAACTAGAGATGTAGCAACCCCAACCAAAGACGCAACAACATGAAGCGGAAGAACGCAAAACAATGATGCTAACCAGAGATGCGAAATAGCAACACGAATGAACATGGAACATGCAGCGACGTGAATGAGCACCGACAAGATGAACGTAGACGCGAAGAACCTTTGGGAACTTGCAGAAGGGGAGAACGAAGCGTATACGAGAAGCTCGTGGGGGGAAACCTTTATGGCAAAAGGCTGAAAAGAAAATTTATTTATTTTTATGATTTTATTTTTAAATCTTTTAAAAAGATATTTGGTAAAAAAAAAAAGGAAACTGTGTCTGAACCATGTCAAGCCAAATAAGCCGTGTCTGATTTGTGTCTTAGCCGGGATATTTTCTTCTTCTTACTCCTCAACTTTCTCGTGGTTTTTTACAAAGCTTGTTTGTGTTGTGTAATTTTCTTTTTTGTGTGAAAAATTTAACACAACGAAAATAAGGTTTTTTTGTGTTAATTTTTTACAAACAAATTTAACGCAAGGGAAAGTACAAAAAAATTATATAACAAGCAAATTTTTGTTGTGTTATCTTTTTTGTATACAAAACAGAAACTAAGTATTTGTAAACAACTTAAACTAGTTTCTGTCTAATCGGCAAGAAACGAAAAAATGCAAAACGAAAGAATGGACAAGAATAAGAAATGGGGGGTGGGAGGGAGGAGGCGGAGGTGTTTCAATGAGGAAGAAGAGAGTGGGGTGGGAGGAAAGAAGAAGAGAGTGAGGGTGGAAGGGAGGAGAGTGAAGGTGAGAGGGAGGAGGGGGTGGGAAGAAAGGGTATAATAGAAAATTGGCTTAATTGTATTTTTTTAAAAGTTTTACAATTTTGTGAATTTTTCCATTTTAAAATGTTTTCGCAAATTTTGTTCCACAACTTTCAAATTTAACTGAATTTTATCTCCAAGTAAAAAAATTGTCATAGCTAAAGAAAAAATCACCACAAAATTGACACAATTCACAAAAAATTTTAAGGTGACGAAATTTGTGAAATTGTAAAACTTTGATAGTAAAAAGTGCAATTAAGTCTAAATTTTTTTTAAAAAATTGGGGAGTGCGAAGATGATAAATGGAGGGGGTGAATATCATTTCCCCTATAACACAATGAGAGATCAAGACCTACAAAAAGCTACTAACAATTGCAGTGAGGTGTAGGTATGGCAATGGAAGAGGTTTAATTCTCTGTCTCGTGCAAAAAACATGGGTTCACAGTCATGTTTTTTTTAGAGGTAGAAATAAAAACATTAAACTTAATTTTATTCCAGTTGGAGTTGGGGATACTTGCTGGAGTTGGGGATACTTGCTGGAAACTAGTTTCACATATTTTTTTTTTCAAATATAATTGAATTATATATTTTTAAATAAATTGTATATTAAATTATTAATTAATTTTTAATTTGAATAATATATAAAAATTAATAATAGTTGTCTTATCAGTTACTAACACGGTTAATAAAAAATTTAATAATAAAATGTTACTATTAAAATATATTATATTATGGTATATTTTAATAGTAATATATATAAACTTTAGGATGATCAAACCGTGATGATTTACATATCCTAGATTAACAAGTTATTCCAACTAAATTAATCCTTTTATTGAAAGAAATTGATTTAAAAAACTATTATTATTATTATTATTATTATTATTTAAAGGTATAAAAGCTTTAATACTACCACGATTCATCCTAAAATAAAACATAAAATTAATAAGTTGTCATAATAACTAATTAATTAATATTTTTATTAATATAAATCATTTGTTTAAAAAATTATTATTTTATGTAAATAAAATTAATAACCGTCTATCCCTTTCAATTTGCTCTCTTTTATCTCTATTTTTACATTGAATTTTAATAGTATTTTAAGAAATTATCAATTATATCAAAATTTAAATTATTCATTATAAATCCAAATCTAATTTATATGTTTAAATGCATTTATTTATTATGAATTTTTATTATAATATAATTTATATATTAAATATTATTTATTTACTATTTAAATTTTAATTATATAAAATAACTATTTATCATATATAATCTACAAAATAAAATACTAATTTATATATATAAATATTACTCCCACAACTTAAAATTTTTAGATCCATTACTGCTTGCAAGGAAAAATTGTTTTAATCTCACATCACATTCCAGGACTCAACTAAAAACGAAACAAATAAATTTAAGGAACTTAGAAATAAAAAACAAAAACATCATAGCATACGAATCTTAAGAACTTTATCAATCAAATTGATTTTTAATATTTTTTTTAACAATAAGAATCATTGTGGTACAAGTGGTGCATTAATTTCTGACAAGGGAGGAAAACATCTATTTTTCTATTTATATTATATAAATCCTTCCTAAGAGATACTTCAGTATCTCTTCATATTTTTTTTCCTTTTCAATTTATGTTCATTGTATGTTATGAATATCATGAATCACAACATTTTAAGCTATATTTTTTTTATTTCCTTTCATAATTATAAAACTCACTATTCTTTTTTTTTTTTTACATCTCTTATGAGTCATATTGTCTCAACCTTTTATTAAATTGAAAAATCTGTTATTACCGTAGCCATAAAAATTATCTTATTTTCAAATATGTAACAACTTATTCACCAATTCAATTGTCATATAAAAGGTTGGATTTTTAATTTTTAGTGAAAACTTATTCTTTTCTAATGTTTATATTTAATAATATTTACATGCTATTTACTACTTTTTCAATAACTAACATTTTAATTAAATTGATGAGTCTCTTAATTACAAATTAATCATTAATATATAGATGCTAATTAAATACAATTTAAACTTATATTGATTAAAAATGGTAACAACATCATCATTGTTAAAATTTCAAATTATCAATTATTTAATACAAACTTTAATTTCATTATCGTTCTCTTTAATGTATGATACCTTAAACATATATTTAAATTAATTTAAATCAATTATTAAATTTAAAATAAAATTAATATTTTTATTTTTAAAATGTACTTAAATTTAAAAGACTCATGCATAATCTACCAATATACTTTAATTTCAAATAACCCCTCAATCATATAATTTAATAATATAACAAGTTGATCATTGCAAACATTAAAAATGCCTATTTTTAAATGTACATTATTATTAGATTTTACGTTATTTTTTATTTTATAAACTTCTCAATCATTTTCAACTCATGCTATACATTGGTGGTTGTTAATGATCATATCAAGAACTATTCACCTTTTCATATTTGAGAATCATACTAAGAAAAGTCAAATATTCGAATCAAATGATTTAGTATCTTTTATTATTAGATTTAGTATATTATTTTGTAATCTTTTAAATTTATCTAATAATATATAAATTAAAGTATATCTTGGAAATTAATGTGATAGGTAATTGAATATTCAAAAATATTATAATATCCAATATATTCAAGAGATTTAGAGCTATAATCTCCCTTTTGAAGTTCACATGTCAGTTGACGTCATTATTATATTTTAAATGCAGGAGATATATAACGGTTAATTCAATACAAATTTAAATAGTTACTTGCCTTACACTCAATATTAAATATATTACTCTCTCAGCATTATTATATAAATGGAAGGTATTATGCAAATACAAATTGCACTCTACCTTCTCCTTTTTCACAAAAGAATCCAATAGATTAAAATGGAATATCAATTTCTTTAGGACCTCAATACTTTAATTACACTTACGATCACCTCATGCACAATATCGTAACAATGTTCATCTCCTATATATATTTTGATAAATATATGTTTTCTATGTATATTTTACAAATATTTAAATTTACAAATATTTTTTGTAATTAATATAATTTTGACAAATATATGTTAATTTTTTACGCATAATTTCAAAAAATATTTTACAATTATTTATCTTTATAATTTAATATAATATTTCTTTTATTTTAAATATTTCTAATATCTTCAAATTATATCATATACAAATATTAATTAATAACTAATATGTATAATTAATATAATTTTGACAAATATATGTTTTATACGTATAATTTCAACAACTATTTTACAATTATTTATCTTTAATATTTAACGTAATATTTCTTTTTTTAAAATATTTCTAATACCTCTAACTTATATCATATACAATTATTTATAAACTTGAGCAACACGCAGGTTAATATCTAGTTGAACATATTTATTTTTATAATTTAATGTAATATTTCTTTTTTAAAATATTTTTAATATCTCTAAATTATATCATATACAATTATTTATAAACCTATGCAATGCATGGGTCAATATCTAATTGAACATAATGAGTGTGGGTTGTGTGTACTATGACCATCATCATAAGACCAACACTTACAATTTATAAAAACCTTGAAGGAACCACACCACAAAAACTAGTTGTTGTAGTTGGAGAGGCCAAGGCCTTGTGATCCCAATACTAAAATCTCATACTTTTAAAGTGGGACTCAAGTCCCATACTTTGCAATTGGATCCTAACATGCCACCACCCTTTGCAACCCTAGCGCCCATGTGGACTAACTGCACACTATCCTTTGACTAGTTCTAGGCAAACACATTGTTCATATAGGTACATCAACGAATCTGGCGAATTTGAGGTTGAGGAAATTTCAAATTCCTATGTTGGTTAACATGAAATGTTTTGCACTGTTAAGTTACAACATTAATGGTGATGCAATTGTGGAGAATTTCAAGCATTTTGATTTTCCTATTCTCACGTAATTGCAACTTGTACATATTTCAACATAGAGTATATGTTTTTCATATAGGTACATCAAGGAATTCGAAGAGTTTGAGGTTAAGAAAATTTAAAATTCTTATGTTGGTTAACATGCAATTCTGCACTGTTAAGTTGCAAGATTAATGGTGATGCAATTGTAGGAAATTTCAAGCATTTTGATTTTCCTATTCTCACGTAATGGCAACTAGTACATATGGCAACATAGACTCTAATCTTTTTATTTACTCAGTATATCAAGTAGAAAAATATATTTGGAGTTTATTAGCATGAATTTCATCTCGTTGGTATTAAAGAACATTAACCTCTTTATTCAGGACTTTATTTTTTTTCTTTGATCCTGTCATGCGACAGACTGCTAGAAAGCCAAAGGCTGTTTGTATATTCAATGGGATGAGGATTCCCTACAATCAGAGAGAGAAAGAATTTTGAATCTTAACCCTTAATTTTATTTTTTAACTTTATAAAATTAATATAATATAAAAAAAATTAGCCATTAGATCATGACTGCATCCTTGACTGTGTGAAATGTGACTGTAGTGAATCCAAGTCCATATTCAATAAGATGAATGTCCCAAGTCTAAATATCCACATAAAGAATATTAACCTCCTTAAAAATGTAGATTTTTAAGTGATCAGGGATGCACTTGAGGCCAATATCCACACAAAGTGTATTAATGTGTATGAAAGTATTTGTGTAATTTGTATTAGCTGTATTTGTACCATTATTGATTATTTGTCATTTGAAAAGTTAATTTTATCTTTTGAGTGTACGTGTTCATGCATGATTGAGTGGTACGTGAGTTTTTGACATAATCCATATATAAAATTTATATCTTTCCCTTAATGAGCTCATTTATTTTTATAAATTTTTTTATATATTTCTTTGTATAATTTTTCTCCTTTTTAATTCATATCACATCACAAAGCAAGAAAGTGAAAACACACAAACAAACACACCATATAATATTCCCTTCGGGGTCTAATGAAAAAGTTGTTTCTAATATGAACATAGTACTTGTTTTGGAAATAACAAAGTGCTGACAACATTGCATCTAAGTGTCGTCTCTAATCCTTTTTCTTCAAAACTATATTCAAATTCCGACTTAGCAAATATAAAAAATAAAAAACGGAGTTATTATAAAAAAAGATAACAGGATTACAATATAGCTGGGCTGGGGCAAAAATCAAGAATTAGATTACAAGTAATAAAAATTGGGAGGTATATTTGATGGGGAAACTGCATGTTTGTTTTACTTAACAAGTCTTGATATTTAATTATAATAAGTTGAAAAATGCAGGATTATGATGTCACATAACGAAATTTCCCAATGTTTCTGCCACCATTTAATTTGATTGATCAGGTAAAAAGATCGTAGTTTTTTTGTTTTGTTTTTTCTTTGAAAAACTTGTCAAAGATTTAAAGAGTGGCAAAATTTTAGCTGCTGATATCCTGTAGTTTTTTATTAGATTGTATTTCATTTTTATGTTTAAGAAATCCAGTTTTAGCAGCAATATTAATAAATCAAAATGTTTTGCCCGCTATAGTACTATTTGTCATACGGCATGGTTTCAATTTATAGAAACATATGTACCTAACATACCCTTACTGATTTTTAGTGGTGTTGTCCTCCTCTTATTATTAATCAACTTTTCAGGGGAAGATGACATATTTTTGGCTGATCAACTGCTACCTCACAAGTTTGAAGAGACTTAAAAAAATGCCAATGTTCCACTACTATTACGTTTCCAACCTGGTTATGATCACTCTCACTATTTTATTGCCACCTTCATTGATGATCACATCTGACATCATGCTCAAGCTCTTAGGCTTAATTAAGTTGTGTGCACTCTGATGATCTACAATTATTTTGTGAACTCTACTAAAAATCTACTAAGCTGTTAATTTGCTCGTGGTACCTTTGGTTGTATTTGAGTTTGGAATTGAATGGAACTTCTTTCTTCATGTTAGTTCAAAACTAATCCCTTGTTTGTGAAATGTATAATTATTTTATATTATTGAAAATTACTATAGATTATATAGTATATTTTAGTAGTAATATTTTATTATATATTAAAATAGATTTATCAAATAATTTATTATAAGGATAAATATGAAAATAGTAATATTAACAAAATATATTGATACTCGGAAAAACGAGAGGGGTAATGTGCTTAGAATCCAATAGTGCTTCTCTTCATCGTAAAGTTTGTACCCTTTGTTTCTTTTCCTTTAACAGTGTTATAATGTATTCAGGAGGACGTTGCAATTAAAGACAATTGAACTTTTAATAAACATATGTGAAAAGTTTTGTTATTACTTTATTTTGAATAGGAAAAATTGAAAAATATTTTTTATTTTGAAAATTTGGTCTTTAAAAATTGAGATTAGACTTGCAAGTTAGATTAAGTATAAAGAGGGTTGAAAACTTAATCTTATTATATTCTCAATGATTAAAAATGATTAATTATTTTATATTCAATTGTGTAATTATTAATTACTTTAAAAGTAGTATTTGTTTAATTCCTAAAAAAAGTAAATGAAATTTACACAAAACAAGATAATTTGACACATAAATAATTATAAAAAAGATTAATTTTTGAAAAATTAATTTTGACCTGACAAAATTCTTGTGCCGATGTATCTTCCAATATATTGAGAAACTTAAAACCATGTCGTCTTTTTTGAAAATAATCATTTGTTGGTTGATTTTAGCTAGGAAAATTTTTCTAAATGATTTTATTTTACAAATTGATTTGATGAACTTTCTATCAAATCGTCATGATTTACGTATCCTTATTTAACAAGTTATTATAACTAAATTGATCCTTTTATTAAAAAAAATTGATTTAAACTATTATTATTATTATTATTATTATTATTTTATGATATAAAGCCTTGAGATTACCAAAATATCTTGATTCAGGTATCCTAAAACAAAATATAGAATTAACATGTTGTCATAGCTAAATTAATCTTTTTTATTAAGATAAATTGATTTTTTTAAAAATTTAATTATTTTATATAAATGTATACTCAGTAAGATAAATGTCTTAAATTCAAATAAGCCAAAAACTCAGTAAGGGTATGTAGTTTTATTTGTACCATTAATCATTATTTCTTATTTAAAAAGCTAATTAATTTTATCCTTTTCATTACACGTGTTTATACATGACTGAGGGGAAGATTAGTTTTTGACACAATTGTTATATATAATCTAAATCTTCTATCTATTTGAGCTCTTTTGTTTTTATAACATTTTTATATATTTATTTATATATGTTTTTTTTTTCTCATTTTTCATATCACATCATCAAGCTAAAAGAGTTTAAAAAACACCGTATGATATTTCCTATAAAAAGTTGTTTCTAATATGAACTTCCTATAAAAACTTTACCTCTACTAATTTTTACATATTTCAATCTATAATTTACTTTAATGAAATATATTTTAAGTTTAATTGTACTTTTGGTCTTTTTACGTATCATTATTTTTTGAAAATAGTCTCCTATTTTATTTTATTTTTGCAAATTTGATTCCTACTATTTTAATTGTGTAATTTTGATCCATCCATTAATTCGACATTCAATACTTAATGTAAAATATTGATCTGACAGTAGACTAATGATATGGATATGCTGATGTGGATGTGTAGTGGATAAAAACTTTGTACTACTTTAGTGAACAAATAATAGTCTAAATATTTCTTTTACATTAATATCCCATGTTGAAAATAATCTTTAAGGGCATGCTTTTAATTTTTAATTTAAGGGATGTTTAGAGGGAAGCAAAATAATCATAAAAGCATGCATATTTCAAGAACTACATGTTCTTATACACATAGGATCTACATTATACTGGATTACCTAGATTCATTATTGGTTCCTGATCTAAGTGATCTTCAATAATCAGTGGCTTTATGGTTTTTTCTCAACTGAATCTCTTGAGTTCTCGATGAGACCTTAGCCTCTCTTCAAATAGGGAGAAGGAAGTATGAGTTTTTAGCGATTTGGTATATTAGGGATCATAGACTTCTTATAGGGTGTTAACTTAAAAAGGTTCCCATTATCTCCTAATGGGCTAACATTGACATCTGCTCATTTAAGCCTATATCATCTAATTTGGTAATCTAACGAGCTCACTTAATTTGACCATATAAAATAAAGCTCACTAATGATAAATATATAATATAATTGTTTTATGATATTAGCCAACACTAATTATTGAAATATAAAATTCCAACAATCTCCCGTTGGACTACATATTATAACAATTATATCACAATTCTTTAGGCATGCATTCATATGCTATTTATCTTTAGACTTCCACTTTAACAATCTGATACATCTCATAATAATGGAACCACTGTAGCTTTTGTCACTACCATAAAATGTGACTAGACTCTAATGACCACCACATCAGTACACTCAATGATATAGATCAATATGGATGAGCAGCATGGAAATTACAAACAATGTAATCTCAATCATGCCTATTTCCAACTGGTCCAACTTTAGTCTTTAGAAATTTGAAGTCCTTAAGTGCAAAATAATTTTGCACACAACAAGATACAAACAAGTTCAATAACAAGCTCATATAACATAATTTATTTTTGTAGAAAGCCAACTATAACATAAAGTTTGTATCAAAAATAGAATATAAGGAAGGACTCCCACTAAACTAAGGCAACCTAAGTGACAAACCCTATATGAGCAACATGCCTATATGGAAAAATACTTAGGTGTCAAGCCCTTAGTTAGTGGATTAGGTAGCACAAAATTTGTCCCTATATGTTCTACAAATATTTATTTATCATGAATTCTTTCCTTCAACAACAAACATTTTATGTCAATAGACTTTGTAATAAATTTTTCATTGTTGTTGAAGTATAATACGACTAACTCACGTGTCATAATGTAACTTAAATGGTATTTCAATACCTTTTACTATGTGCAACCAAGACAAATACTTCATCTATATCCCATGATTGGATGCCCACTATATTGGCATCCTAAAAAATTGGAGTCAAAACTCTTAATAATCTCTAAATTGTCAGCTCTCCGATATAAAAGCACATGCACTTTTATTCCTTTAAAAAATCCTTATGGCTGCTTTTTTCAATAATTCATACTTGAATTGCTCAAGTATCTACCAAATGATCTTACCCTACATGCCATTTCCAAATGCATACAAACATGATCATGAATCACTCTTCCCACAACTAAAGCATAAGGAAACTTTTGCATTTCTCGAATTTTTAGATTTTCTTTTGGGCAATAATTGAGACTAAAATTGTCTTCCTTAGTGATTAAGTTATTCCCTAGTTTACTATCTTTCATGTTAAATTTATTTAAAACTTTATTGATATAGGTTTTTTGTGAAAATGAAAGGATACCCCAAGAATGATCTCTAAGTATCATAATGCCTAAAACAAAAGAGGCATCCCCAAGATCTTTCATTTCTAAATTTTCGTTAGAGATTTCTTGGCTTCACACAAGCCTATATCATTGCTGACTAGCAAAATATCATTGACATATACTATTAGGAATATAAATTCACTCCTACTAAACTTGTGATACCTATAATTGTCCACAATATTTGTCTCAAAGCCAAAAGAGAAAATAACCTAATGAGACTTTGTGGTATTACTAACGAGTCAACTTCTTTTTTAAGCCAATAGATGGATTTTGTCGGTCTACAAACCACCTTTTTTTATCTCTCGACACAGTTTTTCGATTGCACTATATACATTTGTTTCATTAATGTTGCCATTAAGAAACACCGTCCTGAAATCCATAGTATATTGCTAATTCTTATTTTATAATGTTATAAATCTCTTGGATTCTTCTCGTAAAGAAATTTGGTTTGGATGCTATGGAATTATATTTTTTTGGGGGCATCATTTTTTTTTTCTTTTCGTAAGATAATTTAGATTTTAGGTGTCATCAATGTCAATCGATGATTTGGCCTTTTCAACCAATTTGTGTGTGTGTGTGTATATATAATTCATTGTGCTTTCAAAATTATGTAGTTCATTAATATATTGTTAATGTAATTGGAAATTCTACAATTTAATGAAAAATTGGCATCAACGCTTATGCGTGATTGGACCCTTCCCATTTTTATTAAATTGTCTGGTAATTTTGGTTGGATTAATTGAAATATGTTGCCAAAGCAATCTCTGTTGTGTATGTAACACCCTGTTTTTCTTAATGCATGATTAAGTGTTTTAATAACTAAAAAGTGAAAATTTGATATATAATCTAGGTGGTTAAAAGAAATAAATGAATTATTGTTATGTATGGTATGTTGTACGTAGTGATGGTTTGGTGTTGTTTGTTGAATTCTGGTTTGAATTTAGGAAATTTGAGATATACCTTAGTTAATCCAAAGTCCGTGTGAGAGCTCCGAGAGGTCAAGTATATAAAGGAAAGGAGGGGGGAGTTCCCTTTCATTTTCTCTTTCTCCTTCTCTCTCTATCTATCTCTCTAGAATCTCTCAAGTTAGCAAGGGTATTAGAGGATTTCGAGCTCAGTTTAATGATTGTGATGAGAGGAAGAATCAATCTGTGGAAGATTTTGGCTCAAGACACCGAATTCTCAAGGAACCTAAATTCAGATTCAGGAACTTTTAGAGGTAAGGGAAGCTTACTAATCAGTTGTTTTGTGTTAGTAGCTGTTGGTATGTTGATTTCTTGCCTTGGAAACGATTGAATCTCTATGGACGTGGACATATTTGTTGGAATTGATATTTTGGGAAAAAAAATCGGTTTTTAAGGGAGAATTGATGATTTTGTGATGAAATGTTGAATTTGTTATGAAATTTGATGTGTATGAGCTTGGTTGAGGTGGATTGATGTTGGAATCCCATTGATTCGAAAATCTGGTTATTTGGTTGAAAAGCTTGAGTTTCTTTGTAGAAAATCACGTTTTTTCGAAAATTCGTCACAGATAATCGATTATGGGGTCACATAATTGATTATCTGGAGTTTCAGGAGTTGTTTACATGATTTTGTTTCGGGTATAATCAATTATGGGGTCTCATAATCGATTATCTGGGCTTCAGTAAAATTTTTCCTGAAATTGGTTTTAGAATAATCGATTATGAGAATCCATAATCGATTATCCTTGCCAGAAAATGAATTCTGGTGCATTTTTACTAAATTGATATAATATGTTACTACAGTACTTAATCTGTTATTTCAGGATTGAATGTACTATTTCAGATTTTAAAGTTTTCGTTTCAAATTGTGAAATATTATGTATATACACATATAAAAAGGGTATTATACATTTTCAATGGTTCTATTTGGGAAGGATGGAAAGTGATCTAGTTTAAATACAATTTCTCTAAATTAAAGAAATTGAATTATTTTGAAGGGTTTTGTGAATTGAAAATTTACCAATCTTCAAAATGGTTTTCAAAGAAGGTCGTGGTTTTCAAATTGTAATTGATTGTTAGATTGGTTGTGAAGCAGAAGGTTGCTTAAATAGGACCACTACTTGTTGTGTATGATATTGTTGTGTTAAACAAAAGGGCTGGATCCAAGAGGGGGGGTGAATTGGATCTTTCAAAATTTTCAAGAATCCCCAATTTCTTTTCAATTATGAATAACTAGATTTTTCAAAAACTTTGAATCTTATTGATTTGGTTATACAAATGAAATAGAATTGGATCAATTTATCTTGAACTTTTCTATGCAAAGATCTTTATGATTTTAAATGCAAGTGATCAAGATACAATATGCTAGCAAGAGAGTAGAGGAAAGAGAGAGTGCAAACAAGATTTATACTGGTTCGATCACCACCACTGTGATCTACATCCAGTTTCCAATCAAACCGATTGGTGTTATCACTAAGTAATTCAAATGTTTACAAACACTATGCACAAACACAAGAATTACAATCAAACAAACTACACAATCAAGTTTCTTGAACCTTATCAAGAAAAACTTGAAACCTTTCTTGTGGAACCCTACCACAAGGAAGATATGAGAGACACCCTCTCAAGAACGAAAATCAAATTAAAAGAAGGTTAGATATCACCTTAGTCTGTGATAGATGAAGAACAATGAAGAACTAATCAACTTTACCAAAGAAAAGACTTTTCTTTATCCTCAAGATTGATCCATGATGAGCTCTTTGATCTTTGATCTAAAACTTGTAGTGGAGTAGAAGAATAATATCAATTCTCTCTAGAAAAGCTCTCTCTCAATTTTAGAAAAGTGAATTTGTAAAAGTTATTATGAAGTGATGTTGAAAGACTCACAAATGTTCACTTTATATAGAGAGATCACTGGAATAACTAGTTATATTGTCTTGTAATCAGTTATTTTGTTATTAGAAATCTGGAAGATGAAGTTTTAATGAGTTTAACTAGTTATTTCCATTTATAACTAGTTAAAACAGAGCCCATTCGAATTTCCCTTTACTGGAATAACTGGTTACATAACTTTGTAACTAGTTATTTTCATATAGGACAAAACATCTTTATATTATGTAACTAGTTACAGAATTATGTAATTGGTTACTGCTGAAATAACTGATTACATAATGTTGTAACTAGTTAAAACAGAAAACATGTAACTGATTACATATTGATTTAACTAGTTAAAACAGTGTATATTTTCACTGTTTATATGAAATTAAACGATCTTAATCGATTACAAAGCTAACTTAACCAATTAAGTGGTTCTTTAATATAAGATTGAGTAGTTCTAAAGCTTTAGTGTGTAGTTCTTACTTCCTATCAATTTAAAAACAAGTTTTATCAAATTGTTTCTCTTCAAATTCAATTTTAGACTTATAGAAAATATATTTCCACTTTGTTAACCTTTTAAGTCTTAAATCTTGAGCTCATTACCATCAAACCATCAAGGATAAAGATAAATCATGTAAGACCACAAACACACACACATACATAAACACACATTACAACTTTGCACTCATCAAGAGGCTAAATCATCAAAACTATATTAATTTTCCTTGGGGCAAGAGTAATCTTCTTCTTGCTTCTTCATGTTGTATAAGGTTTCTCATGAGGTAGGCTGCTTGGATAGAACCTTACCTGTTGACTATGCTTGAGGCTGGAATAGGCCTACATGGTGTTAATAATAGTTGTTGAACCACAGGTGGTACTGAGTATGCCACATGGTGTGCGTATATCGTCTTATATATATATATATATATATATATATATACACATACATATGTTGACTTGCTGTTGTTAGGCTGATGTTGTAGTATGTTGTATGCATTCATGCATATATTGTTGGCTGAGGTTCTATGGGCCTCCTACCGTATGAGGGTAGGCATGGAAGTTGGGGGTGAATGGAGCTGTGGCTTAGATGGGCCTCTAACCTAGTGCCTGGATGAGAAGTGGGGTTTGAAAGCTAGACCTAGGGGATGAGTGGATGGGTAAATCCAGTAGGGGGCCAAGGCAGTGTAGGCCTTGTGTCGCAGGTATACCACCACCCACATACACTTATCCTAACAACCATAAGCTTATCCAACTAATCAGAGTTTTGGCAATCCCTGAATGGTGCTAGATGGCCATGGTAGGGGATAAGACCTAGCTGATCACTCGAAATGTGAAAAATCTCTCGAGAGTCGTGTTATTCATACATGGACATTTTGGGGTTGAAGGCATGATGTGTTGTGCTGTATGTATGCAAACTCATTCTCTTATGAATTGGATTCCAAATTTGTAGGTTGATGAAACTGTTATTATTGTTGCCCGATGTCAATGTTGCTGGTGGTAGTGATGGTAGTGTTGCTGTTGTTGCTATGATTACTTGGTAATTGTTATTGTGGTTGTGTTATATGTTGGTAGCAGGGGTATATTGTTGTTGGTACTTGGTTATTGTGGTTGTTTGTAATTGTTATGGTTAATGATGGTGGTGATAAAGGTGTTGTTAATATCGTTGTTGTTGTTGTGTTCTAGGTTGTTGTTGTAATGATTGTACTGTTATTATTATTATTATTTTGTTTGACTTTGGATATATGATTAAGAAATTTTCCTATTACCTTTCCTTTATACTATATGTTTTATTGTTTTAAGTGAGCTTATCCTTGTGTTGTTTGCACGTGTGGTTCGAGCCTGTGATGATCATGTCTTTAGCGTGGGAGCAGATGTTGAGTTTTTGGCAGGTTTAGCTTCTCGTAGTTGGTGGTGAAGCTTCGCCTCGGTCAGTCATGAAATTGAACAAGTATAGAGAATCATCTTTTTGTTCTTTTCTTTAAAGGAATTGATATTCCTTATTGTTGTTTATTTCTTTTAAAATGATGTATAAAGTGACCTACTATAGGGAGTTTTGTATTTGGGTTTTTCCTTGGTATTGTATATAAATGGGCCTGTATACACTTATTCTTTCATATCTTATATATGTTAAAGTAACTTGTGTTGTTATTATTATTAAGTATATATATATACAAGGGTTTGTTTGTAGTACTGTGGCGACAGAGGGTCGTTACACTTTTTGGTATCAGAGCTAGTTGTGTCTTTTGGGAATGACTTATGGGGAATAGGTCCGCTGTGTCTTATGTTGTGTGTTGCCATTACCCCTTAATGAGCCAACATTGATATCTGCTCATTTAAGGTCATATCATCTAATTTGGTAATCTAATGAGCTCACTTAATTTGACCACATAAAATAAAGCCAATTAATGATAAATAGCTAATATAATTGTTTTATAATATTAGCCCACATTAATTATTGAAATAAAATTCCAACATCCCAATCTAATGGTTTGTTTGGCATGACATAGAAAAAGTGGTAAAGAAGAGAAAAGTTGAAAATTTGATTTGACAGAAAAGTAGAAGAAAAACATTGAGTTTTATTTATAGAAGCCAATTTCTCTCTCTCTCTCTCTTTTTCACCTTCTCCCTAACCAAACAAAACATAAATGTTTTCTTGATCTTCAAATACATTTTTCATTTATAGGGATCTCAATTGCATTTGGATAGTAAGCAATTATTCCATGATGTATATTAAACATAGTAGTCAATAGCAAGCTATAACGAAATGGCCCAAGCTACTATGAGATTCAAATAGCAAAGTGGCTTTCAACAGCGACCATAATAGCTTATTTTCGTGTGCTATAGAAGCATTAGTATGATATAGGCTTCAAAAAACTATTTTTATCTTTGAAACATTGTTTAGTTTTTTTTGGGGGCTGAAACTATGATTTCTACCACTTTATCCAATGCATTGTTTGCTTCAGAAACATAATCGATTTTGAAACCCTTATTTCTTGACCATTCAACAAAAAGTTACCCCTGTTTTGACCATTGTTCTTCCTAATTTACTTGACCATTATCTTCTTGTGTTACATTCGTAGTTTTTCCTTTAGACTTCTTAGTTCACATTATGCTAATTTTTATCTAATTTGTTGTGTTTCTTTTTTATTAATTTCACCATCATCTTTCATTTTTTTACTTCATTATTATGTTCTTATTTCTCCTGTATTGATGGTGATAGTGTGTGAAAACTGTGACATTATTTATCATGAATTTCTTTAATTTTGAATTCTTTTTTGTTTTTGAGTTTTTATGTGTAGTATAAATTATTTAGTATGTATTATGTTATTTGAAATAACGACCATCTCACTTTCTATTATCCCGCTATAGCATTTTTTAAAATGGCTGCCACGTGCCACTATATCATATTGATAACTATAATATTGATTAAGTGCTAGTAGTTTTTGATACTTGTTAAAATATCCGATAGTCTTGATGAGTTTAAACTTATTTTTTACATTGAACTTTTACTGTTTAATTGTTGGAGGACAATATTTGAGAAAACAGAAAAGGAGGATGATCATTAGAGTTCACGTTTTCCCTGTTAGGTTTTTGGTACTAGTGATGAATTTATTTTATGTTTCTTTTAAGTTCTCTTTGCATAAGGATTAGTGATTTTAGATATTTGTTAGAACATCTGATAGGGCCTAGAATAATTTAGAAGAGAATTTGGATAGGCCAAGAGAGGTGTTGGGCCATCAGGTGTCACATGGGCCTAAGATTTGGAACGTTTATACCAGGAGGAATAGAGGGTGATGTTGTGAATGGACTGAGTTGGCAGAGAGAGAGAATTAGGGGGGAAGTTAGTTACATGTGTGTGGTGCGAGTATTAAAGGATGGGGAAGAGTAGCAAGGGTTTGGTTGAGGAGGTTTTAGCATGTCTGTTATGGTTAGAGAGCAGTAGCTCTCTATAGAAGCCTAACTATGTGGCAGTAAGAGACCCTTTCTACTAGTAATTTCCTTATTTCACAAAAATAATACTCATCTTTTCTATTATCTCTGTGATTGATTACTCTATTACTGTTTATACTGTTTCGGGTTTGCATCAAATTGGTTCGACCTGCCGGATACATTTAGAGAGAGAGGGATCAGCGCTATAAGGAAGAGGATACGGATGCCACCAAGAAAACTAGAGGCTAAGATCACTGCTATAGAGAATGAGGTGATGAACTTGAAGACAACTTTAGCAACTATGCAATTGAAGGTGGAAGAAAACCAGCAAAAATTAATGTCAATGTTGGAGAAGAGCTTGGTCAGCAGTAACAAGATGACGACGAGAAAACACTGGAGCATGAGAAACAACATGGAACGCCTTCAGGGGGTTCGGGAAATTACACTAGCTCGGGGTTAAACAAATTACAAGGGGAATTGTTGGAGGAATTTCAACAATCGATGAAGAAGGTGGAATTGTTGATGTTTGATGGTGGGGACCCCACTGCTTGGATTTCCAAGGCAAAAATTTATTTCCAGGTGCAGGAGACACGACTTGAGGTGCCTGTGAATCTAGCATAGCTATGTATGGAAGGACCCACAATCCATTTCTTCAATTCGCTATTGGATGATGAGCAGAAGTTGACATGGGAGCAGCTTAAGGTGGAGCTACTTGAAAGGTATGGAGGAAGCGGCAAAGGTGACATCTATAAGCAGTTAACAGTTCTAAGCCAACAGGGTAGCGTTGATGAGTATATACAAGAGTTCGAGAGGTTGACGGCTCAAGTGAGGAGGTTGCCCGATGATCAGTATTTTGGGTATTTCCTCCATGGGTTGAGGGAAGATATTAAAGGACGGGTTTGTAGCTTGAAAACTTTGGGTCCACTATCATGATCTCGCCTTATGAGTGTGACGATAGCGGTGGAAAGGGAATTGCAAGGGAAGAGTGGAAGCTCGAATGGACTAGGTGGCTCCAGAAATGTTGGGGTCCGTAGTGGGTATGGGTATGGGTCAAGTCATAATACCCGACCTAGCCCGAATCAGTTGGGTTGACAACCAGGGTCAGATTGGGTTTTGATTCAAGGAGGAAAAGAAGCCAGCCCAAGAGAAGGAAATAGATCGGTAAAAGGGGGACCATTTGGGCTTAATGCAAAATTAGGCCCCCATTCAAATAAGAAGAGGATTGGGGACAAAGGCCTTAGACATTTATCTTATCAAGAGCTTATTGAGAGAAGGCAAAAGGGCTTATGCTACAAATGCGAGGCGCCTTATCATCCGCTTCACCAATGCCTAGATCAACAATTGAGGGTTATGGTGGTTGACAGCGTAGAAGAAACAAAAACGGATGAGCAACCCATAATTGCCGAGGTAGATGAGGAAGTCGAAGTAGATGGGGAATGCAATATTATGAGTTGGGGAAATATGGTGGTGGAAGAGAGTGGGAAACTGCAAACCATGAAGTTTCGGGGCATCGTCAATGGGGTGCCTATCCTCGTGTTAGTGGACGGCGGTGCGACGCACAATTTTATTTTGAAGAAATTGGTTGAAGCCATGGGGTGGCTGGTAGAGGACACTGAACCAATGAAGATTAAATTAGGAGATGGCTACAAGGCAGAGACTCGTGGTATATGCAAGAGGATCAAGTTGGAATTGGAGAAAGTTAAGGTAACAATAGACGCTTTCCTTTTTGATCTCGAAGGAATGGATATGGTATTGGGAATTTCTTGGTTGGCACCTTTGGGGAAGATGCTAGTTGATTGGGGTGCTCAGACCATGGTGTGTCAACTAAATGGAAGATGGGTCGAATTGAAAGGAGAAGACAACAATCAACCTTCACAAGTAGCTTTGTAAAGCATTATGCATGGGAAAGCCAAAAAGGTTGATTGAGGGCTTGTTTTTATCAACAGAGATGCAATTCCCTAACAAAGTTGAAAATAGGGTGGAAATGGGAAGACTAAATCTGAAGCAATAACAAGAGCTGGAAACGTTATTGCTGAAATATGAGGATATTTTCAAGGAGCCAGTGGGGTTACCACCTAAGAGAGGAAGGGAACATGCTATTAATCTATTAGGAGGACAGGGGCCTGTAAATGTGAGACCTTATCGATACCCTCACCATCACAAAAATGAAATTGAAAAACAAGTGAAGGAGCTAATGAATTCAGGAATGATAAGGCATAGTCAGAGTGCTTTTTCCAGTCTAGTTATTTTGGTTAAAAAGAAAGACAATACTTGGCGGATGTGTGTGGATTATTAGGCCTTAAATAAGGTTACAGTACCAGATAAATTTCCCATCCTGGTAATAGAAGAACTATTGGATGAACTACATGGAGCTCAGTTTTTCTCTAAATTGGATCTCGAATCCAGTTACTATTAAGTGAGGATTAGAGATGAAGATGTGCACAAGACAACTTTTCATACGCATGAAAGGCATTACGAGTACTTAGTGATGCCATTCGGGTTGATGAATGCACCTTCTACTTTCCAAGCGTTAATGAATGAAGTATTCAAGATGATGTCAAGAAGATTTGTTCTAGTATTCTTTGACGATATTCTAGTGTATAGCCTAGATTGAAGGACACATATGACGCACCTTGAAGAAGTGTTGGAGGTTCTACAAGAGCAACATTAAGCAGCTAGTAGAAAGAAATGCCATTTTGTTCAAACCAAGGTGGAATATTTGGGACATATTATTTCCAAGGAAGGGATGGTAATGGATCCGAGCAAAATTAGGAGTGTAATACAGTGGCCTATTCCAAAGACTACAAAAGGTGTAAGAGGATTTTAGGCTTAACGGGGTACTATCGAAAATTTATTAGGGATTATGGGAAGGTGGCAAGACCACTAACAGAGCTCACTAAGAAGGAAGGGTTCCAATGGAACTCAAAAGCACAAAAAGCTTTTAAGTTGTTGAAGCAGAAGTTGACAACAGCTCCAGTGTTAGCATTACTAGATTTTTCTCAAGGATTTATCATCGAATGTGATGCATCTGGCCAGGGGATAGGAGTAATCCTCATGCAAAACGGCAGACCAATAGCTTTTTTTAGCAAAGCATTAAGTGAGAGAAATCTCTCAAAGTCAACATATGAAAAATAGTCAACATTGGAGGCCTTATCTATTGGGTAGACAATTTACTGTTTACACAGACCAGAAGAGTTTAAACCAATTATTATAGCAAAGGATTGCTTCTATAGATCAGCAAAACTGGGTTGCTAAGTTGTTGGGATACCATTTTGACATTGTGTATAAACCAGGTGCAGAGAATAGAGCTTCTGTATTATAGACTCCCACTACACCACACACCTCTTCATGTTTCGCGACCTCTCTCCCTTCCAGCGGCCTTTGTGAATCGCACTACCCTGTCACCATCCCCAACAAATGCAACCTCTTCTTCACATCAGACGGGCAAAAGCTCTCAACTCAACACTGTCAACACGAAGGGGGCTTCGTCACTTCAGAGGTTTGGGCATCGCCAGTCACGTCACGCCACACTACGTCACCATGCCATTATCGGAAAGAAAAAAAAAATGTATGTTGGGGACTTTGGGGTCTTTAGAGAGTATGAAAGAAAGTGAAAGGGAAGAAAGAGAATGGAGAGGAAGAAAGTGTAGGAAGAGGAGGAGAATGTTGGGAGAAGAAGTTGGGAACTTCAGTTTAAGTTTCAAATTGAAGGAGGAGAGGGAGGTAGGAGAAGTGATTCATTTTCGCACTCAAATAAAAAACCAGTGTCGACTAGGCTGACGCTAATGCTGACACTACTATAATTATTTTTCAAAAATTATCAACTAGTGTCAATCTAGCCAACACTAATAATTTTTGTTTTTAAAAAATATTAATAGTGTTAGCCATGGCCGATGCAAACTAAATTGTTAAGACAAAGGACGAATTTATGACTTTCATTTATTTTAATAATAACAAACAATCACAAACAGTCTTTTGAATAATTGTCTGATTACTCCTTTATATTGCACATATTCACTATCGTTTGACCATGCATTCAATCTCGTCTTTCTTTCTCTGTAAAGTTCAATAACTAACTCCATTCAGACGATGCTTTACTAATCTGTGCTCTGAAGTTTTTAAAAGCGTAAACCACCTCAGAAGAAAAGAAGTCTACATACCTATCCTCAAGAAAAGTCTACTTTACGCATAAAAGAAGGGATTCGTGTGTAATTGTCAGTACGGAAAGCAAATATGCCCACTGCTACAAGATTGAGTACAAGAAAGGCTAGAGAAGCAGAATGCTTTATCTTATCAAAGTGACTGGTTGGTGAAAGGCATTAAATGCTGCATTTAATGCTTCAACGACTCGTTCTACTTTTATAACGCCAAGACGAAGGATGACTCCTACAACACTCACAGCGGACACTTTTTGGAGAACTCTATAAATAGAAGAAGAGACTTCAGTTTCAAGCGCTAATACTGATTATGCATGAAACTATTGAAAATTTCTCTCTTATTTTGTAATCTCTAAATACAGTATTTGTAAACACTTCCCTTTGCTTCATTGTATTTTCGTCTAATAAGACATTAGCTTAAGTAAGACAACTCAAATCAACCATTTCTCTAAGAAATTGGTAAAATCCTGAAGAGGCTTTGATTCAAAGAATACTTGGGTTTTTTGTTTGGAGAGGCAAGTTAAAGACTACTTGAGTTGTTCCTGAAAAGGCTTGGTTAAAAGAATACTTGTAACTTGTTTAAGTTAGTGAGACTTAGTAGTTTGCCAAGAATTGGACGTAGTCTCTGAGGAGACGAACCAGTATAAACTCTTTGTATTTCTCTGGCTTGCGTTTTTCTTTCATCTTTATTTAAACATCTTTTAAAAATCTTTTGTTTAACCTTTCAGACGAAACATTCTTAAAAGGTTTTGCGAAAAATTGGTATAACATAATTCAACCCCCCTTCTTGTGTTATTTCTGTGTTTTACAAAATTTTTAAAAAAAAAAAAAATTTTAAATAGAAAACATGATAGTGTTGGTTTAATGTCAACTGGTAGACACTATTTAGCGTCGGTGTTAAGGTCGACACTAATTGGCTAACGCTAATTTATAATTTTCTTGTAGTGGTGGTTGCTAGTTTTAATAAAGGCTAAAATATATTTTTGGTCCCTTATTTTTTTATTAAAATTCATTTTGGTTCTTTATCTTTTAAAAGATTCATTTGGGTCCTTTAACTCTCAAATTTAAGTTATTGTTCTTCCAAATTTGTAATCGCTTTTGATTTTGGGGCACGATTTTGAACCCTTTTTGAATGATTCAAGACTTGAAACTTGCCTCATTAAATTCACCTACATGAAAACTATGGAACACAACTAATGTTCAAACAAAAAAAAACATAAACATGGTGAAAATCGCGTGAAAAGTAAGTCACACGAGCAACTGATAAAAAATTTGGTTTTCAATTTTTTAATTTTTCGATTGCTCATTTTTCACCATGTTTATGGCCCCTTCTTGGTTCGAGCATTAGTTAGGTTTCATAGTTTTCATGTGGGTAAATCTAATGAGACAAGTTTCACGTCTTGAATCGGTCAAAAAATGATTCAAAATTGTGTCTCAAAATAAAAAATGATCACGATTTAAGAAAAACAACATTAACTCAAATTTAAGAGTTAAAGGACCAAAATAAATCTTTTTAAAAGATAAAGGACCAAAACAAATTTTAGTAAATAGATAAGGGACCAAACGTATATTTTAACCTTTAATAAACTACTAATTATTAATTAAAGTCAATACAAGTCAATTTAAGAGATAAGTCAAGATGGTTTGGTATAGTCATAATTAAGAGATAATGATATTATTAAATAGCTTTGCCTAGTCACCTAAAATAAAAGATTCGTTAAGAAGATTGAAGGATTAAAATTATTTTTAAAAAAAGTAGTCCATAACACGCTATAGTGGAGTTACAAAGCAAAGTGGCCCTAGTTTGCTACGAGATTCAAATAGTAGAATGATTTTCAATAGCGGCTATAATAATGGCTTTTCATGTGCTATATTAGCACTACCATGATATAGGCTTCAAAAACCTATTTTTATCCCTCAAACATTATTTAGAGTTTGTTCGAGGTAAATCCGTGATTTCTTCCTCATATTCCAATTCATTTTTTGCTTCACAAGCATAATAGGATTTGAAACCCTTATTTCTCGACCATTCAACAAAAAGCTACCTCTATTTTGATATTTGTTTGTTCATAAATGGACTTTTTTTCCCCCATGCTTCATTCTTTCTTCTCCCTTTAAACTTCCTAATTCACATTTTGCTAATTTTTTTTTAATTTGTTGTGTTATTTTTCTATTTTAATTTTACCATTATCTTTCATTTTTTGACTTCATTACTATGTTCTTATCACTCCTAGATTGGTGGTAATTGTGTGTCTAAATTCAAACTTATTATTTATCTTGAATTTCTTTAATTTTGGGTTTTTTTTGTTTTTGAGTTTTTATATGTGTAGTATAAATTATTTAGTTTGTGTTCTGATTTTAAAATAGCGGTCATCCCATTTCCTATTATCCCTCTATAGCATTTTCAATGATGGCCACTATGTGCCATTATCTGAGATTGATAACAATGATATTGTATAAGGGTTATTGGTTTTTTGATATTTGTTAGAATATTTTGGTAGTCTTGAAGAGTTTAACATATGTTTTACATTGAAGTGTCAATTAGCCTTAAGGTGTTCATGGATTATTTTCCTTCTTTTTTCGTTAACAGTACATCCAAGGGAAGATTACACAACCAAAGAAAATTAAACTATTATTAAAAAAGTGAAAAGTAGGAGTTGTTACTAATTTTATTTTAGGTGGGAAAATTGAGAAAACAAATTTATTTTGAAAATTTGATCTTTAAAAATTATGATTAGATTTGCAAGTTAGATTATGTGCAACACACCAAGTTACATTGACTCTTAACCCAATATTTATAATAATTATGTTTAATTAATTGATTTTATTTAGTATTTAAATTCCATTTAATTTAAAACTTGGGGATTTTTTTCTTAAAATTGAAATTAAACTGCATAGTTATTTAAATAATTTACGACATATTTGTGGAAAGATAAAATAACACTTGTAAAACATACATCATACATCAACGAGAAACATACATCACTATTATTAATATAATGATAATCATCTTAGTAACACTGAACAATTATCATCAACATAAAATATGCGCATATTCCAAGGATACTAACTATCCCTTATAATTAAATTAAAATGACTTATATCAAAGCAATAACTATATACAGTCTCATTCCTATCCTAGAACAAAACATAAAATATCTGCTACCATTACGATGGATCTTTTATAGTGTCCTCCTTTAAGTCTGTCACATCTTTCTGTATAGAGTCACCCTTCTCTAAATCCCTCCCAGTCTTAGCATCTTCTTTATTAACATTCAACTGCTCTATCTACTGTCAATGACAACATCATACCATGAACATATATAGAAAAGATAAACAAAGAAACACAACAAAGGAGTGAGAATATATATAACCTCAAATTATTTTCACAAAAGGTTTGTAGAATTACCATACACAACCTAAAATTGCAAACAAGTTGTTGACATGATATATGCAATAGGGGACTTGGGGTTAAGTTATCATGAATCAATCAAGACTCTCACAATAGTATGGATCCATACTACTATTGATGATTATCATCAATCCTATGTCAATTCGGAAGCAATTGGGATACCTCTCCAACATCATCATAGTACAAATTATGATGAACCCCTTAATTGGATCTCAATTTTCAACACCAAGAGTAACAAGATCGGAACCAAAAAGTAAAGAAAAATCAAAGTGGAAAGACTAGAAATGGATGAATGATGTCACAGTCATAAGGATTGATAAGTCGAGGAGGATTCGCCATAAAGAATAGAATTCTTTGATAAGAACCTAGGTTCTAAGCAAGAACCAAAGGGAATAATGCTCACTCAATTAGCCAAAGTTGATCTCATTCACGAATTGATCAAAAGTTCTTTTACAAGAAGTACTAAAGGCCTATTTATACTTCCACTAATAAGAAAGGCCCAAATTAACTAAAAGGCCCAATAACAATAACAATTCATAATAGGCCCAAACAAAAAACAAATAACACTAACACACTAGCTAACAACTAAAAACAACTGAAGTAAACATAGCACCAAATTAGCACAACACTTGGGCGCATACAAAATGGTCCACAATAAGCCTAACAAGGCACAATACAAAAATCTAAAAGAAAATACACAAAGTCCTAGTCCAAAAATGCCAAGCCCTTTTTGAGGCCTCTATCAAATTGTCATCATTAATTTCAATAATGAACAATCTTTCAGCTCAGGGCCATAATCCTAAAGTGGAGGTATACTCTCTACCAATCCTAGTGATGTTGAATAGGTGTCGGGGTTATCAAGCTGGGTATGTGATTGTCTTGCCTCAAGAGTGTAACACTCTAAAGAGTATTGACTTTTACCTGCTTATATTTCTAAAACATGAAAGTTTAGAATATAAGAATATTAGAGAAACTACATGGAAGCTAAAGCTCAAACTTCAATTACATAAATATACCTAAAACAAATATTACAAATCTCCTAGCACTCATAGGCCGTTGTAAATTTTTCCCCCCAAAATTTAGTTATGCATTTTGTCGAACTTCATTTACCACTTGATCAGCATTTTGGTTTCGATTAACCAATATTGGATTTCTAATATTTGACTATTGTTGATCATGCAAATTATTCACATCCACATTAGGTTCATTAGGAATTATCACATTTTTTATTTATAGGAATTTGTGAGGGGTTATTTATGTGCGTTCAAGGCACTCCAAATACATCTCCCAACCTAGCCGTGTGGCTAATTTTTGAAAACTATTATTAGTTGTTTGGATTAATGGATCAAGGACTATGGTCATTTGTCGAGCCAACATATTAATCATATCATGATTACTTTTGTTCATTTGTTGTCAAAAACACTCTCAAGTTTGGTTTAGTGATGTTAGTTGGAATATTCTTAGAATCTCCCAAAATGCTCACATGTATATTTGCCCACATTACCTATTATTGAGAAGGACCATAAGCATAACCATATACTCGCTCATTCGAATTTCCATTTTTCCTATTATGTGTCAATATTGCAGACACATGAGCAGATGGTATAGATTGTGGTTGTGTCATAGGTATATATCTAAGTTTAAGTTTTTGGGTCTCCAATTAGGCATACCCCATATATACCTAGTAATGGGAGAAGTATTAACATTTGTTTGAACACTCCCAAATTGAAGTGGTAATATCCCATCATTTGTGTTAGGCATTGAAATAGGAGGAACATTATCCACATTCATATTAGAGACATTCTCTAACCCAATACCTATTGTGTTCATATTTTGAACACTTGTGCCAAAGTTTATGCCTTCTTACTCACCGTTGGGTATCAATAGAAAGTTATTATAGTCTTTATTAGTTTGGGGTTGTTGATTATCTAGATTCCTTGGTCTCGAAGGTTGGGGATCACCATTGTTGTTTGAATTGTGATTTTGTTGACCCCCTTGAATAGTATTATTCCCAGAAACATTTGGGACATTATTAGTAGACATTATTCAACCACTTCTTAAAATCATACATGTTTTCCAAGACTAATTCTTAAAATGTTTTGGTAACACTAGTCCCACCAGGCATGCCAATTTGTTGATGGTGAAAATTTGTTTTAAGAATCGAAGAGTCCTTGATTCTCAAATAAATGAGTTTTCATAATCAATCTACTTAACAAATAATTGTTTGTTTATAGGACTTAGACTTAAAATTAGTTGTGACTCCTTTTGACTGAACTAGCAACTTTATAGTTTTCAACATGGGTGTATGAATTTAATTAGGAGTCGAATTCGATTTCAATCGAGATTTTGAAAGCCGTGTGATGTGTATGACTTCATAATCCAAAAACAATTACGTCTTGATTAATTTTGACAAGCATCAATACTTATATGTTTAGCATTTAAAATAAACTTAGTCGCACAACAAGAATTTTGACTAATTTGCATAAGACCATCAGTAGTCTTTAGAGAAATTCTTAATCATACAATCCTTTGAATTCAATGACAGTTCATTCGAACTCTAAAGAATTAAATGATTTTCAATCAACAAGTTTTAGAAAAATACAAATATCGAAAATAAATTTAGACGAGAAATGAATTACAGAAATGTAAATAAAAGCAACAAATAGAAATGGGATGAGAAATAGAGAAAACTTGAATTAAAATATGGCAAGAATATACACATTACTCTTTGAACCGATAGCCATGTGTGCGGCATGTGTGGTGTTACAGAGATTTGTGTCAATGTTTCATCTAAATGAAAAAGGGCTATCAGTTCTCTTATTTATAGACTACTACAACTAATGGTTCAATTATATGATTTTGATACGTGTATAATAATTGAAAGACACATAATTTGGGATGTTGCCACCTTGCTCAATTTGCCTTCTTCTGATAATCACTTGCAACTATTATGAGGATCCCTTTTTGATGAATCCCCAATTGTGAATCTAAAAATTCAGCACCATGAATCTCAAGAACGAAATCAAAATTAAAGGAAATATAAAAGCAAAAAAGATAAGAAATGGATAGAATGACGCCACAATCCAAGGATTGATAAGTCAAGGAGGATTCGCCACAAAGAATAGAATTCTTTGATAAGAATCAAAGGTTCTAAGCAAGAACCAAGAGGAACAACCCTCTCTCAATTAGCAAAAGCTAATCACATTCACAAATGATCAAAAGTTTTCTTTACATGTGGTCCTAAAGGCCTTTTTATACTACAACTAATAAAAAGGCCCAAACAACTAAAAAGGGCCAATACAACTTATATTAGGCCCAAACAAAGCAAACTAAAAACATAAGCTAGAAAATAAAAATAACTAAAGTCCACATAGCACCTAATTAAACAACACTTAGGTGCATACATAAGATCTATAAGAAGCCTAACAAGGCCCAATAACAAAACGTCCTAAAAGACAAAAAACAAGATAGCTAAACCCCTCCGAGACCTCTATCATTCCCTCCTTCTTGGAAGAAATTCGTCTACAAATTTAGCCCTTTATTCCAACATGAAAAACAAAACAAATATTAGTTTTCAATGAATAAGAAAATTCCTACAATTATGGAGACTTGAACCCCTTGAAAGGGCAAATATCTTATTATTTATGTGCTTATATATTCATCCTCCCAGATCAAATACAAGCCTAAAGAAACTATCAATCATTAATAAAATGAAAACCATCCAAAAAGAATGAGGAATATGCACCATCCATCTATTATTAAGCTTGAGTGTCTCATGCTTATAGAACTCATCATTCCCCATCTTTCCATAAACAACAACACACATAGAGGAAGTCTCATCATGATCATACAAGTCCAAATAATGTACATTAATCTCAAATCTTAAGGACTTTGCTCCACTACCTAAAGATAGTTTATGCAAACCATGAACATCATGCATTTCATAATTTTCATGCAAATCACAAGTAACATGTAAATCATAAGCCTTAAGAATTAACACATGTTGTTGCACATCAAATAAAACATAGGGTCTAAAGTTGGTGCAAGTTAAAATTTTCTCTTCTCTATGGTTGCATTGTTCCTCATGTGCATCCACCTCCTCTCCAAATTGCCTTGCCCATTGATCTTTTATGTATAATTCTTCCCTAGGCATCAAAACAAAAGAATTTTTATGGTTAGATGCACAATCAAATTGACAAAGACAATTGAGCTCAACTTCCAAATTAGAAGAAAGAATAAGAGTTTTGCACTTCTCCTTTGAGGGCTCCACTTCAATTTCTTGCACAAGAGAACTATCACTATCAAACAAAGGCTTAGAATATAAGTCATTGCATTCTTTTTTAGGAAGCTCTTCTTTAAGTCCTTTCACAAGAAAGCCTTCACATTCAAACAAATTGTTAGAATAAAAACAATAATACTCATATTTTTCTTTATCTTTTGCTCTCTCCTTTTCTTCTAACTCCTTTTCCTTTTCTCTCAACTCTTTTTCTCTCATTTCCTTTTCTTTTTTCTCTATTTTTTTATCTCATTTAATTCCTTTGTTAAATTCCTATAATGTGGATCACTCATGAAACTCATATCAATACCTAAGTATGAGTCTTTCTTTTCTTTCTTGTCATTATTTTGTCTCCCTTCACTCTTTTTGTTTTTCTCTTCTTCCTTTTGTTTGTCTTTTTCTTCTTTTCTCTCTTGCCCTTTTTTATCTCTCCTTCTTCCTAGTCTCTCCATCCTCTCACTTATATCCTTATAACTTCTTTGTATTCTTTCAAATCCTTTATTATCCACCCTTCTCATGCTCTCTATTCTTTCTCCAAACTCATGATTTGCCATTCTAATTTGCTCCCCAAGTTTAAACAATTCCGCCATTAGGTAATCTCCATTTGATGAAGCGATACCTACAAGAAAAGTTAGTTCACAAATAATAGAAATATGGACCTCTCCACTCAACTAAGTGTTTTTACTCAAGGTTCACTCGTGTTTCACTCTTTATAGGCTTTTTCTATAATGTGCACTGTAACGACCCAACTGTTGCTACTAAACAACCCTACTAAACATACACCATACACACCTTATTAGGTGAATAAAGGCATAACATATCAGTATATAAGTCATACACATCGATTGAGAGATCCATCTATCCCTCTTATCATCATCATACACCACTATATAACATATCATATATATAGCATATCATGCATACACAACTATGGGATAACACCAGCCCATATCAAAGATATCAAAATATACAACATCAGGGAAACGGGATACAAAACTCACTCCCTATAGCTGGTCAATCTATACAATCCCATCAAAAGAATAACTATACAAAACAACACTTCCAAAACAAAAGGGGTTGCCTCGCAAGCAACTCCATCATCATCTCTGAGTAGCCGGGTCACTGAAGCCTCGCCATCTGCTCCCACACCATAAGACCTGATCATCACAGGCACATCGGCACAAGTAGCAAAAACAGGACAACCAACAACAACAAAACACGACAAGGGTAAGCTTACTACAACAATGGCATAACATATAATCATGGAGATCATCAATAATTTAAAACATTCAATCACAAGTAATCACCAACAATTCACAACATTCAATCACGAGTATATAGCACCTCATCATACCTCTAGAGTCCTCAACGTCTACATACAAAAATATTCATACAGAAGGGTTCTCAACTCAGGACTCCACATTTCATCACAATCACCATAACTATGTCAATGCATGATGACACGACTCTCAAGAGATTTACAACATATCGAGCGATCAGCCAGGTCTCATCTCCTATTGTGGCCTATCTAAGCACCATTCAGGGATTGTCAAACTCTGATATGCAGATAAGCTTAGTGGTTTGTTAGGATGAGTATATGTGGGTGGTAGCTTACCGCGATACAAGGCCTGCATCGCCTTGGCCTCCTGCGGAGTCGCCCATCCACTCATCCCCAAAGGCCCATCGTCAGTTGCCCCACGTCTTATCCAACACTAAGTTGGAGACACATCTGAGTTCCAACTCTGGTAACCATCCAACTTACGTGCCTACCCGCACCACGGCATGAGGTCCATCATTAGCTACCTCAGCCGCCAACTATGCATGAATGCATGTACTACACACCATCAACTACTCAACCACAGCCAACAAACATACGATATATATAGATGTATATCAATACAACTAGTGGCAAAGAGGTCCATCGTCAGCTACCTCACATTACCACTCAACATCCATCAACACCATAATGGCCCCAAACCGGCCTCAATCATAACCAACAGGTAAGGCCCTATCTAAGCAGCCCACCTCATGAAGGACAATATCATGTCTCAATCAAAATCAATAGGTAAGGCACCATCTAAGCAGCACACCTCATGAAGAACAATATCATACATCATGAGTGAAGGTCCTATCTAAGCAACCTTCCACTCAACGACCACTTTCCAACAATTTATCACACAACTCCACAACAATAATAAAGAAAACCAAGAATCCAGTTTAGAATTATAACAACATGTGGAAGTCCTATCTAAGCAACCTTCCACTTCAACATATCCAACAATCTAAAAGTGGTTGAAACAATCAACCTTACTCATGGCCATTCATTATATAATGACACAAACATCCTCAACAATCAAGTATACAATATGAATTGGCCTTTCTTATGGAGTTTTAACATTTTTTCCAAAGTTCCCAATTATCATACCAAGCATCAAACCTATAGCATTCAACCCCATCTTTATGTTTCTTAAAATTTCAACTTTAATGGTCCATATATGGCATACAAAATTGATACCAAACATCTCAAAAATAGGGAAGAATTAGGGGTTTTGTCACCCAACGCCATTGGATTGTCGCCCGGCGCCAACATCACAAAGAAGATCTTCAATTTTTTTGCTCGGCACCGCACTCTTGTCACCCGGTGTCAACATTACAAAGAGCATAAGCAAAAATCAAAGAAAATGTCGCCCGGCGTCACTTTTTGTCGCCCAGCGAAAAAATCCGCCGCTATAGGCAAAGTTTTCGTCGCTAAATTAAAATTCGGTCGCTAATTGACAACATTTCAGACAGCACTCTGTCAACTGTTGCCCGGCAACATAAACTGACACTCAGCACCAAATCGCGATTTTCTACAGTTGCAGGGAAGACGACCCACAGCGATTCTAGATCAAATCATTCCATCCCAAGCACCACAAAACAATTCTAGACACTTTTAATACATTTCTAACTGATTATACAATAATAAATCACCAAGATTTTGTTCCAAATCCATTCTCTTTTCAGATTTCCCAATTTTTCTCCAAAACCCATTTCATCAAAAACACACTCCAACTCATGCATAACCAGATTTGAAATGAACCCAAGGTAAGATTCACACAAAATCATGCTCATACATCACAAATATACAATTGTAAGCTTCCCTTACCTCTTGAAGCTTCCGAATCTGAGCTTGGGAAAGGGAAAAACATGAGAAAACCCAACTCTTGAGCCAAACCTTCAGAGCAACCACCACTCCTCACCAAAAGGATAGAAGGGCTACGAATTTTGCCTCTACAAAGTGGGTTTGAGAGAATTTTGAGAGAGTGGGAGAAAAAAGACGTGAGAGACGAGAGGATGAGAGAAAGAAGGGGATGGGAGAATGAGAGAAATGAGAAGGGGAAGGGGTTTTATATTTTCAAACCCTCCCTGGGCCTTACAAGGCTTCAGGCCCACTAAAGCTCAGGGTCTATCTATTCACTCTCCAAAACTCACAACGGTTCTCACTTAACTGTTTTTCTCTCAACAACCCAAACCAATATCAACAACACTCTCAATTTGGCTCAAGCACATTTGTCTCAATTCCCTGAACTCATATAGGAATTCCAAGTTAACAACATACAACTAACACCACACAACAACACTCAAGAACAATTCTATTTATTTATTTGTTTTAAACACCATAATCACATATTAATTTTCACTTTTAGTTATTAAATCACTAAATCATGTATTAAGAAAACATGGTGTTACATGAACACTTGTCTTCTTCCACTATTGTTTCTCTTTAGCTCTTACAAAGAACCTCCAAGTTCAAATAAAGAAAATATTCAATGTGAAATATGTCACGAATTTCAAGCTCAACTTAAGAGGCCAAGAATAGAAATACTCTAGACAAAACTAAGGAAATTTTAAACACAAGCAATAAAAACTAAAAAGAAATGAAAGTTTACTTAAAGAAATGCCAAGTAAGACAAGAAGAAGACTCAAGGACAAAGATTTAACAAACAACTAAAGATAAATGAAGAACAAGTACATTCTCCCCACCAAAATAAAGATAAAAGTATATGAAAGAAAATTGCTATCACTATGAGAGTTGGCTCACTAAAGAGGGTAGGTTTTCTTTTATAATTTGGGTAAATTTAATTTTTTTTACAATTTTTTTTGCAATTTGGCCTCCAAACTTTTTATAATTACACTTTGGCCCCTATATTTTTTTGTATTTTCACTTTTGTCTCTATAAAAATTGCTAATTGGTCCTTAAATATTTTTTTTTTGACCTTCAACTTTTTTATTTACAAAAACACCCCAACTCTCTCCAAACAATTTTTACAAGATCAAACATGTATTCTACCAAAAAAATGTCAAGAACACCTCAAGAATACTATGAGTGTTCTTTCCCAATTTCAAAATTCAACTTTAAACCTCCAATCAAATAATTTTCACCAAAATTTAAGTGTGGATTTAATACAAAAACATGAACAAACATTAATCTAGAAGAATCAAAATCTAGATCTAACAAGAACAAAACAAGAACACCAAGAACAAAACTATATAGAATTGACACAAAATTGGATGAATTAAGAAGAGATCAACTCAAATAAGACTAAATGAACACAACAAAAAAGGTAAGACACAAGAATTATGCAAGAAAACTCACAAATTTGCTGGATTCACAACTTCAACGTCACACCCGCCTAACACATTATGGAAGCCGCCCAGCGAACACAATACAAAATCAGCACACCCGCCCCGCGGGTTACAAAGGCCGCCCAACGAATACGAACCAGAATTGGAACCACGAAATCAGCGACTTGCAATGCAAAATTAACACAAAATTTGGCACAATTGGATGTGTAATTGGTGTTGAATTTGGCTCTAATACCAAATGATGAATCCCCAATTGTGGATCTAAAAACTCAACACCATGGATCTCAAGAACGAAATCGAAATTAAAGGAAATATAAAAGCGAAAAAGATAAGAAATGGATAGAACGACGACACAATTCAAAGATTGATAAGTCGAAGAGGATTCGCCACAAAGAATAGAATTTTTTGATAAGAATCAAAGGTTCTAAGCAAGAACCAAGAGGAACAACCCTCTCTCAATTAGCAAAAGCTAATCACATTCACAAATGATCAAAAGTGTTCTTTACATGTGGTCCTAAAGGCCTTTTTATACTACAACTAATAAAAAGGCCCAATACAACTTATATTAAGTCCAAACAAAGCAAATTAAAAACATAAGCTAGAAAATAAAAATAACTAAAGTCCATATAGCACCTAATTAAACAACACTTAGGTGCATACACAAAATCTACAAAAAGCCCAACAAGGCCCAATAACAAAACGTCCTAAAAGACAAAAATAAGATAGCTAAGCCCCTCCGAGGCCTCTATCACTTTTTGAGCGTGTTTTTGTTCATAATTGCTTGAGAAGACTTCTTTCGAGTGCATTTGTTGTTCAATCTCCTTGAACGATCATCTCGACAATTCTGACACTTAGTAATGTAACGGCCCACCGTTGCTACAGTACTACATTACAACTTTCATTTTATTCTTAGTATATCATTAATAACAATACGTCAACTACAACATTCACTTTTTAATTTTCACCATGTACAGTATATACAATTATATATCCAGAAATATAAATGGCGACACGCCACCAAAATACAACTCAAAGGAAAAAAGAAAAAAAACATGAACTCCTTAAAGCTGGTCAAACTATACATCAACCACAAAAGGAATCAAAAAGATCCACCCATAAAAGGGCCTTCTATCATCTCCAACTGAGACCTCCATCATCAATTGTGGGAAGCTGGATTTGCAAAAGCTTTACCCTCTGCTCCCACGCTAAACGACGTGATCATCACAGTCACATATAACAACAACTAGCAACAACGATAACCATAACAAAACAAACAGCAAGGTAAGGGTAAGCTTACGAAATCAGAAACATACATATGGCATAAAAGACAATCATATCATCATTAACATACGAGTATGGTTTCCAATCCACAAAAGAATGAGTTTCCTCAACATTTCTACAAAACACACCATGCTTTTAGCACCAACATGTCAATGCATGAATGACACAACTCTCTAGAGATTTACAACTTTCTGGGCAATCAGCCAGGTCTTATCCCTTATCATGGCCTTCCAAGTGCCATTCAAGAATTGCCAAAACTTTGATCTATGGATAAGCTTAGTGGTTTGTCAGGATAAGTGTATGTGGGTGGTGGCTTACGTGACACAAGGCTTGCATTGCCTTGGCCCCTTGCAAAATTGCCCATCTAGTCATTCCCAGAGGCCCATCTTTACGACCCCACATCTTATCCAGGCACTAGATTGGAGGCTTGTCTGAGCTGCAACTCCTATCAATCAACCAACTTATATGCCTACCCACACCCCACTTGAGGCCCACACAATCTCAGCCAACAACATATGCATGCAAATGCATGTATCACCACAACATCAACTCAACCACAACAAATCATCATATCCATATATGTGTATATCAACATAACACCACGTGGCCTACTCAGCACCACCTAGGGTCCAGTAAGCACTACCAACTCCATGCAGGCCCAATCCAGCCCCATGCATGGTTAACAGGTAAGGCTCTATCCAAGAAGCACATACCTCGTGAGAATTCTCACATAGCACTAGGACCTACATCTCCCGTAAGACGTCTAACCACAACAACACAACATAACCAGTGGATGTTCTATCTAAGCAACCTTCCACCTAACTACCACTTTCCAACAATTTATCAAACAAATCAACAACAATAATAAAGAAAAGCTAAGAGCCAATTTGGAAAACCATTTGAACATCTAATTATCTTAAAATATACATTTGACATCCATAGAAGTCAATAAAGTCATCAACCAACCACAACAATAATTATAAAGCAAGGAATATCCTGTTATTCTCTCGTTGAGTGCAAATTTCGTCGCTAAGTACAAGATCCGTCGCTAAGCGAGATTTTCCGTCACTAAGCAGCAGATTTTCCAACGAGCTTGCAGCATCCGTCGCCAAGCGACATGCTTCTAGGGAATTCTTCAGAATCCTTCACTAAGCGAGATTGTCGCTAAGCGAGCGACTTTTAGAGACTCATCCACATCCGTCGCTAAGCGACAAAACCAGTCACTAAGCGTGGGTGCGATTTTTTTTCCCACAAGTCAATCAACAAGATGACCAACAACCATTTTTGACAAAATCAATCAACACCAAGCATCACAAAACAATTTTAGTTACTTCTAATAGCTTTCTAACCGATTACATAACAATTTCTTCTACTAATTATCAACAAATTTCAAAATCTCCTTTTCAAAACCCATTTTCTTGTCAAAACCCACATCCACAAAATATTCACAGAAATCAACCAATTCCAAAGCATTAAATCAACATATCAACAGCCAGAAACACAAAATCAACCAATAGTAAACTTCCCTTACCTCTAAAAGCTTCCAAGTCTGAAATTTAGGAAGATGAAAATGTGAGAGAAAGAGATTCTTGAGCCAATCCTCCAAGAAATTTGTCCTCCTTAACACAAGAACACGGAATCTAGGCTTGGTATCTTGCTATACTCTTGGTGACTAAAGAGATTTAGAGAGATTAGGAGAGATGAGAGAAGAGAGAGAAGGAAAATGAGAGAAATAAGAGAAAAAGCTCTCTCTACCCCCTTTTATACTTTAAACACTCCGGAGCTCTCATACAACACTTTGGGCCATCTAAGACTCATAGCTCATCTAACCACTCCCCATGGCTCACAACTGATCCAACTCAACTATTTTCCCTCAACAGCCCAAAACCATACCAACAACACACCTAATTGGTTCAAGCACATATCTCAAGTTCCCTAAATTCAAACTGGAATTCCAAATAAACAATACCAAACCATCACCATGCACAACAATTCATTTATTTCTTTTAATCGCCTAGATCACATATCTAATTTTCACTTTTAATTATCAAAACACTAAATCATACATTAAGAAAAACACAAAGTTACAAGTAACTTCTTTAATGTCTCCTTAAGTCTCTCGCAAAAACAACCTTCGATCAATCTGCCTCATGTCTTAGATGTATCCTTTGATTTAACCTATTTCTTACATTTCGAGAGGTTTAATAATAATCATCATTAAGAAAAATTTTCTAGCAACCCCAACAGATGATGACATTCATCTGTTGAGATATGGATCCATATGAGTCATTGAGTCTTGAGTATTACATGAGAACTTAGGTCAAACCTTAGGCACCCTTGCATTCATTGTTTTGTGTTAATTATATGAATAATTGTCATAGGTAATCCTACGAATCTTTTGTGAAAATGGTTTAGAAATCAAATCACCTCACTCCTTTCATCTTTTCTTTTATATGTGTGGGGTGCTACATCGCTATTGGTAGTAGATAGAGATGGTGGATGCTAACAACGAGGATGCTGAGATTGGGAAGAATTCAAAGGAGGGTGACATTATACGAGAAGAGGTGACAAGCACTGAGGATTACGCTACAGAGGATTCACCGTAATGGTTGTAGGCGCTTTTATGTTTTGTTTTACGATAGGGATAGGATTGTATATAGTCACTACTTTGACTTAGGTTCTTTTTATTTTACTTGTACATATAGAAGGGTAGTCAATATCTTTTGGTTATGTATATATTTTATGTTGATATTTTTGGTACTTTGTTACTCTTGATGATCATAATCATACAGATAACAATGATATATGTTTGCTTTTGATGTATGATATATGTATGGATGTAATATGCATGTTTTAATATAATCACATGTTATTTTATAATTACGTAAATATGTTGCAAAATATTTATCTAAGAATGCGTTTTATGATTTAATCAAGTTTTTAGTAAAAAAAAAATAATTTATTTCAAGTTTTTAAATTAATTACAAATTTAATCCAAATAAAATAAATTAATTAACATAAAATTTTATGAATAATAAGAGAAAGGTCAATGTGATTTCGGTATCACAATTTATAAATTACTTAGGTGATTATTCTAACTAATCTAAATTCACTTAAGTCAATTTAAATCCTTTCCCTTCCCTTACCTTCTAAATGCCGTGACCTACACATATGGTTAAGAGAGGTTAATTTCACTTGTCCTAAATTACATGATTCAAGATTCACACTCACTAATCCATAAGTTCATTAATCCTTAATTTCTAACATAGAATAATTTATGACCTAAGTTAATTTAACTTTGTATTTCAGCATTCCATCTTTCAACCTATGACATTCATAAAATTTAAAACTCATCCAAGTTGTCCAAAAACTAAAATGGTCATTACCGATACAAGCCTCAACAAGCAAAATTTTATTCAGTGTAATTACTTGGTTCAAGTCCAAATTAATCGTACCAATTGACTACTAAACTCTATCGCCTAATTGGTTTTATTCATGCTCTAAGCTCCAACTTTTTATCACCTCAATATTATAATTTCCAACATAGTAAATGGACAGAATTAAAGCACATTCAACCCACCAAGAGACCAAAATGGTTGTGTAAGCCAATTTTGTAATATCTCAAATACTACAAATGCACACAATCATCCATTAAGCAAATACAACTTAAACATAATAATACTCACCATTCAAGCATCAATAAAAATTGCCAAAACTGCCCCCAGTAAAATCCAATCACAAGAACAAGAACACATGTTAAGCATCAAAATGAATCAAATACAAATTAGTGAGATCTAGGGGACCAATCCCACTCCCTTTGAATCATTTTGCAACATTAAAGCAAGATTAAACACCCCATGCCTCTTGTCAAGTAAAATTGTGACTGCACACAAGAGAAGGGAAGAAGAAGTTGATTTTTCCCAAGCTCTAACAAGCTCCAATGGTGAAGAATGGCAAGCTAAGCACCAAAGCTTCTTGAAAACCCAAGCTAACACCTTGCTTCTTTGAAGAAAAATGAGAGAATTTTAGAGAAGTGTGGAGGGGTGTGTGTGTCTCGTCGTGTGAGGGAAGAAGAGAAAAGAGTGAGTTTTGTGCCACAACGTCTAAGTTAAAAGGAGTGGTGGAAATTTGTCCAAATCTCACTAAAATTTGTGGTTAAAATAATTAGTAAAAGTTAATTAAATTAAATCAAAACTTTTATTATTATCTTTAAGTAACTAGAAGTTATCCCCAAGTAAAATAAGAACTACATGTTTAGGGGATTGGGTTGGGTTGGTCGAAATTCACACAAAATGGCCCAAGGGTAAATTTTTGTCATTTTAATTTAATTAGGGTAATTGTGAAATTTTAATTAAATTTTCTCTCAAATAATTAATAAAGTAGTAAAGTAATCACAGAAAATAATTCTACACTTAAAAATATAGTACACATAATTTTCTAGAATTTTTTCTAATTTAAAATGACATTAGTTAAGCTTACACAATAAACTAAGGAGCATTTTTGGTTATTTTCCACATGAATTCTAAAAAAATTTCAAAATTTAATTTTATTATTCTTAATGTTTTCTAACTTAAAATATATTTTTTTCTAAATTTTTAAACCACTTTTGCTAATATTTCTAATTTCAACCTTCTAGGGACAATTTGGTCATTTTTATCATTTTTTAACTCCATTTCTAAAAAAATTATTAAAATCAAATCTATATACTATTTGATACTTTAAGTTGAACCGTGTCTCAGAATTTTAAAATTCCTATCCGAATTTTCAAAAACAAATATAGAATAAATTGAAAATTCATACAAGCAAAAGTCAAGGATTTTACAATGTTTAGTCAGCACCTAGCACAAAGGAGAAAAGGTTTTGCTTCACTTAATATGGTAGGTAAAATTAATAGTAATTAGGTAGACAAATCACCCAAAATGAATAGTGGTTAAATTTCAAAGTTTTTAACTTAAATTTAATTAAATGCTTAATCAACATATTAGTCCATGTACAATACACGCTTTTTTCTTTTAATCCCTATAATCTTTTCTAGTTCAATTTAGTCTTTGAAATATTAGATTTTTTTGGTTTTGGTCCCTGCTGTTATATTTCTTCTATTAAGTGCTAACATAGAGATTTTGGTCGTTTTGCTAGAAATTTCAAATAATTTTCAAAAATTCCTAAAAATCATCATCATCATCATTATTATTATTATTATTATTATTATTATTCTAAGTTTAAAATATAATTTTCCCTATTTTTAGCCATTTTATTCTAAAATAAACTAATTGATAACTATTAAGGATATTTTGGTCATTTACAATTTCGGTTCGAAAAAATAATTAAAAATAAAACCTAGATAGTATTCATCGATCTAATCACAACTGTGTCTTTCAGATTTTTCAGAATCCTATCAAGACTTTTAGACATAAAATAAAGAATAAATAAAAACGACAATAACCAAAAATGAAGGAGTTACATGTGTCATATATTCATGTCCAATTGAGAAATGAAACTATAGTGTAACTAGTATTTTGCAAATGTTAACTTAACTTAGTGTCTTCAAGGAATTTAAAGTAATTTTTTAAAGAAATACTATTAATGTACTCCTACCTTATTTTTTAATAACTTTTTATTTATTAATTTCTTAATTGCAATACTAAGATTCTTGTTATTTTCTATCTTAATGCCCCAGTGATAGTGATACCATGTGTGAAAGCTGAAAAAAACTAGCTGGAATCATGGAACTTACATGGCGTTCATCACAACTAGGGATGGACGTACATTATTAGAACTTAGGGGCTACTCCCCCGCCCCCCAAATTTTTTTGGAGTTTTATTTTTTTAATATATATAATATTTTAAAATTAAGACAATTATATTTATTTGGGGATTTAATTGTAGAAATAATGATATTTAAATATTATTTTTTATTTCTTGATAAAATAATTAATTATTTTTTTATAGGTTTATAGTGAAGATAATGTGACCTTATATCTTCTTTTTAGATAAATATTTATTTTATTTTTATAATTTTTTTGTAGAGATATTAAATTTTTCTCTTTTTAAATAAAATATTTGAGTTTCATTTATTTTACTCTTTTTAATATTTTTTCTTTTTATAATCTATTATTATTATTTTAAAGGTTATAAATGATTGTATTTACAATCAAATTAATGACATTATTAGTCCTCCTTTTATATTAATTTGATTATAATTGATTTAAAAATTAAAAATTATTTATTAACCTTTGTCAATGAGACAAGCTTATGAACATCATATAAAGATTTGACAATTTAAATTTTGAGACATACTAACAAATATTTTCTCTTTCTATCACTATTTTTTGTATATATTTTTTTGTTTTTCTCTTCTTTTCTTTATTTTTATTATTATTGTATGTAAGGCTTCAACATACTTCTCACCTTAAGTGCATTCAAACACACCACTAGCTAAATTTTGGAAAAGCAAATTAGATACCGAAAAGCATACTTCGGTGCTATGTAAAATAATATTTGTAATATTAAGTTTCAAAAAAAGAAAAGATATTTACTTTTTTTTGTGTAAATATATTTTTTATTATATATTCTTGAATTGTTTTAAAAAACAAATAATTATAAATATTTTATATGAATTAATACTTAGAGAAAAAAGGTCATACACTGACAGTGTAAAGCAGTTTTACACTGTCATCTAATCACAAAGCATTATATATGGTAAATTTATTGACTTTTATAGTAATAGCCTTAAAAGTCATACTAACGATGAATTTTAATTGGTTGACCGTGTAAAACTTTTTACACTAAATATATGACCATTAAACTCTTAATACTTATTTATTTATTAGACAAATTTTAGTTTTTATAATTGGCCCCCCTTAAATATATTCCTGTCTTCCATCCCTGATTACAACGTTGCATTATTAAAGTGTGTCATGTTTTGCACAACATGCACGATTATAGATAAATCCCATATGTCAGCGTACATTAACAATAGGAAAATAAATTCTAATTATATAAAAATTTATGACACAAATTAGATTATAAAATTTATTAAAATAAATTTTTAGTGTGACTAAAAATTATTAAAATAAATTTAAAAAATTATAATTGTAATTCCAAATAAATAAAACGTTTTCTTTTGAGCATCTTCCAAGATAAACTAATAATTTATTTTATTTTTATAATTATAATTTTTTATGGAATAATTATTTTTATTAGATTAAACGAAATTTTACACTTAATTTTGAAAATTCAACAAATTTAATTTAAACTAAACTTATATATAATTTTATTTATAAAATTCACATGTCACTCATACTTATATAAATACATATATTTATGAAATTATAACCTATAGTCTTGTTCTCTGAATTGGAAAGGATTTACTTTTTTTAAGAATAAGTAATAGTTTTTATATATTACGTAAACAAATATAACAATTAAATTAAAATTGAGAAAATTTGAATATCAATAGATATATAATCTTATAACGACATTTATTTATGCTTTCAAAAGTATATGTATATTTAAATAAAAAATTATTGATGAAGTATCATGCAATTTTTAAATTATAAGAAATTTTATAAATTTAATCTATTTACTAAAAATATTTAATTAAATTACCAGATTAATGAAATTTGATATTCGTAAAATTTTATTAAACAAATTTAAATTTAACAACACTTATTCTTAGAATAAGCGAATTCTACTCTCCTAAACTACATTTTGTTATATCTTTTTATTTTAATTTATTTTGAGGTATAAATTTTGAATTAATTTAAAATTTATTTTCAGTTTACTGTATATTTTTTATATCTTATATTTAAAAAAGTTTAAATAAAATATGCAAAAAGTAAAATATGATTTATTGATTATCTTTTAATAAAACATAAGAAAATTTTAAAAAATAATTAAATCATAACCAATTTAGATCCTGTTTAAGAGTGTATTTGATAAGTCACTCTAGTAACTTATAAGTTAGTTTCACCAGCTTATAAGTTTGTTTGTCCAAAATAAACTCGTTTGATATATAAGCTTATTTTAGTAGCTTTTAGGGGTGTGTGTGTGTGTGTGTGTAATTAATTTAAAATTTATTTTCAGTTTACTGTATATTTTTTATATCTTATATTAAAAAAAGTTTAAATAAAATATGCAAAAAGTAAAATATGATTTATTGATTATCTTTTAATAAAACATAAGAAAATTTTAAAAAATAATTAAATCATAACCAATTTAGATCTTGTTTAAGAGTGTATTTGATAAGTCACTCTAGTAACTTATAAGTTAGTTTCACCAGCTTATAAGTTTGTTTGTCCAAAATAAACTCGTGTGTGTGTGTGTGTGTCAAAAAACAATGCAATTAAAATTGAATGTTTTTCATTCTTAAAAAAATAGAAGAGTTAATAGTAATTTTAATAGCTGATTTAGAGTAATAAAAATAATATTTTTTATGAAATAATAGTTATGATATAAAAATATAATAATTTTTTTATCAATAAAGCTTACTATTTATAGATTTTAAAAAGTTATCCTAAACACTAACATTAACGAAATTGATAAAAAATCCACTCAATATAATTTGGATGTAGGGATGTTGTTGATGAATCCATGATCCATCTAAACTATTTCAAATCCTTAAATTTCATTTGTTTGTTAATTAAAATACAGTATCATTTGTTTAATTTAAAAAAAAAAAACATTAAAACAATCAACTTAATTCAGACTGTGAAAGATGTATTTAAAATTATTCTTAAGTTAATCCAAAACAAATCCCAAGTTTGTTTTATGATCAAATTAATTTATTTATTTTTATCACGAAACTAATTCAATTCAAACTCTAAACAATCTTATTTAAATTTTTGCCTAGTGTGTCAATGATATGTGACACATGTCATCATTTCTCGTAGTATCGTCAGTCACACCTTTTGGGTCCTATTCCAACGTTAGTTCTAGGAAAACAAAACGTACATGAGCAATGTAATAGAGAAGAAGGGATATCATCCAACCAAAGAGTTGAATGTTGCACTATGTTCGAAGCTAGTCACGTGTAAATTGCTTCTCTATTTAGTAAAATCATACATTATCTTATTAAGAAAATTGAGTTTAATAGACTTGTCAATGTAAAAGTCTTCATTTTGTCAATTAACCAAGCAGTTGGTGTGAGTGATGATGGATTCAAGACCCTTAAGCAAGTGATCAAGAGTTTGAATCTAGACTCTTGTGTATGGAAAGAACTTGGTTGAAAGGGGACATCCCACCTTAAATGCCTTCAGATCCCCCCGAAGAATATTTGTCTCGGTGAATGACCGAAGATACTTCTTGCAATCATATGTGTACCCAAAAAGTATTGTCAATTAATTAGAAATCATCTTTAGTATAACACCCTAAAAAGCATTACATTTTACCTGCTTATATTACTAAAACACAAGAGTTTAGAATATAAGAATATCAGAGAAACTATGCAGAAACTAAAACTTAAACGTCGATTATGTAATCATACTCAAAACAGCTATTACAAATCTTTTGGCACTTCTGTGCCATACAATACATGAACAAAACAAACGTAAACATAAACTAACTCCCAGATATTAGGAGGTCCAAAGCTATAAACTCTTCCTCTTGTAGTGGCTTCAAGCTCTATGCTCCAAGGCTACTCCCAAGAAGACTTCACCTACTCAACCTGTAAAAACATGAAACATAATTGGGATGAGACATATTGTCTTAGTCAGTGCTTTAAGGACTCTAGGCTAACCCATTATTCTAGAGATCCTTTTCTTATATTCTCATGGTTTTACCTCTTACTAAAACCCTTAGTCCTTTACCTCTTTAGTTCTTATCCTCATAAACTATGTCCAACTTAAGGCTTGCTAATCTTTAATGGGCTTGAGCCTTGGGTCTTTTAACCCATACTGTTTTTCTCACTAGACAACTATCTTCTCATCGCTTTGATGAGGACTTCACACTCTAGATTACTTTTTCTAGACCTTATACTTTCCATAATACTAAGTGAGGACTGACTTTTCCTTTTCTTACCTTTCTCTTTTCTTGCCCTTTTTGGGACTTATACATAAACTGTGTCCTCACTAAGTACATAGGTTCCCTAGTTTAGATTTAATTAAATTCACCTATGACTAGACATACACATCATCATATACTCCACAGGGCAACATACGTGCCTCACAAAGGCATTCACATAATTCATATCCTAGTTCTGTTTCTATTTTATGTAGTTCTCTTTTATATTTATTATTAAATTTCACTTGCATACCATCTTTTCTCTTGGCTGAGCTCTAGCCTTCAAGAGGCATCCCTCTTGCTCAACCTCTTACTACCATCGATCCAAGTGGTTGAACCACTTTCGTTATCGAAGCAATTCTCTCAACATTCTTCCCTTACCAAAGAATGACTATGTCCTTCTCTTACCGAAAGACCCATCCTTCCTTATTGAAGGATGTTGTTTTTCCCCCAGCATCTGAAGGATGATGGTCCCTTCCCTTGATGTAGAGGGCCTCCTAGCCCTTTTTCCTTATTACAACTCATCTTAGAGTTGCATAAAACCTCATCTCTCCTTGGTAACCTTGGAATCTTCATTGCGGTTTGCACACCATAGTATGCGAAGAGTGTGACTCAAACATGACTAGGTACCGAGGAGATCCTAACATTACTAAGGAGGTACTTTTCTTTGAAAGCATAGCCTTCCTTTTAAAACATCTTTTTATGACAATCCATGCTTTTCTCAAAAACGTATTCCTTTTTTAAAACCTTTCCTTTCATGAAAACCTTTCATAAACTTAGGAGAAAATCCCCACCTTTTGCTAAGGAGGCATCTTATGGTATCTTAAGTATCTTAAATGTCTTGTTACATAAGGTTTATCGTTACATACAAACTATCTCAGGCAAATGCAAAAGTCATATGAATGCAATATATTACAACTACTCAAGCAATCATCATCAAACATACAACACAACATAACAACCAATGGCAAACATATAAGAACAAGCATAGAAAACAAGGGTGCAATCATACTCTTTCTAGACTCAACTCTCGCTCAGCGAGACCTACTCTCGCTTAGCGAGCCTATATGAGATTCCTAGACCTGTGTCTGGGTGTTCTCTCGCTCAGCTAAAAATCCTAATTTTTTCTCAACTAGCATTTCTCTCGCTCAGCTAGCATTTTACTTGCTCAGCTAGCACTCACTCAACTAGCATTCTACTCGCTTAGCTGGAGCAGCAATTCTGTAGATCGCGATTTTCACAAAATCTGCAATGCTTAGGGCCATCAATGGCCACCCAAAGGTTCCAAACCACCATAAATAATCCCAAAACATTTCTATTACATTTTAACCGATTAATCTACCATATAAACCCCTCAATCATGCATAATCATCAAAAACCCATAAAAACCCAAACTTAGGATTCAAAGGGAAGACGGGAAAAAGGGATACAATCAACAATCAAAAGGGTAAAGGAGGAAGCACTCACCTTAGGGATGCATGAAGATGAGCTCCAGGGCTTAAAGATCTCTGCTACCCTTCTCTTCTTCCTCTTCTCCTTCTCCTTATTCTCTCTTCCTTCACTTTTCTTTTCTGTTTCTCTTTCCAACTCTTCCTTCTTTTCTCCTGTTAAACCATGTGTGTGTGAGTGGGCTTGGTGGGCTTTGGCCCGCCCTGGGCCTTAACTCCCCATCTGGGTCTTGTTATCTTGTTTCTATAATATTCTAATATAAGGATAATTATTATTATTGTTGCCTATGAGAAATCTTAACCATAAATATATTCTTATTTCTACTACCCAAAATTGGGGATGTTACATTTAGCATTACATTTTTGGTAATTATTATGAAAGTCAACAAACATACTATACATGATTATTTATGATTGAATTACATTGTAAAAAAACATTATAAAACATTATAATATTTAGTTGATTATATTTTTATCATCAGTAAGCATTATAAAACATTTATAAATTATTAATAAAATAATATTTAGTTAATAGAATCAATTTGTTAAAATTATATAAAATTAAATTTTTTAAATATTTGTATCTTATATTTCAATTTCAATTTTATTGTTTATAAAATAAATATTTTTTAAATCATTTTTATTTAAATATTATTAATTAATATTTTCAATATATTTTAAAAAGTCCTATTCTATGACGTACATTCTAATTTTGTTAATTTCAAAATATTCAATGAATTGGCCACTGATAACGCAAATTAAAATTATATTTAGCTTGCCATTTTTATGTTGTGACATAAAATATCGGAGTATTATCTTATTATAAAAGTAAAAAGAGAAGATCTTAATTGTTAAATGTTACATGAGGCTAGATAACCCAATAGTATGATTAAGAAAAGTTTTCCTCAATAGTTTCTCATACTCTTTAACATTCGCATTGAACAATAGATATGTATAATCAGCCTAATGTGGTCAATCAGCATGGAACATCGGCACGGAACCATTGAATAGTAATCTATTTTGAGAAACTTCAGTTTTTTACAACCTAAAATCCATGCAATGGCCTATGCATTCGAATTGAGGCTCTTGTTCTCTTTATGAATTTTGTAGTTTCAGACAGCGATACTAGCTAAATCGTCTTAAATGAATGTGTTAGCAAAGGAAGTTCATTTTGTTTGTCCTATTTAATAATAGAGTATTTGAGTTGGGAATCACATTACTTTTGTTCCTCGCAGCTCATAACAAGGCAATTTGTACCAATGTCCGGAATCTACATATTCGATTGCATTGATCACAAGTTACAACTGTTGTCACTGTAACTGTTTGTACTATGGTATTACTTTAACTCGTTTATTTACTAGGGTACAACTTTTACTCACATTATAATTTATAATGGTGCTGATATAGAGTTCTATTGGAAGATTCAAGGGTTTGGTGGAACGGACAATCGTATATTACTATGGCTTTCTGTAATTTTATGCATGCTACTGAGGCATTTTTACTCGTTAGGAGGGCAAAAGTGGATTCTTATTTTATCCATAAATTTTGTAACTACGGATATGAATGTCAGAAACAAAATCAAGAGAGGAAAGTAGTTATTTATTTGCAAAATTGAAGAGTCCACCTAATTAAATGAATTCTACGTTTATATATAATCTAAAATCTCTTTTTAGCTGCATGCAGCAGTCAATGTAATTGTAGGGAAATCATGTTATCATCCACAATATGAACTATAATTTTATATCGATCCACTAAACACTGAAGCCTTTTAATTCATTTGTGCACCAAAAAAAATATATAAAAAAAGAAAACTAAAATGCTTTATCCGCATGGTAGGACTTGGAATGGGTAGGTGAGATGCTTCTTTCTCTTAGAATTTGAGTTTGGTTTTTAGTTAATCACTCTCAAGGCGTTCCAATGCTGTGGGTTATGCTCGGAAAACAGAAGTCACAACGTTGTTGCTCTGTAAATTCATGAAAATGCTTCTATTTTGTGTTTGAATAATTAAAGCATGGTAAAAAATGTTCTAGAAAGCTGTTTGTACTTTTGTTACAAAAGGACAAAATAATTGAAAATTCTCAAATAATAAATTATCAAAAACATTTAATAGATTTTGATGGCATTGAAGCACCAAAATATTCAGGTTACCTGTAATTCCTTCAGGGTTACTCTCCACCATGGTTCTAAATTGCGGTAGCGGTCGCTGTTGCGTTTTCATTGAAATCCCTAATATTGCGAAAAATTGCGGAAAAATGCGGTTGATGCGGCTGCAATTGTGGTTGCAGTGAGTCTAAAACCTTTACGTTGCGGCCGCAATTGCGGTTGCGGACCGCAATTTAGAACCATGCTCTCCACTAGCAGCAGCTGCTCTTTTGTCAGGATTGTATACACTGAACTCGTGGAAGTCCCGTCTTCCACAAGTGTCCAAAATCAAAGCGATAGAAATAAAAACTCAGTTGCTGTACACAATAGTATTACAAGTGTACTGCAAATAGCTATCTAATGTCTCAGTAAAACGTGCATCAATAGATTTTTCTTTTGGGATATTAACTAAGAATTATATTTACAAATTTTGATGACGATTTTAAGTAATGTCGATTACCTTAGAAAGTGGACAAAGTTTAAAAAAAAAAAAAACTAATTAAATGACTGAATGTGAATGCCGGATTATGAATATGAACTATATCTGCAATCTATGATGTATGAACCTAACAATAGTCTCTTTTGCATCAACTTGAAAATGACTTTATATTTCCAGACTATGAATTGTTCAAAAGGAGTATTATTTATATTCTTCAGTTTTTTTAAGGGCCAGGATTATGTATTTATATTCTTATAACCCACAGACAAGATAAAAATATGCCTCAGAAAAGGTATATTGATCATATGAAATAAATGCTTAATTATTAATGACATAAGGATGGAAACAAGTGATTAGTAAGGAAACAAGTAGACTAGAAGAAGAAATAATCAAAGCAACCTGTATTTTATATCCCAGCCAGCAGGAAGAAATCGTGGATTTACAGCATCCACAAATACTTGTCTCCATCTTTGACAAAACTCTTGAATGCCTTCTTCACCATACTCCTTCAGTAAATGTTCTACAACTTGTTTCCCATGTGGTCCATGTCCCAAGAGTGATTGTTTTGAATTATGTTCAGCATGTGTTGATTTTTCATCATTGGGGGGATAGGACAAGTAACTAAGTCCATTTTGTTTGCCTTCTACTCAGACAGCTATTATCAACATTTACAGCAGAGTCACTGCTTTCATTGCAATCTGTAGTTTCAACTGTGATCGTATTTCCGTTCAAAGCTACAGGGACAGCTCCATTAACTGTAATATCAGAAGCTACAGTGGAGTTTCCAAAATCATCTTTTCCCGTCAAAAGTTCTCTATCAACTTCATTTGTTTCCTCATTTGCATATATGAGCCATCATGAGCATCAACTTTCAATGTGTCCACATTACTCATTCTGGATGTGCAACCAGCATGATTATCCTCTTCTGGCACTGTAGCGGTACTCCCTGTAGAATGTCTAAAAGAAAACCATCCCTTCTTAAGTCGTCTTCTCTCACGAGGACTCCTGAAAACTTGAAGAAAAGCTCTTTCTAGATCTTCCTCAGATATCTCCCTTCCTCCATAATATCTCTTTATAATCTGCAAGTAAATTAACACTACAAATAACTTGATAAACAGAAGCTCCTGCAGTTGATGAAGCTCTTTAATAACAATAATGAATAATGATAATCACTAAAGAAGTACAATTTAGAACCCAAATTTTATATTTAAAATGCATCTAATCTATCTTCAAAGAATTCCCAAAACAAATCAATTCTCACTTGGCTTTCTAGCTACATTTATTTCAAACTATCAAATTTAATATCATCAGGTGGGGCAATACAATAGCTATGTGTCAGGTCAACCAATAACAGACAGAAATACAATCAAACCTCAGTCAGTTTTTCGCGGTGATTGAGAGGCAGTCTTGGTCCATCGCGTGGAAGAGCCACAGCAGCTTTTTTTAACTCCAGTGGAGTTACACCTCTCTCTTCAATCTGTTTTCCAGTCTATTGGCCTGGATGAACTACCCTCAGGTAGAGAGGAATCCCAAATTCAACAGATATTTTTCTTTTATACTTTTCTACAGCAGCACGTGCAACTTCATGGCAATCCACACAAAGTGAGACATTGTCATGAGAATGAATAATTTTCCAATGCCCGGGGAAATGTATTCTGTAACATGATGGGATTATTTGATACCATAAGTAGTGATTTCCTTCCGTACACCCAACACATATATTTTCCAAACTCGGTATATATTTTGGGCGGGCTATGGGTTCAAAAAGAAGCATTATAGCTGGGGTTTCCTCATCAATATGTTTGCAAGACCCCGACGAAGGTACCTGGAAATTTGAACATTAATCAAAGAGAAGCCAACAGAACATTTTAATCTTCTACAAATAGAATAAAAATAAGAGAAAGTACACAAACCAATCAAGCTTGCTCTGACACAAAGCAGCCTCCCATCATTAGTAAATATCTGGCAATTCTGATCAACAGGAGATTTACAAACAGCATCTCAAGAAGTTTTCTGAGAATATTGTTTAGGATTTTTTGGGCCAGGTTGCTTACAGGCTAAAGTAGGTCTTATGTTACTGTTTACCAACAAAGCATAATTAAATATAGTCAGAGGACAACTCCCATTTTGACCTAGACACTTCTGAGGATTCACCAAATAAATATCATCATCATTAACAGACTTGTTAGCAAGCAGATGATAGATATCCCTCAGGTGACTGCAAACAACAGGAGATGGGGAAGGGATGAAAGAGTTGACACCCATTTCCATATTCATATCAGCCTGGGCTATGGTGTTGTATATTTCAGAGTGACTTCCTGAAGGCTGACTAGCCAAGGCAACAATTGCCTGGTCTGACGGTACATATTTTAAACCCTCATCATGAATACGAGCCTGAAAGTATGAACATGGCACAGAATAACCAGCTCGTGTTACTAACATAATTTTCAGGCATCAAATAGAAAATGTTCAGCACTACATCAAAATTTGTACAGCAAGAAACAAAATCTTGATTTATAAATTTATTTCATTATCATAATAAAGACAGTTTAACTAAGCACATGCTTGAAAACACTTTTTTCTGGGAAAATAATACCCTTTTCCCCCCAAAAAACTCTCTCAAAAAGTTTAGCAAAAAAAAAAAAAGATATAAATCAAACACATCTAGTTTTGTAGATTTGTTTTAGGGATAAATCATGGCAGAAATGAATTTAAACCTAAATATTTCTATTGCTATTAATAATAAACTTGAAAAATTATCTCACCAATTAATAACTGAAGAAATGTCAAGTATTTTCAATTATAATAAAATTTAACATATCAAAAAAGCAATCCTCAATGTACTTAATTAAATTCCCCTTCTTTTTCTTAGTCCATTATTACTGAGGTTTTATTTTGTCAGTCAGCATAAAAATAATTTCAAAAGGAATAATGAGATCTCTCAAATGACTATGAATATGGCATGAATTTATGTTCCATCTCAATTTGCAAACTAAAGCGGTCTTCACGCTCAATTGAAGAAAGATTGATGGTTACAATAATAAAACTGTTCTTAAATGGTAGTTATATTTAAGAAGCCTTTATATATTATAGTTAAAGACCGAGTATTTTGTTAAATTGCTTGAGTGAAAAACCAGTTAGCAAGCCATATGTTTATAAGGGTAAATTACATTTAAGACTAATAAAGAGCAATAAATACAATTCCATAACTGATGCATGAATCTGACTACTCATCTATCCTAAACAACAATTTCAAATAAATAGAACCATTGTCCACAGCCCCCTTCAAGCAGGAGCATATGAATTTAATGCTCCAAGCTTGGAACAAATATATTGAATTTGTGGGCGGCTTAAAGATTTTGTCAAGATTTCTACAAGTTGATCATAGCCCTATATTCTGCTTCTACATTAGACCAAGCAACTATATTTTGCTTCTTACTTTTCCATGAGACAATATTCCCACCATAGATACACAATACCCAGAGTGCCTATCAATTCAAGACCCTGCCTAATCTACATCACAATACCTAATAACTTAGACGTCCCCTTTATCTTCATATAATAGTCCTTGTCCAAGAGCCTTTTAATGTACCTAAGAATTCAAACCACTGCATCCCAATGATCAACATGAGGAGATTGCATAAATTTGACTAACCACTCTAATTGCAAAAGAAACGTCATTCACAAACAAAATGACAATCAACTTGCATCCCAATCATCATTATGAAGAGATTGCATAAATTGATAACCACTCTGACTGCAAAAGAAATGTCATTCACGAACAAAATGACAGTCAACTTCTATATGTTTGGTCTTCTCATGAAACACTCGATTAGATAGGGTAGATTGACACTATTCTGTACATGACCTTTTTTACGTATATATTGGGTTACATAGTATTTATCTTTTGATGTACTTTTGGTTTTTCTGTAGTTTATGACTCTTATGTATTATCAAATCATGATGTATTGTTTTATGACACACACATATATATATAAGCTTTATCTTCCTTCTTTTACTACCATTTCCAAATTCTGTTGAATTTGAAAATTTTCTATTATAAAAGCAAAAAAAATTGTACCCACATTTTCATCTATTTAAACTTAATAACTAAATTAATATGAATTATAATTAATATGAATGAGTGTCATAAATTCAACTGTTGAATTATATGATATTATCTTTACGATCATGTATATCAAATTTCATATCATTTGAACTTTTATAGATATATTATCTAAAATTAAATATTTACATATATTTTAATATCATATTATACGTTAAAATAAAGTGATAAGATGATCAATTAAATAATTTTGGAATTGTATAAAATTTTGTATAATTAATCTAATTAATTGGAACATTAAATTTAACGGTTTAATTGGTTAAATTTACATTCTACAAAAATTTATTGAAGATATAATTTGACTAGCTTTATATGTGTGTGTGTGTGTGTGTGTACACACATCCATACATATATATGTATGTATGTATATATTACTCTAGCTACTTGTATACATATACATACTTACATACATACGTATATTATGTATGTATGTATGTATGTATGTATATGTATGCATACATACATATATGTAGATACATACATACATATATATATATATATATGTGTGTGTGTGTGTGTGTGTGTGTGTGTGTACACACACACACACATATATAAGCACACACCACACACATACACATATATTTATATACTAGCGTTTTAACTCGTGCATTGCATGGGTCAAATCTATTATATAAATTTTATGATTATAATTAATTATTATAAAAGATTTGATAGTAATTAAATAATTAAAATTAGAGATATTTTAATATTATATAATATATCAAACAATAAATTATAAAAAATAAAATAAGCTAAAATATAAATAAAATAATCATATTAAAAATAATGTATGGTAAAAAAGTTTATAATATGATATAGAATAACAATTGCACCCAATCTTTTTATTGTAAAAAATAATTTTATTTAGCATTCTTATTGAACAAATGAAACATCTAAAATGAAATAACTTTTAGTAAAAGATATAAAACATTTGGAAAAACAAATGAACAATAATTTAGAAATTAAAAACAAAAAAAAAGTAAGAAAATATTTTTTGTTTAACTTTTTTATCTTTACTTGTTTTATTTTACCTTTTTTAATCATATATTTGTTCTTGATTGTTTGTTGCTAATTTTAAGAGAAGAAAAATCACATATACAAAATTTAAAATTGACATGCATTTTCAAAGAAAAAAATTCCTATCCTATCACACTCAATTTTATTTTTATATTTGTCTTTTTTGTTTTTATTTTTGGGAAAAAAAGACACCATAGGTAGAAAATCCAACCCTTACACATAGATCCAATTAAAAAATTAAAATTAAAATACTAAGTAACAACATAAAACTTGCTCCATAAATAAAATAAGAAAAAATTGAAAGAAAGCACACAACTCTTGCTACATAACCAATGTGTTGTATTTCAACAACTAATAGCATGGTACTTGTGCGATTGCATGGGTAGCATTGATTTTCACACACATTTCTCTAATTACTCTTTCATTGAGTGTATTATGCATAGTAATTCCAAAGACCAAATAATGATCATAATTACATTATATTTTCTGTGGAGGCTTGACAATTGAAAACATTGAACTTCATACTAATAATAATATCTATCTTACAGGTTTGCATGCCATCCACAAGTTACATTTTAAGACAGTAAAGAGTTGTTTTGGGGTAATCATGGATCCATCCAAGCTTCCACCTTCTTTATAGAAAAATTGAGTGTCTTTTAGCCAATTTTTATAGTGGTTAATACCAGTAAAGCCAATGTTTCCTCATTTTGGCTTTCCTTCAACTTCAATAATAGCTTTTAAGCTACTCAACATATATTGTATCAAAGCATAACTAAAAATATTAGAAATACAAAGCAAAGTAATACTAAAACAATTATAAAGAATTAAAAAAAAAACAATGAAAAACAATGAAAAAATCAAGCATAAATTCTTTTATTCAAGTTCATATGCTACTATATGGTCCATTTAGAATTTGTATTTATAATTAAATCTTTAAAAAAAACAGGAATAAGCAAAAATTATAGATTAGATTAGGAAGAATATAGGGAGTAATAAATAAAGAGAAATCACCTGAATCTCAAATGGAGAGATTGTAAACCAAAAGAAATATTATGCAAACTATTTTTTACCATTAGGCTAACTCTAATTGATTTTTAATATAATTAGTATTTTAACGTTTGCATTGCATAGAATAAATATTTATTTCATATAACATAAATTTATAATAAATAAATACTTTTGAATATATAATATAAATTATATTATAACTAAAATTCGTAATAAATATATTTTTGAACATATATATTATGTTTTAAATTTATAATATATAATTTATATCATGATACAATGTTATTCTAATAATTGATAATTTATTTTAAAAATATTAAAATTTAATTTAGAACTAAAGATATTGAAAATAATAGATTAAACGAAGTGAGAGGTTAAAAAAATCCCTAAAAGCACTCACATTAAAGAATAACGGCTAAAAATGCTCTTGTTAGAAAATAACAACTGAAAACACTCTCATGAAATATAGAGATTGTAATTTAATACATAAGGTAGATATATAAAAACTATAATTCATACCTCTTGCAGTATAAGTATTCACTAAATTCAAATTTTATTAGAGATTTTTTTTTAAAATATAGTGACTTTTATGATAGAGAAGTTAAGTTTTTGTTCAATTGTGCACAAAGCATCTTGCTTTTTGTATTTTTTTTGTGTACAATGGCAACAATAAGATTAAAACTTAAGACATTGTGCAAACTATTCTTTAATGTAAAGCTAACTCTAATTGATTTTTTTGTATAATTAGTATTTTAACCTGTGCATTGTACAAAATAAATATTTATTTCATATAACATAAATTTATAATAAATAAATACTTCTAAATATATAATATAAATTATATTATAATTAAAATTGGTAATAAATAAATATTTTTAAACATATCGATTATATTTTATAATATATAATTTATATTGTGATACAATGTCATTCTAATTATTGATAATTTCTTTTATAAAATATTAAAATTTAATTTATAACTAAAGATATTGAAAATAATAGATTAAAAGATACAAGAAATTAAAAAAAATTCTAAAAACACTCTCGTCAAAAAATGACAGCTAAAAACATTCTTGCGAGAGATAGAGAGTCTAATTTAATATATAGGGAAAATATATATATGCATACACACATATGTGTGTGTGTGTGTGTGTGTGTGTTCTGGGGTTACCCTGGCTGCCAACCCTTAAGTCGCCCCCCATCCCGGCATCTGACTTAAGAATTACTGCATCAACTAATAGCGACATCAACAATCGAGGCTAACTCGGGTTGGTTGTACTACCTATCCCGGTGTGTGTGTGGTGTGTGTGGGTGGGTGGGTGGGTGTGGGAAGGAATCAAGTTACTCTAAGAGTAACTTTGATATATATTAATTTTAATAATCCAATCGTTGAATATTTTGATATTATATTAATGATCATGCACACCAAATGTTTGGTAAAACAGAAAATTATAACTAGTTAATCTTATAACCAACATTTACTAATAATTTAGAAAAATATATTATACGTCAATTTGAATTTAATTAATGAAGTGTCAAAAAGTTTTCAATTTTTATAAAATTTTATAGACTTAATCTATTCAATAAAAACTTTTAATTCAACGGTTGGATCGTTTAGAATTTCTCCACTCGATAACTTTTGCTATATATTAAATTTTAACGATCTAACCGTTGAATATTTTGATATTATGTCAATGATCATGCACACCAAATGTTAGGTAAATCAAACATTTGTAACTAGTTAATCTTATAGTCAACATTTACTTATAATTTAGAAAAATATATTATACATTAATTTGAATTTAATTAATGAAGTGTCAAATAGTTTTCCATTCTTCTAAAAATTTGTATATTTGATCTACTCAATAAAAACTTTTAATTCAATGGTTCAATCGTTTAAAGTTTCTTCTCTCAATAACTTTTGATATATATTAAATTTTAACAATCCAGCCGTTAAATATTTTGATATTATGTCAATGATCATGTACACTAAATGTTAGGTCGGTGGTAACTAGTTAATCCTATATTTGACATTTACTTATAATTTAGAAAAGTATATTATACATTACTTTAAATTTAATTAATGAAGTATCAAATAGTTTTTAATTTTTGTAAAAATTTGTAGACTTGATCTACTCAATAAAATAGTTGAATTGTTGAAATTTAATATATACCAAGAGTTATTAAATAGAGAAACTTTACTAAAAATTACGCTTAGAATAACTTGATCCCCACCTACATATATATATATATATATATATATATATGCAAAAAAACTATTTAACATAATAACTTCAATAATTACTCTTAGAGTAATGATCAATTTATGCTTAAAAAGACAAATAAAAATACATCGTTGCCATGCTAATATAAATATTTTAGCCAAGCAATTAAAGCTCGTGGATTGTTGCTCCTCCAAAAGACGATTTTATTGCATTTTTAACATACATTCCCATACCCAAGATCAAGAAAATGACAACCAGCAAGTTAGCCACTTTCTTTTGCTTAACAAGCTCCCGGACCAAACCATAAAAGGTTGTAGGTAACCTTTGGTCATCCTTCTTCTCACCTTGGCCCAACCCATCAATTGTTTCATGCATTTCCTGAGCTTCAGAGGTGGTAGCTTTGGCTCTATCCTGAACAACACTGGTATCATCTTCCCCTGCTTTGCCCATCTCCTTTGTCTGAGAAACTTCACTTGTTTTTGGTTCCTCTTGTGTTGGTGACTCAGTGCTTTCAGGTTTTGTTTTTGTTTTGTACTCACTTGGCTTTTTTCCCGTGTCATTAGCTTCAAGATTTGGGGTTGGTGATTTTGTTGCTAGATTAACTTCAGTGATGTTTTTGGGAAGCCTTACATATAGTAGGCCACCATTTAGTTTGGCTTTGATCCCTTTGATGTTAGAATGAGGAGGAATGGCAAATTCTTTGTCAAATCTACGCCATCTGTTCTCACTTATCTGTTGTTCACCCTTGAGCTTTAGTATACGGTTTGTGCCTATTTGAACCCTCAAATTCTCCTTTCTAAACCCTGCACATTCAAACTAGATAAGTTTTGTTCGGTGGCAATTACATTTGGATTGGTGGAATAAGATGAAATTTAGTTATATTTCATTGTTTGGATTGTTAACTTGAGGATGAAATGGAAATTAAGAGAACTTATTTCATCATATTTTATTGTTTACTTGCATTTTTTTTTTCTTAATTTGGGAGAAATGAGATGAAATTAGAATTTTGTTCTATTCCAAACATACCTAAACAATAAAACTGAGATTTTATTCTACTATTATATTCTGTTTACTTCATTTCATTTTATCTTTTTCTGTTAATCAAATAACATATAAGCTAAAGAAGAGGCAAATTGGTGTCAAGAAATTCGATTCCAAGATGGAAAGGTTTCATCGTCATATATGATTGATGATACATAGCGATAAGAGTGTTGGGTCTTTAGTGATTTGAAAGAGTTTGTATTGTATCCGGGAAGTTTTAATTCATTTGCTACGACTTGTCAACAAATTTACATCATTTTATAACTATGTCATAGGTACGCAGTATTCGCAGGTTTTGCCAGCGACTAATCTTTGCTGAAGAACTTGATCTACTAGTCATTTTTAGTGGAGTCTCTCCTTTTAACTACCTTTTTTTTTAAAACAAATTTACATTTTCCTTTTCTTATAATTAGTATTTTAGCCTGTGCATTGCACAGAATAAATATTTATTTATATAACTAAAATTTATAATAAATAAATACTTCTAAATATATAAATTATACTATAATTGAAATTTGTAATAAATAAATATTTTAAAACATATAAATTGTATTTTAGATTTATGATAAATACTTTATATTATGATACAATATTATTTTTAATTATTGATAATTTTTTTTTAAATATTGAAATTCAAATTAAAACTAAAGATATTAAAAATAATATATTGAAAGAGATAAGAAATTAAGAAAAAATTTTAAAAACACTCTCACTGAAGAATGACAATTAAAAACGCTCTTGCTCAAAATAGTTATTTTAATTTATATATACAGAGGGATATTATGTACATGTTAGGAGCGTATTTGAATTTTAAAGATAAAATAAAAATATTCTAAATTAATTTTTGATATTCACTTATAACTTGTTAAACTGTTCAGTTGATATTAAAAGCATATGAGGATATATCAGATACATATTAGGAGTGTATTTGAATTTTGAAGATAATATATATATATATATATTTGAAATTGGTATCTGATATTCAGTTATAGTTTGTTAAACCATTCAATTGATATTAAAAGCATAAGAGGATATATCAGATGCATGTTGGGAGAATAAAGCCCACCTCTTCATGAAATCAGAGTATTTAAATGAAAGTGGATGTGAGGGAGAGTGGATAGAGTAAAGACCTGAGGAAGCAGATAATTTTTTACGTTTATATATAGAGAGAGATTTTCATGACTGCCAAATAATCTTTTAATCAAACAATATAATCCATAGACAGAACATTGACATTAGACATTACTTTTATAATATTTGAAAGGTTTTTGAAAGTAAGAGTTTTACCGATGATAAAAAGATATAAGTGATTGATCCTCGATTTTTTTAAATTATATATAACTTTAAATTTTAATATAAAATATGTAATTTTGTATACCAATGGTTAATATAATCATGCATTTTTTTTTCTCATAGGTACCCTCCCTTGAAGGCAAACTTGTTTAAAGTATGATTGGACACTAAATATACTTTGAACATATGATTGCCTTCAAAAAATGCATATGAGAAATAAAAAAAATATACATAATTATATTAAGAATTTAATGATTATACATTATCAGTGTAAAAATTTACACCATCAACTAATTAGAAATCACCATTGATATAACTTTTAAAATATTTATTGTAAAATTTAACAAACTTACCATACATGATGGTTTATGATCGGATGACAATATAAAACTACTTTACATTGTCAGTGTCCTATTTTCTCTTATATTAATCAATATTTTACATGCATATTAATCACTAATTATGTACATATTAAAATATATTTATTATTAATTTCTTTCACACTTATTTTCTGCATGGTCTGTCCTCGATTATAACATTCTCTGTGTTGATTAATTATATCTCCCAAATACTTGAAAATTGTTAATTTTATAATAATTATTTAAAAGTCAAATCTAAGATGATTTTTAATTTGTTGATAGTGTAAAAATATTTACATTTACATTATATCAAAGTTAATCTCTAAACATTTTAGATAAAAATTCTATAACAATATAATAACTTTTATCATTTAATATGTAATAAAAAAAAAAAGCTTCATAAATTAAATGTTTGTTTGAATCAACTTTCTCAAAACAAAATCAAATCTTCAAGAGAACTTTTATAAAAAGTAATTATTTTGTTTTAGAAAAATTTGAAGCAAGCAAGCGTCAAATCAACTGAAGTTAGAGAAAAACAATTTCACCTTTAAGCAAAAGAATAAGCGTGTCACTTTCTCCATCTTGAGCCCATTCATAAGATGGTTCAAAATCTTCGTAGACACGATTAGCTGCTTCATGTGACCTTGGATCCGTTTCTGCCATTTTTAAAGTAATATTCGCCTCGCCTCTGGGAGAATGAAATTTCTGGCTATATATATGTTTCTTTTATATACATCATCATTGCCTACTTTTCCTTCCAATATGATATCCCTTTCCCTGCAAAAATTGATTTACGTTAAGGACAATTTGTTCCATTCCTCTCCTTTCAAGAGACATACTTTGTTTTATGTGAATACTTAACTTCCACGCTAGGTTTCTTTTCCTCTTTGCATGCGTCACGTCTTCTTCAAGAAACATATATGGAAGCAATTCCTTTGTGAGGGTTTTGTACATATTCTTCCTTAGGATGCTAGTTATGATTCATATAACTATACGCAATGAAATTATCTCTCATTTTAACTAATTAAAATTTTACATCTTCGAAGAAAAATATTTGAGTTTTTTTTTTTCTATCATAATTTAACAGAGGAGATAGGGAGGGGACTAAAAATTTTGAGTCCTAACCCAACATTTGAGTCATTCAAAACATTTTATTACAGAACAAGGTTGTAGCAAATGGTCTGCAGCCATAATTGCAACCATAGCATTTAAGTTTTGGGGTCTACTTGACTGTATTGCAGCAGTAATTATGGCCGCATCTGTCTGTAATTTTCCGCAATATCTAAGATCATGACAAAATTGCAACCGTGATAGTAACTGCAATTTGAATCCTTGGATAACAGTATTACTAATACTTATGTTACTAAGGGGCATATATAGTAAGAGTGTGAAAAGTAAGTGGAGTTAATCTTTCTAGTACAACTATATATGTGTTGTTGGTGAAAATTCGTTTCAGGAATCAAAATGATATCAATTCTCAAAAAATATTTTTTTACAAAAATTCTAATCAACAAACAAAGATTTATTTATAGTGGGACTTAGAATCTATAATTTCAAGTAGATTCTTTTTATTTGAATTAGTAAGTTTAGACTTTCAACTTGAGAAAATTTTGACCAATAATTTAATAGTATTATTTCAATTTTGATAAATATATTCAATAATAATTTCATATGATGAATTCGAATTATAATTGTATATTCATTCAAATTGATGAACAATAATATATATATATATATATATATATATATATATATATGAACATTTAGATTTACATTCGTTTTTTAGTTATGTAGTCGCTAATACATGAATCGGAACATGCATTATGTTACATAAGAAAGGGTTATAGGCAAAAGCATAAGTCATAAACAGAAGGAAGAGTTATAGAAAGATTGAAATTAAATTGCAAAAAAAGAGTTATCAAAAGGAGAAAGGGTCATAGACAATGGAATTCAAGATGAGAAAAGCATAATGCATTGAAATTAAAATTGGGTCAGAACATACACTTTGCTCTTGAAACTGGTAGCCATTTGTGCGGCTTGTGTGATGTACAAAGTTTGTGCAAATGTCAGAACCAAAGAAAAATGGCTATGCAATTGCTTATTTATACACAATCTATATAACGTTAAATCTCTACGATCTCGACACGTGTATAATAAGTAAATAAACCTAACTAAGATGTCACCACCTGTCTGAAACTGTCCCTTTTTGAAAACTGCTTCTAACTGCAACGTAAACCTCCTTTCGATCGTAGCGCTTCTCCAATCAAGTCTTCTTTTCGACCATGATTTGAACCTCTTCCTACATGCAATAAAGTCCCCTCGAATATATACCTATTTCAATTAGTTCAAAATTTTGCTTTAGAGTATTTCTGAACTTAGTATTTTTTGTTGTAAACCCTTACATTTTGATCTTCCTCTACACCTCCCCCCTTTCATATGTTTCTTTCGACAATTTTATTCTACTAAAACTTCAGTGACTCCAACAACATGAAAAGTTAGAATTATTGTAGTTAAATCTAATCTTAACCATGCATCCATTTTAAATGTATGACCAAGATTTACTCTTCTTATACTTTCATCTCTCACTTGATGTATATCCTATGTTACTTTATGTATGTTTTGTCCAACAACACCGATAGAGCACTACCAGCGTGGAAAGGATGATGGCAAGAATATCCCTTCCAAGTTCCAACACCAGATATGTCTCTTCCTGTGCAGCCCCATGCTAACACTGCAGTTGTTCCCAGCCTCCTTGGTTTGACTAAGCCTGGGTTGGTATTACACTTTATTGGCCCATGAGGAGGTGGTTTCCAAGAGGTGAATTCCTCAGCATATATAAGTGTTCCTTTTGAAGAGGTTGAGCTTATATAATAATGAATAAAGGATTTGGAAGTTTTGCTTGAAAACTGCTTGATTTCGCCTATTCCATATAGTCCAAATGATACAACTTAGTAAAGATATAGCTTGGTCAAAGTACTCTGGGTATTGCTTTAAACATTAGGATCATAGTCCAAAGCCTTAAGTCAAACATAGTGTCTATGGACATATATTAACACATGTGAATAGAGATTAGTGGTTGAGTACCACATGGAATTTTAGGTTTCCATTGCCAACAGCTTTGGAAACACAAGTAGTCTAAGCTGAAATTAATTAACATCTGTATTCAGACAAAACTGGACTGTGCATGCAGGACGGAATCATAATACAACACAGAACTTAAAAAGCTCATTACTTCTAATGTCATTATCAATTACAGACTAAAAATATGGACAAATTGCATTAAATTCGTATAATTCCTTTAAATTAAAAGCTCAATAATGACTGCTATTTGATTGATAATTTTAAATCTCACCACATGAATCAATATATACCGTGGCCCCATCATCCCTCATAGGAATATAAAAGAGGGTTGTATTGCCAACAAGGTTCCATTTTGAGTAAAACTCTTTATCATTTTGAATTATATCTTCATAAATTGTTGTCTACAACTCTACTTGTAGGCCTGTGCAGTTTGCACACTCCAATTGCCATTCAACTTTTAATCTTTAAGACAAAAAAAAAAAAAAAAGAATCAAAAGTACTTTGCTTCTATAAAGCCTTATGAGTTATGAGCTTACTAACAAGGCTGTAACCTCAAGAAAAAACCAATTTTATGTGCCAAGGTACATTTACCACCACACTTATTTAGTAGGCAAAGGTACATTCACAGGGAAGGCCAAACTGAAAATGATAAAGTAGATAGAGATTTCCAGAATAATCACTCTCGTCATGAGTTTGATTTACAGTACTCTAGCTGCACAAGCAGACAAATCATTCAGGACTGCGGACTCCCCTGGAACTTTTTAGTTATAAAAACTTCATTTAATTAGTTGGTGAGTCATCAATGTGTTTGTTTGTGAATTTGAACTGATTGAGAAAGCATTTGCTTTTCAGATTTCAATCTGAGGAAGTTTTAGACTTAGTATAAAAATGATATTCTAACTCCGGTTCTGAAATTTTATCAAGTCTGAGACATATATGTGAAAATATGTTAGTTTTCTGAAAAATTACAAGTTGTCCTTTTTCTACATGATATCCCAACATCTAAGAATTGATATTATTTTTTATGCTTTTTCTAAGCACCTGAATGTTTTCTCTTCAAAATTATCAATTTTCTTTTCTGTCTCAGATTTTTTTTATTTTTTATTTTTTATTTTTTTTAGTTTTTCAAGATTGAAGATACAGTAACTTAATAGATAATCAGTTACTGATAATTAGACTAGAGATTAGTTTGTGTCAGCCAAGATTACTCTTCAATTGTTTGCAAATCAATAGCCTAATCCACAATTACTCTCAATCAACCTCAAGCCCAATTGAAAAGATTCAAGCAATTGATGGATGTGTATAAATTTTGAAGTTTGTTAGATCCAACACTCCACCAGAAGCTTTTAATCATTGAAATAATTTATTTTATTCTCTTTTGGTAATTACTGATGTAAATAACTTCTAGCTCTTCTTGTGGTGTAACTAACTCCTGAAGTAACTAATTTAAGAATCTTGGGAATGCAGTTGCAACCATAAAATATATCTAAAGTGACCAACTAAGGGTGGGAGTCAAGTCTTGTAATTGGATCTTAACATCCCACCATGCTTTGCAGCCCCAGCCTTGCTGCTCACGTGGGTCAAAAGCTCTGATACCAATTGACAGAAACCTTGTGAGAATCACACTACAAAAGTTAGCCATTGTAGTTGGAGAGCCCAGGGTTAGTAATAAGGGACTCAAGTCCCATACCATGCAATTGGACCCTGACACCAACTTAGGTACTGATGCCACGCGTTGGTCGGATTAGAAAAATAACATTTAGTGTCATTGTCATTCATTCTTTTCAACGTCACTAATTTTTTATTCTAAATTACAGTCCTTTCTTCAAATCTGGTCTTCCATTTGATCAGCTCTTCATTGGTATCTAACAAATATAAAAAATAAAAGAAGGAATAAGAAACATACAAATATATAATAGCGGCAATATCTGAGTAACCCAGTAAGATTGAAACTATAACGAGATAGGAAAACTAAGATAAAGAATTTATAAATGACAGGATGATGGTAATCCATATGCCATTTTCTATACACCTTCACTATTGCTGGGAAATGTGAGGGGGTAATGACCAGAACTCCATCAGTGGGATACGAGCCAACCATACAAGTAAACTTGACAGTATATCCAACCCAAAACCTTAAGGCATTAAGTTTACGAGTCCTTCTCACTTATATGTTGCTCAACTTGCACATTCTTACCCAATGTGAGACTTCATATTCGCACTTGCAGTTCAACAACTGTCCTTAGCAAGAGTTGCATGTTGTTTCTGTTGTTCCTTCGTTAGTCAGTGGCACAGAATGGGCACGTTTAGTCTGAACAATAGAGAGCTTCAATCACTTTAGTCAACTACATTTAGAGGTGAAATATATTACTAAAATTAAGTCCATTGCCAATAAAATAAATGAAAGTTGATTAAAATAAGTTTGATGCAATGCCCGAAGGTAAATTATCTGTTATCATCAGTTTTTGTTATCATTTCTCATCAGGAGCATCATAATGAAGCTTTCGGTGTAATATCTACATTACCACTGTACTATATGGGTAGGCCTTAAAGCAATGAAGATAGAGAGTAGTAAGTGTTAATTGAAAATTCATAATATAAGAAAATAAATAGGAAGAAGGCATTCATAACTGAACTAGATCAAAAGACGGATGCCTTTGTTCCTGTTAAACTACTTTTACTTTGGCTGCTAGAGAATCCGTTTCCATATTGGCCAACCTAACCATTGAAGTGCAATGGAAACCGAAGCAGTAGATAATTTAGTTTTGAAATACGATTAAGCTGTTTTGAAGGATTGACTTTCATACACAGTCTCTGTATCCACTATTAAGAGTAAATGACATATGAAAAGTATTGAATTTTATTACAGGTTATTGCTCAAAATCGTTTTGAAGAAGAAATTATTGGCTTGAAGGAAATGTTGAAATCCATGAGGACACATGAACAATCACTTTTGAAGAGTTAAAAGTCGGACTTCCAACTGGGTAGTAAACTTTCTCAATCTGAAGTAAGAAAGTTGATGTGTTAAGATTATTGTTCTTTTCTTCTTTGGTTGGACCTTTGTAAAGTGGTTCTTCATTTGTTGATAGCTCGTGAGAATGTTTCAACTTTACTTAACATTTCATCCTGTTTCTAATTTTTGACCTCAAACACTGAAAAAAGTTTGCACACACTGTATACAATCTTGTCACATAGAGCAGATGATATTCTGTATGAAATTGTTATTCAATGATCCAATCAGTATTCTCATTTGGGGAAATAACTGCAACCAAAAATGTTGGAACATGATCAGTATGTTCACACTATCGTATTTCAATCTGTCCACATAGCCTGCTCGGTTATAGGTTTGAATTTTTGAGTAACTTAAACTGGATTATTTTTTGAACTTACCCTTTTCGTACAATATCTTCAAGTTAAATTTAGCCGATCTTATTAGCGGTTATATTTTCTTTCATAGCCAAACTACAAGAGCTGTGCTTTCCATAGCCATGTCTCTCTATCTGTTCCCTTAATTAAATAAGTAGTATTACGTGATAGGTAAGTCGTATAATGAAAGACTTGCGTAAATATATGGCTTAAATACACTTTTAGTCCATATAATATACATCTTTTTTAGGTTTGGTTCTTATGAAATTATTGTTTTTAAAATGGTCCTTGTAAAATTCTCTTTTTTTTTTTTTGTTTTGGTCCTTAATATTTTGTTTTAGTTCTTATAATATATTCATTTTTTTTCATTTTTGTCCTTATAATATGTAAATAATTTGCTTTTAGTCCCTATCAAATTTTTTTTCAAAAAGATTAATTCAAAATGAACAAAATATTATAGGGACCAAATGAAAAGATGGATATATTACAAAGATTAAAACAAAATAAAGGACCAAAACAAAAAAAAATTACAAAAATCATTTAAAAAAATAATTTATAAAAACCAAAACTAAAAAAGTGGTATATTATAATTACTAAAATTATATTTAAACCTAAATTTATTTTATGGTAGCTTAATGTTGGCCTAGCCTAAACCATTAATGCTAGTTACATTTACTGATAGGCACAAAACCAAAACTTTTTTGTATTAGAAAAAATGTATAATATTGAAATTGAAATTATCAATTCAATTATATGAATATATTGCGCCGTTCTCAACGGTCCTAAATGAATTGTCACTTCATCTAATCAATGCTCACATTAAGCAACAAATGGACAATTGAGATTCCTGTAATTTAAAACAAATTATATGAAATTTTAATCCAAAAAAATGTTACATTTTATATTAAAATTATAAATTATAAATAAAATGTAAAAATTTTAAATCAGTTGATAAATTAATGCACCATCCTTTAATTTATTTATTTTTAAACTAGAGAATCACATTCATAAGAGGATAGTTGAGTTCACTCCACATCATAAAGATTCTACCATTCAAAGTAACTTGTTTTGCAAGAGAAAAGCCAAAGTGCTCTCCTACATCATCCCATAATATAAAATATCAAAATAATTACAAATCACACAAGATTGCGCATGGCACACCCCCGCAAAGTTAGAAGAAAAAAAACTCAATGTACATTCCAAATTTAGAGTGTATAAGTGGAAGGAAAAGAGAAAATAAGAGAAGAGTGTAACACCCATTCATATTAAATACAATTTATATTAATTTAGTTATTAAGTTTGAATAAATAAAAATGCGTGTAAAATTTTTCCACTTTTATAAAAAAAATTCCAAACTTAATAGAATTTGAAAATGGTAGTAAAAGATGAAAGATAAGACTGTATATACATATATATCATAAAACTATACATCATGGTTTGATAGTATAGAAAACAAAAAAATGCATCAAAAGATAGACACTATCTAACCCAATATATACATCAAAAGATCATATATAGAGCAATATTCATCTATCATATCTCTCATATAAAAAGAAATATACTATAAGTCTTTAGGTCCTCTCCCGTTGAGATGTCCTCTAACTCGTACTCAGCATCATGGGGCACTAATGTCGTTTTCAATAATCACAATTAATCATACACAGAAGAAAATAATGAAGTGAAGTGTTTTGTTCTAAAATCACTTTTACATGTATGGTAAGAAATCTATCATAAAACAAAAATAAAACATAGCTGACAACAAAACGGATCCTAAGGCTCATTCTAAGTTGTATCAAACTACCCTTGATTAAGTATGAATCCATACTTCCCATTAGTGAGTAATAGTCCTCAACAGAACCTGGGAAGTGACTGAGAGTACATGTACCTCTCTCAACACCATCACGTGGTACAGTCCTCATTATCATTGAGGAAAATAACAGTCGGGATATCCATTTATAAAGGTATACTCTCAAACCAATCCTGGAATGGTGAGCAGTTGTCAAGATTATCAAGTTTGGTCAGGCAAATATCCCAGTTCAAGGGCGGTACCCTACCATTGGGACCTTCACCACTCGATGCCTAGCCTTAAGACCTCCGCAAGTGGGTCCCTACCTTTCATTCCTCAGCATACCAAACTGTAGCTTCCCTAGCAGGGTGTCATGCCACCGCATGTCATTTGTTTTACATTACTCACTAAACTATCAATTCCTAACTTCTCAAGCAGAGCTTTCCCTGGTCTCAATTAATTTGAGCACTAGTACAATCAACATTTGTGCCTTATTTTGCAAAAATTACACAATACCAAAATTTTAACAGAATAACAATTTAGTAATCATATAAAATTTTAGCATAATAACAACATAATAATTATAATTTAATTACTTAAATTTTGGCAGAATATCAACTAAATAAATACATTCCAATTTTCTAAAATTGAACAGAGTAACAGCTTAGCAAATGCATTTTATTTTCTAAAATTGAACAAAGTAACAGCTTAGCAAATATAATTTAATAATTTAAATTTGAGCAGAGTAACAATTTAGTAATCATGATTTAATAATCTAAATTTGGGCAGAGTAACAACTTAGCAAAAATTAAAGCTTAACATTAAAAAATAATAACAATACTAAAACTTAAACCTAAACGGGTTTAGGGGAAAACCCTTCCTGCCAATATGCAAAGTGACAATAATTTAGAACCAACCCCACTCCCCCATTACCTCTAAGGTGGCTGATGAAGATGATGAATTGTTGATGCAAAGTTCCTAGGAAAAGAACTTTACTAGTTGTTGGAAACTAGTAAAATTTTAGCATAAAAGCAAAGTAAAAGAAAATTTTTCTAGAGAGAAAAACTCTCTAAGAATTTGGTAGCTTGAGAGGGGAAGGGATGAGTGGAAATCTGAAAGTGTGTGGCCTATTTATAGAAGAAGGAGGGGGGTTAGGTGTCTCTTTAATGACATCATCGCCTATGTAATAAATTAGGTTTTCCATTTATTTTTAATTCAATTTTAAGACACATATTCAAACTTAGGGACATATACACATATTAGAGTGGTGAATCAGCCCCCTTTTAGGCTTGGGACGTGGTCAATGTGCTGTCCTAGCTTTATCAGTGTTAATTTTATCTGTAGTTAAATTAACTGGTACCGATAAAAACACCTAAACTTGAAAAATTAGCTTTTAATATCAAAATAATGCATTTTAATGCCAAACTGGACAAATACATTATTTTTCATCAAAAATAAAATTTTAATAATAAATTTTAATTTTTATTAATTTATTTCAAATTATATGTATTTATTTTGTATTTTTAAGCTAGAAAATTCATAAAAAATACATTTTAATTCAATAAATACCAAAAATTTTATGAAAATTCTAAAATTAAATATTTTACCCATAAATAAACTAAAATTACCATTTTCACCCTTTTTGAATATCAAACCAGTACTGGCTGGCTTATTAGACACTTAGGACATTTTGGTCATTTTATACAAGAATTCCAGAAATTTTCCAAAAAATTTGCAAAATTATATTTTAATATATGTGACATAATTCCAAGCTCAAATTAACATTTTAATGTCAATTGAATCTTTTCCTCATGTCAGCCCTTAATGTTGAGAAATATGAACAAAATCATCATTTTCTAATTTTTTCGAGCTCCAGCTTGGAAAAATTATTAAAAATCATGATTAAATAGCTCTTGAAATTTTGAGCAAAATGGTGCAAGTCAGAATTTTGAAATTCCTTCTCGATTTTTCAAAATTGCATTGCCAAATATTAAAAAAATAGTTGAAGAATTGAAATAGGATTGTTATATTTTTCACTACTTTTCTTTCAAAATAAAGTTTTATAATAAGAGATATTTAGTATAAAATTTTCAAAATATTTTGAGGTCAAAAAGTCTCTGGTTGGTTCCCACGATCAATTAGGGGTATTTTTGTTATTTTACAAAAATTATCTCAATAAGTTCAAGAAAAATTTCTAAAATTATTATTAATTGTTCTAAATATATTGTCAACTTAAAAATAATTTTTAACATACAAAATAATTTGATATACAAAACTAAGGGTGTTACAAAGAGAGAGAAACTAATAAGTATAACAAATGATGTGACAGAAAATAAAAAAATGATTACAAAAAGATGAGTGCTAGCAATATACTCTCTGATACACTCTTTTGAATACACTTTTTTTATTAGTTAAAATTTATTGAAAATTACAAAATCAAGAAAAAGAATCATTAAATAAGGTATCAGACCTACAAAATTGTTATTTTTAATAAATTTTAACCAATAAAAAATAATGTGTTGAAAATAGAATATAAGAGATTGTGTTACTAACATTTCTCTTAAAAAAAAATGGTGAAATTGAGATGAAAAGAAAAGAAGTAAGTGTATAAATATAATCACCCAAGCTAGAAGCTCTATATTCCGTACCGGTTTTGATCTTTAGGCGCTTATTAGGAAACATGTGGTCTAGATCCTTATTAGTTAGCCTTTTCTTCCTGTTAAAAAAATAATAACATACAGATAATTACAACAACAAAAATACTGATAACGACAAAAATTGAGGAGCATAGTTACAACTATCAAGCGTAATTTTATAACAACGCATTATTGAAACCAAACAGCTATTCTTGCTACTATATTTCTGAAATAATTAATCCTCTTTGGTCAATTCAAATTGTATGCATCCAACCCAAGGCTCAACAGCACAATTTGACTATTTCTAAACCGAGAAGCACGTCTTGCAGGAGAAAAGAAAAACAGAAAGGCACGTTGGTTACATGATTAAAATATTAATAAAAATGCTAGTGGAGCATATACGGCCTTTTCTATCCAAAAATGTACATCTTACGTGCGAACTTTAGCCATTGGAATCCGATCCGAAAGACACAGAGTAAACAGAAAGCTACCTGTGCAAATAAAATAAAATAATGAAAAGGTTTAAATGGAGGGAACTAACGCCTAACTAACGGGTACAATCATTCTCCTTTGCAGTGGTACATTGCATGTGGATTTAATTTAATTAGCAACGTCATTTCTATTATTGCCTAAAGCTTTAGAAATGAGAAAAATACGATGAATGAAAATAAGTAGAAAATAAGTTAAGAAGTGAGAAATAGATAAGAAATAATTTAAAATTTTAAGTTGTTTGGTTTAAGAGAAATAAATAAAAAAAAGAGAATATAAATAAGTGAATGGAAATAAATAAAAAACAGGATAAAAATGAGTAGTAGAACACACAAAATTTTTAAAATTTTTCATATTATTTTTACTCAACCAAACTATGAAAATTTTTAAAAATTTAAAAAAAAATTTGCCCCTCCTCTCCCTTTCATTCAACCAAACAGGGCGTAAGGACAAAAATCATTTCTAAATTCTGCGCGCATTTTTGCTTTTTGTTGTTCCTCTCTTCGGCAGATCAGGAAGATTCTTTTTCTTATCTGACGCATTATACGTGCTAATAAGGTAAAGATCTCTTTATCTTTTCATGAAAGCTTTTGTGTTACAAAAGTGAAAAGTGATATTTGGTTGGGGTGTTCATATTCAAACTTTGACTTTTCAAGTTCCCTGTTAAATTTGTTTGTCTAGAAATCATTTTCATTAAAATAACTCAAAACATTATTAATTTGTTATTATTTGTCCCAATATTTCCGAAAATAGAAAGACATATCTTCTTCCATTGTTTTCATTCCATTAAATGCTCTTTACCGTAACCACTCTTTTGTCCAGATTTTGGGGTCCAATATTCCCAGCAAGAAATTAAAGACTAATTTATTAAGATACTGATATTTATTTAAAGGCTGGATCATTTTTAACAAATATTTTTTTATGTATATAACTTTGAAAATTGAACATCTAACTACATGCTTAAAAAACAATAAGATTATTTGTTAACTATGTCACAATAAATTGGTTTGTCCAAATTAATTGTTGTATCAAATATTTATTTGCCTACGTTTTTTTATTAGAATGGTCACACTTTTTTATTTTTGCAATTATTCTCTTTTAAGATTTCCATTAAAAACAAGAATTACATTAAACAGCAATTAATATTCTCAACCAACTTTCTTCTTTTTGGGCCATCTAATTCATTCCATATATTAAATGAGAACAGTTATATTGAATGAGAGTATTTTAGCCGTCATTTTTAGCCGTCATTCTTCAATAAGAGAGATTTTAAGAATTTTTAATCTCTTATCTCTTTGAATTTATCATTTTCAACATCTTTAATTCTAAATTGAATTTCAATATTTTATTAAAAGAAACTATCAAAATGAAAATTTAACATTGTATTAAAATAGTTATTTGTTATAAATTTAAAATATAATGTATATGTTTAAAAATATTTATTTATTACAAACTTTAATTATAATATAATTTATATATTCAAAAGTATTTATTTATTATAAATTTAAATTATATAAAAAAATATTTGTTTTGTGCAATACATAAGTTAAAACACTAGTAACTTCAATAAAAATCAATCTTAATAACGATGATAAGGTTGAGACCAAAAAGCCAATTGCAAACATCATCCAGTTCACTTAAATCTTCTCTTTTCGATTTTGATTTGTATGCGATCAAAAGTCAGGACAAAAACGTTCAAAACTTAAACTCCTCTTCCAGTGGCGCCGTATATCCAAAGCGTGTTTTTTGGCCGGTGCAGAAAATCGATCAAGCATAATTTTGAATTTTTTAAAAAAATTTATTGGCTCTCCACTATAATTATTAAAAAGAAATAGTATACAATGACAATAATATTTTTTTTTTATAAGGACAATAATAAAATTTAAACTGAAAACTTTATACAAACTACTTAATTATCCACCGACATAGTTAGTTAATTATTAATACACAACTAACACGGATCAATTTCAGAAATTTTCGCCCAAGCAAATGCTTAACATAGCTGAATCCCTCTAGCTTGAACCAACACACATTAATAAAATAAACAAATAAAGTATATATGAATAAATAAATATTAATAAACAACGTGAAGTGAAAACAATGCAAGAAAATAAAAACAACAATAAAATTAAACATTAGTCATTTAGTTGCGTACAACAAGATGCCATTACAATGGTGGGTGGGACCAGTGGCTGCTTCTCTCTCTAAATGTTCCTCTTTGTTCTCTCTCTCTATATATATAGATATATTTAGCAGCTCCCACATTGTGTATTAGCTCAAACTCAGTCCACTCAACTTTAGATTTTTATGTGTCTAGTGCCTTAACTTGTTCTTCATTGATCTCTTTCTCTGAGGTAAAGAAGTTTTTCTTTTTAAGCTCACAGTAGGATGTAAGTTTTTTTTGTTTTCCTTTCTGTGTTAATTGGTTGTACTTATTAAGCTTCTTTAGTAGCTGCACACTACTCTGCATTGTCATTGATTTTTAAAGGGCATGTTTGTTTTGCTCTTGCTTGATTCTTGTTAAGGTAATGTGGCTCACATGTTATTGGTAATTTGAGAAGATTTAAGTTCTCGTGTGTGTGTGTGCGTGTGTGTGTTTCTGTTGCTTTCTTTAATGTCATTCTGCTACTATTTTATCCTGCATTCAGGAGTTGAAATGAGGTTTGGTTATTTTCCAGTTTTCTGACCCTTTTTGCACTGTGCAGATTGCATACAGGTTTGAGTGTTGAACCTTTAAAATGGGGAGATATTCAACACCCTTTGTGGGTGTTCTGCTACTGTGCTGCTTGGTTTCATTTTCAGAAGCAGAATATTTGAAGTATAAAGATCCTAAGGTGCCACTGAATGACCGAATCAGTGACTTGATGAAGCGGATGACTCTGGAAGAAAAGATAGGCCAGATGACACAGATTGAAAGGAGCGTTGCTACTCCTGATGTGATTAAGAACTACTTCATTGGTAAGCACTGAAAATGACTCATCAAATCTGTAACCAAATCAAGTTCTTAGAACTACTTAACACTGTCCTCTCTTTTTGTATCTGAGCGTGTGCTGGATTGTTAGAGAAATTTTTATTTTGTTAGTTAATTTTTCTTTAAATATAATGAAGTGACACTATGGATGTGCATCTTATCATTGATGGACAGGGAGTGTGCTCAGTGGAGGAGGGAGTGTTCCAGCACCAAAGGCATCTGCTAGGACCTGGGTGCAAATGGTGAATCAGATGCAAAAGGCAGCATTGTCTACTCGCCTTGGGATTCCAATGATTTATGGGATAGATGCAGTTCATGGCCACAACAATGTCTACAATGCTACCATTTTCCCTCACAATGTTGGGCTAGGAGTTACCAGGCAAGTTTATGCGTATGTTAGAATAGAAAGTCATGAAATGATTTAAAAAAGAAGAAAGGGGGACAATGAGTAGTTATGAAGTCTATTTGATAATTTTGATTGGAATGATCTGGTTTTTTCAACTCCTAATGAACTAATACTGTTGGAAGCTATATTTGAACATGTGAACATTTTTGGAAAATCCCAGATCAACAATTAAAATCATTTCCTTAGTGGTATTGGGATCTCTAAAATGAATGCTATTTTGTTCTTTTATTGTAATAAGATCTACTGTTTATTAGGGATCCAGTGCTCATAAAAAAGATTGGAGAAGCAACTGCCCTTGAAGTTAGAGCTACTGGAATTCCATATATCTTTGCTCCATGTATTGCGGTAATTAAGCAATATTTAAATATTCTTTTGTTGTTCAGGTCACATATAATATTGATCATGTATGCTAACATGTTGTTAATTGATTCATCCTCAGGTCTGCAGAGATCCAAGATGGGGACGTTGCTATGAAAGCTACAGTGAGGACCCTAGAATTGTTAGAACTATGACTGAAATTATACCTGGCTTGCAAGGAGATATCCCTGGCAATTCCATGAAGGGAGTTCCCTTTGTTGCTGCAAAGTAAGATTTTGTTAGTAGCTTGATATTGCAAATTTTGTTATTGAGAATACAATTAATATATAAATGGGTTGTCCTTGAAATTTGTGTACATAAACTTCATAAGGCACTTGTGTTGGATGCTAGTAGTTAGTCTTCACATATTGGTATTTGGTGCTCTTGTATCAAGGGCCTGTTTTATTATTACAAATTACATTTTGTTCAGAACTTATTAATTCTTTTGAACTTTCATTTTTTATGTTTTCGGTGACAGCATTATATTCAATTTATACGTTTTCATAATTACTCTTGTGTTTTATTGGCTGCTTTTCGGTAGAAGTTTTACTACATTTGCTCTTCTATAAGCAATAGTACATTATCAATATTATCGATACTTGAAATTTCATTTTCACATGACACATGATCAGTGTCACTGGGGACAATATGATGTTTTTAATGGTAGACCTTACTGTGTGCATGTGCATTAAGCAATCATAGCATCATTAATTACAGAACATAATGATTGGTTTACCTTCTTTTGCATACAAAAGTAAAAGGTAAAAAAATAAAGAAGAAAAAGATGAAGATAGTGAACCGAAAAGCTGCACTTGGATGGTCCTAGACATTTGGATTGTCTTGCCCATTTGGATGGTTGGGTTTACTCTCTTTTGCATCCAAACGACCAAGGCCATCCAAACCATTTATTGTTTCATGTACCAAAAATTGATATGATTTTATTTTGAATTATTTAGTTGTAACTCGATGGTATAGAAAGCCTTGGCCATAAAACATGCATGCCATTTGCTTATCATACATAATACAACACACAATCAAATCATCAAATGACAGTTTTGTCTTCTCAATGCATTTGAAGGTTGTATATGTGAGTTTGATTAGTTGTTATCAATCATTGTGATCGAGAATTAGGACGTCATAAGTTCAGACTTGTTATCAATCATTTTTGTCTAAGAATTTGGATATCATATGTTAAAACTAATGCTTTTCTGTTGCCATCCATCTGGGCACACACTCTTAGCATTCCTCATGCTACTTTATTATATAAATTGTAGAGACCTGAAATAAAAATGTCCTTTCATTTTAATTAATTTGACCCAGGAACAAGGTTGCAGCTTGTGCCAAGCACTATGTGGGAGATGGTGGCACAAACAAGGGTATCAATGAGAACAACACTCTTATCAATTACAAGGGATTGCTTAGCATTCACATGCCAGCATACTATGACTCTATCATCAAGGGTGTGTCAACAGTAATGATCTCGTACTCTAGCTGGAATGGGAAGAAAATGCATGCTAACCGAAAACTTATCACCGGTTACCTCAAGAACAAATTGCATTTCAAGGTAAAAGTTTGTCTAATCAGTTCTATAATTTAAATATTGAAATGAACAAGTCAAAATGAAATAGAAAATAAGATGAGTGGAGATGCTCCATGTGATGTGCTTTTTTCCTTATCTTTCAGGGTTTTGTCATATCAGATTGGCAGGGTATTGACCGGATTACTTCTCCTCCTCATGCTAACTATTCATACTCTGTTCAAGCTGGTGTCAGTGCTGGAATTGATATGGTAAATATTATTATCATTTTCAAGGAGTAAAAGAAAGTTATATAAAATGTTTTTTCAGTCTTGATTATGGCTATTTGCTTTTTAATTAACTATTTCATTATTTAACAGATTATGGTTCCCTTTAACTACACCGAGTTCATTGATGAACTAACCCGTCAAGTAAAGAACAACATTATCCCAGTGAGCAGGATTGATGATGCTGTGGCAAGAATATTAAGAGTAAAATTTGTCATGGGCCTATTTGAAAATCCACTTGCTGATCTAAGCCTGGCGAACCAACTGGGTAGCAAGGTATATTTTCTTGAGGATGTCCTTTGAACACGTGCTGGATACTTTCTGCATTTCTTTCAAATGGAAAGAGTTTGTTTCTTGATAAAGTATCATTCATGTATGAAACAGGAACATAGAGAGTTAGCAAGGGAAGCTGTACGTAAATCCCTAGTGTTGCTAAAGAATGGTAAATCTACGGGAAGCCACTGCTTCCTCTTCCCAAAAAGTCTGCAAAAATACTGGTAGCAGGAAGTCATGCTAAGAATTTGGGTTATCAATGTGGAGGATGGACAATTACCTGGCAGGGGCTTGGTGGCAATGATCTCACTTCAGGTAAGTCAATATGTTTAATGTTGGTGTCAGCAAAAATACATTGAAAAGCCACAAATCTAGAGTGATCTCGTAGGGTGGCTGTGAGATTGTATATGTTACTGTTAGAATATCTAGAATTAAGAGGTTAATACTAGTATAAAGTAGGGGTGAGTACTTTGTATTTTCTATCACATCAAATCAGCATCAATTCCAAATTATTAATCTCCACATGTCTTGTATTATTCTTTCATAACTTCATACTCTACTCGAAATCCTATAATTTCATGAGTTACTTTCAATCAATTCATAATTTCATGTAGTCATTTACGTATTAAAATCATTGTGTGTAGTTATTGTTAAAATCTCTGTTTTGGATTTGTCTTAATCCTGCATGGGCCAACATGAAAAACATTCATACCATATAGTCACTTGGGATATTTGATCATAGTTTCTTTATGTGGAATAGTTGTAGAATATGTGATAATAGAATTTCATTTTGCTAACAGGTACAACAATCCTTGATGCTGTGAAACAAACCGTTGATCCTGCTACTGAAGTTGTCTACAGTGAAAATCCTGATGTGAACTTTGTCAAGTCAAACAAATTTTCCTATGCCATTGTTGTTGTGGGAGAACACACTTACGCTGAAACATTTGGTGACAGTTTGAATCTAACTATAGCTGAGCCTGGTCCAAGTACCATCACCAATGTATGTGGGGCTATTCGATGCGTAGTTGTTCTCATCTCTGGCCGCCCAGTTGTGATTAAGCCATATTTATCAAAAATAGATGCACTTGTAGCTGCATGGCTTCCTGGAACTGAAGGTCAAGGTGTTGCTGACGTTCTCTACGGTGACTATGAATTCACCGGCAAGCTGGCAAGAACATGGTTCAAGACAGTTGACCAGCTCCCAATGAATGTTGGTGATAAACATTATGATCCTCTATTTCCATTTGGATTTGGGTTGACTACAAACCTCACTAAATACTAAAACCTCATATAACATGTCCAAGAGCACTACCCTTTTCCACTTGGAGCCTTGAAATTGTCTATTGATGAGTGGCTTAATAACTTATGCTTACCTGGTGTGCAACTAGCACCAGAACCTTTTCAAAGTATGAATTTGATTACTATTGTTAACTTTGATTGATTCTTGCAAATCAATGCAGTAAATTATGCTGACCCATGCCCAGTTAAGCACACGTTGTTTTCAGCAAAAGAACTCATCAATCTTGTTGCTTTTGCTTCTCTTTCTTATGCCCACAAATTATTTGATCAACTTTCTTAGCCGTACTGATTCATTTACAAGACCATGATCATAGCACGTTGTTTATATGTTCAGGTAAAATAAATTGAGGGTTGAAAAAGTTTCTCCTACTAAAGTCACGTTGATTGCCCTAACATACGAATAATGAGTTTCTTGTTTTGTAATCTGTGGTTCTGTACAATTTATCACATATATCTATAACACTGTAGCATGCATATATCAAATATGCAGAACCGTAATACGGCTTAGCTATTTTGATTGTAACAACTGGGTTTCCAAGAAAAAGCTGACCGCATGCTCATTGTTCAAAAGAAAATGGGAATCTCACTCAAAATCATAACACCTCAGCTTTATTTGGTATTTTGATTTTCTTCTCCAATATGCTGTTTTAATATGTCCATCATAAATCTATTTTCCATTGAGTTATGAAATGGTACTTTTGATTGATACTGGCTACCCGTATCTGATTGTTCAAATTTCGCTGCCATTGTATTGTAATTTTCATCGGTTAGAGGCGATGCCATGTATGACTTCATACTACTAAAGCCACGGTCTAATGTGTTTGAAGCTAAAACTATGGTGAAGAAAATTCCATCTAGTCAATCCTTGGAATAAAAGTCCATGAGAGTGTTGTATCAAAAAAAAAAAAATCCATGAGAGTTATAGTAGAACAACTATTGTTATAGTTCTCCTCAAACCCCGATGAGAAGAATTGAAAGCTTTGAACTATTGGAGTCGAAGAGCGGAGAGAAAATGAATTTTAGAGGAACTAATTATATGGGCTTTGGATTAAGAACTTTGCAATGGCTTTTTTATTAACATCACAGGATTGGTGTATTGGAAGTTAGTTTTCATTATGGTCTTTTGTAATGACCTTTATTAAGAATGATGTTATATCTTCTCCTACAAAATTTCATACTAACTTTTAAAGTATTAAATGAAAAAATAAATATTTTTAATGTCTTAAAAAAATAAAATAAAAAACGTTTAATAAAGATTAATAAGACAGGAGGATTTAGAATTATTATTTATTTAATGACAAACTAGTTCTGTATTCTTGAATTGAGGATTAAAGTGACTTCTGAATACTATACGGAGCTATTAATGCAACAGTACTCAATTACATTTTAGTTTTTATTTTCTAATCTACTACAGCATTGGCAAAATTATTAAAACCTTAAATTAAAGAGGAAGAAGTACCTTGTTTACCAGTCAACGTGCCTCTTTTCATTGACAACATTCCATGTTTGAATTGCTCTCACTTTCCGTCTAATGAGATGAAATAAGCAAGTTCTATACCTCAATCTTAAAGTTATCTAACGACTTGGTAATGGTTACGAGTTGCTAATTATGATGCAATGAACTTAGCAAGAGTGGCAATGGCGAACATCAAGTTCACCTAGTTTTCACCCTAGCAACTTCATCACCGTGTTCTAACATCACCAGCAGCCACCTAAAATAATGCATGTGCATGTAGCGCCAACAGATATCATCGACATCAATTACTGTAAATATTGGTTACAGCACAAAAACGAGCTACACTATCTAAGATAACCCAATCTATAAAAAAAACCCCGTATAATGAAAGAGGGATGGACCTATAACCAACATATACATAGTACCATCTTTATCATTATCATTATATATACAACCAAGGTTATATAGTTTCGCCTGTCTTGCCTTAGCTTTGCCCCATGATTTGCAGCCATAATGGATCCAAAAAGACAAGAAAAACTATAAACTGATTATCAATAAGAGCCAACCTAGCAATCTCTCAAGAAATGTCAATTTACAAGTTTGATACAATACTGACGGCCCAGTATTTAGTAAATTAATCTATTGTGAGAAGTCAGCACGTCTTAAGACGTGTTGAACTGTTTCTGCTTTAAAACCTCCAGAACTGAAATCACGTGGAGGTGGAAAATGGGTCCGCTCTGGAATGTGGACTTTCAAACTTTTCATTCACATGCTACTCTGTCCTCTTTGGTCTACGCTTCTAGCCCACTAGATCAGTATCTAGATGGGCATCATCCTATTGGTTATCTAGTAGACATACTGCCATTCATCTTCTTCTGAGAATTCTGTGGCCTCGATTTTTTCTTGTCGGAAGCTGCTTTGCTCTGCAAAAAAAAAAAAAATTACCATTAACCAAACTGAGAATAAGATAATAAACTTGCAACATTAACCTCCATGAAGAATGTTACACCTAAAACTTCAAATTACAGAAATGTTATCACATAAAACCAACAGAATGCTATAAATCCAATGGTTAAGTTTCTTCCCAAACAGAGATCCATGGATTTCTAAGGGCATAGCAAACGTATGTAACAGCTTAAATCTGCAACCATTGAACGTGTGCATTTCAAAGGGTTGTGGAGGCACGGTAATTATCATTAACAGCTTAAACATGGCAAAGAGAGTGGTACTCCAACGCCTCCCCCGAAATTTATGGTTGCTTGGACATTTATGTGGTTCACTTGAACGGTTATAATCTTTCTGTCAATGCTTAAATATTTTGGCTCTTGCATATGGAAGTCCCAGAAATCTTCTCTTCAACCTTTTTTAATAGAAAACTTATCCGACTGAAAAGTGGGGAAGTACAACAATGACTAGGATATTTTGGTTCCTGCACCAATTCTCCTACACAAAGTTTACACAGACAAAGAAAGTAAGGCAATTAAAGATGCAAGCATCTTGCTCCAATCAAATGCACCAATTGCTCCAATCAATATTTCCCAGAAATCTTCTCTTCAGCCTTTTTTAATAGAAAACTTATCTGACTGAAACGTGGGAAAGTATAACAATGGCTAGGATATCCTCCAAAACAGAAAGTCAAGACTCAGTCGTTACACAAAGTTTAGACAGCAAAGAAAGTAAGGCCATTAAAGATGCAAGCATCTCGCTCCAATCAAATGCACCGATCCTCCTACTCCTACCCCCTCTTATTAGGAGACTTCCAAGTTTCCTCGCACCATGATAGATACCTATTAGTTAGTTATGTTAGAAAGAAGAGGAATGGGCCTGCAACTGATTAGGCCCATTGAGGGTGGGTTTATGTTAGCAGACCAGTAGCTGGCTATAAATAGGAATAACTGTACACAGTTTAGGGGACTTTAGTGATTGAGATAGTGTAAGGAGCGGATCCAGACCTCTCAAAATATCTAGAATCATGTATTGCTTCCTAGGGGTTTCTCCCTAGTTTCATTCAATAAAAAACCCATTCTTTCTCACTGTTATGATTCCACTTCTATCACACTGCCTCTAAACAGATAAGCCCTGTCACTAGAACCAAGAATCTTCTCACTTTGGAATTTAAGAAATTTTCCTATTTTTAAATGGAATGCTCTGTGGAATATTGATATTTTTCCTTTCTTCTTTTCCTTATTCTTTTGGGGATAAAGAGAGATTGAATTCTCTTTTCACATAACATAATTTCACTTGTTCTTTTGAAAATTTGACACTCAAAACCTGTAAGATCCAAAATTGGCAATGTTCTGTACAGTTGACATAAAACCAGAACTTTCCCTTAAATTTTTCAAAACCTTCTCTTTATTTCTTGATTGACCAATATCTAAACTATCTGATGTTTTGCTTCATCAATCAGAGTAGTAGCTAACTGCACTTTTACAAAATATTTTTTCTTATTTTCTACAAGAAAAGATGCAGATGAACTTTAAAATTAAAAGAAATGTAGAAATCTATATTTGGCACAAGAAAATTCCTCAAGCAAAAGATCCCCCATTATATACAAGAAACTACAAAACTTCCGCTACAAATTCTAACACTTTCTTATCATGTTAACCAGTTCAGATGAGATTTAAGACTAAGCCCCAATACTATACTTTAAGAAGTATAATGATACCTTTTTATTACTGGACTTTGGTCCCTCCGGATCCATGGAAATTTCGTTATCTGCAGTTCCCTCGGCTAGACAGTTTGTTAGATCTTCCAGAGACGCATCACCCTCCTCATTTATCCGTATAGCCCTCGCAGGTTTTCTCTTTTGCTTACCCTTTACCTGGAAGGAAAGTGAGGTCAAATATAATTGGAAAATTTCTCACGTTGTTTGAGGATTCAGGAATGCTTCATACTGTTGGCAGCCAGAAGGATATTCACCATATTGAAAATTTGAATATTGGGTCACCAGATTCTCAACTAACCTGGAGAGGGATTTCCTTTAATTTCTGTTGCAATTGAACATCATCCAGAAGCAAAGATACAACATCCTCAGGAGCTAAAAGATCACCACCAACAGAACCACCGGTCATGACAAGGTTCTGTACAGTACTTTTCTGACTTGCTCTAAGAAGAATCTTCTCTTCAACTGTCTCTTTACATATAAGACGGTAAACAGTAACCTACAAGTTTTAAAGTACAAATAAAATTAGTTTTAAAATAAAACAGTAAGCTAAGAATTTAGAAATTCAGTGCTATATCCAAAGTATTAGGAAAAACCTAAGTCTCACATCAGCTAGAGATAGTGCCAAGATAGAGTATACAAGTGGGGGCAACCCTCACCTTATGAGTTAGCTTTTGGAGTTGAGTTAGGCTCAAACCCATATTCTAAGATAGTATCAAAGCCTATCCTAGATCCATTGACAAGCCATTTATCATATTATCCACCTACCAAACCCAATAGTGCTGGGCGTGAGGGGGTGTTTTGGAAAAAGCCCAAGTCCTACATCAACTAGAGATAGTGCCAAGATAGAGTGTACAAGTGAGGGCAACCCTCACTCTATGAGCTAGCTTTTGGAGTTAAGTTAGGCCCAAACCCATATTTTAAGACAAAGAAAGCAAAATGTGTGAGAATCAGGTAAAGGAAAAGCAAGGAGGAGGAACAACAGAGGACAAAGCTATATCCAAGGAAGAAAGTTCTATATAGATCATTTGCTTGAGATGTTTGACATTCATACAACATGGCATCCATTATTACCAAATGTGTGCACATAGGGTGGGAGCAGGAGAGAGAGATGAAACTAACATCTTTTGTCTGACCCAAACGATGAGCTCTATCCATTGCCTGTAGATCCAATGTTGGATTCCAATCACTCTCATAAAATATGACTGTGTCAGCAGCTGTCAAGTTGATACCCAATCCACCAGCTCTTGTACTCAGTAAGAACACAAAAATATCACTCCTGCAACAAAGATATAAAGAAACAAGTCATCTTTAGTAATCTGACCAAAGTAGAGGCATTATAGCATTACAACAGAGACATTACCTGTGCTGGAAGTCTTTGACCATGTCTCTGCGGTCCTGAATTGTGGATGACCCATCAAGTCTAAAATATCTATATTTTCTATAGTTCATATAGTCCTGCAAGAAAGAATAAACCACCAATCAGCAGTGAAACAAACCCACCAAAGTTGAAAGCTACACACAATAACATGAATACAATAACCATGCTGCTTGTGTAAATAGAACTTAAGCCTTGCCTAAACAGCCTCTGCCCAAATTAAAAAAAAAAAAAAGAGCAGATTCGAGGTTCCAAGCAAGGGAAATGAATTGACACAGCAAGGGCCTCTTGTAATAACAATGATTTAAACCTTTATTTATCCACATCTCACCTCTTTGAACACACTTGGACATAAAACCAGAGATATTTTTCATAAAACCAATATCAAAAGGCTCAACATTGTCACAAGTTCAACAATACCTCCAAAATATTCAGCATCTTAGTCATCTGAGCAAATAAGAGAACACGATGATTTTCTGCCCGTAAGCGTTTCAATAATATATCAAGTGTTTGAAGCTTCTTAGAGTCCTATATTAAACAGAAAGTAATCAGTTCAATGTAATAGTTAATAACTTCTTTGTGTTAATGCACGCAATACAGTAAGAAATGACAAAAGGAAGAATAACACTTACAGTGAGCAACTTTGCTGGATCAAAATTCCGCACAGGTGGTGAAGAGCCAAAAATACTGTGCATTAACTGAAGTGCAGGCTGTGAAATGGGTAATTCAGAATCGATCTCTTGAATTAAATGAGGAGGATTATCAGGCTTTCTAGGCCCATTACATTCAGATGTACGTACAAATCCCACAAATAACCTCTTAACCCAAGGATCATGTAATTCTTCAATCATTTTATAGGAGAAGTTTCTGTCTGAGCAGTGAGCACGAATCTATAAAGAATAAAAGAAGCAATCTGGTAAACAATTAATTATCATTTTGGAAAAAATAAAGGCAATTGTTTTGAAGGAAGTAACACAAGATTAGATAACAAAGTAACATCACATACTGGGGGAGCTCTAGCTGGCGGGATATATGTGTATACCGAGTGAAGAAGCCTTGCATTTGATAAAAGCCTATCCTGATGTGAGGTAACCAAGGCCTCAAAGGGAGCATTGGTGGGCCCAGTTGCAAACTTTTTCTGAAGAAACTTGGTCTCATATCTTGATGGCAACAGTAACATTCGTGAAACAGCTCTCACTTTACCTTTCTCAAGGTAACTACATTCAGGATCACCTATTGTGGTCTCTATAAGAAAGTCTAAAACTTCATCAAGGAACTTATGTTCCCATCTCATCATAGAAAATAATAGTCGCTCCATAAAAGAACCAGTGGCCATAAATGTCACCTCTTGGGGAGACAAATTCATCAAATGGGTAAAACCAAAGTTTCCACTTTTAACAATATCTTCTGAGAAGATAGATTGATGAACATTTTCAGGTCTAAAAATATTAAAACATTTCTGAAAAGATTCTCGGGAGATACCATGACCAACAGCCGAACTGAAAGTTTCAGAACTTTGCATAACCTCTTGATAGACAAGTTTTGGTATCTACAAAAATTAAAAAAAGGAAAGAGGAGTAACAAACAATCAGAAAAGAAAAGGAGTTAACTAACCTAATGGAGTAGGATATACAAAACAAAGGAAAAAACAATTTCATGCTTTGCTAAAAAGAGATCATTACAATCTAGTGTGGCATAACATTCATTGACTCTCAGATCTCTGTCCTTCATTCTTCATAATCTTAACCCAACCACTGTCCATGTTACTGTATAATACCCCAATTAAACATTAGAGCTTCCTCATTATTATCCACTAAGTGCCTGATTTGAATCTCGTTATATTTTTCCTTCTCAAATAGAATGGACAAAAACGGAAAAGTATGGAATGAGATGGAAGATTGCAACAAGGTACAATTTAAGCGCATTGTGTACAATTGATTTTACTATCTTGCAATATTTGTGTTGTGTAAAATTGACTTCCAGAAAATTCTTCCACAAGTCCCATGACAGCTGCCTTTTGCCTATGAACCCATTCATGATCATAAAATAACTGACGGGAATTGAGAGTTAAGGGCAGTTATGACAGTTATGTGTAGAAAATAACTGTTTATGCACATAGCTGTCATAACTGCCCCTAACTCTCAATTCCAATTAATCACCAACTCAGGCTCATGCTATATAATACAATTCTAAAACTAAAATGCAGGCCTTAAAAACTAGATACTGAATAGCTACATATACCAGCATGTAGCAAGATTGCAACAAGGTCCTGTCTCCAGGATTAACTTGACTTTGTTTTTTTTTTAAAAAAAAAAGATGGAATGAATTTGCTTTGACTTCAAAGATAAATTATAGTACAATAGCCAAATATTATTTAATGCAAACAATCCCTAGATTACATGTGTTTTTGATTGGATGATAAATAAGACTTACTTATAAAGGAATTGGTTTGGTGCAAGTAAGTTTGAATTGAGTTTCCACAATCCTTTGCAACATCTTGAATGATTTTCAGAATTTTGTAAAACCCAAGCCTTATGGAACAATACTATTTTACTTTTGCTTCCATATTATGACAATACTAGTTAAAAAGAATGATAGAGGGAAGAAGGAAGAGAAAATAATGAAATTGAATGTTTTGATTTTTGATATAGTAGATAAGGTTTGAGAAGGCACCTCATATGATATCGGGTTATGCCCACCAGGATAGTATATATCCTCCAACTCCCCAAATGGAGGAGGTGGAAGGGAATTTGGAATTTCTCCAAAGTAAAAGTATGTGCTTCCTTCGTTCCTTTCGAACAACTCTGGATGGTTGCAAACCTACCATATTTCAGTAGCAATTTTTATTATAGGAAAACCTGTTGGGGGGAGAGGGGTGTGGGACATCATTCCACTGAAACTCAAAAATCCATATTTCAATATAAACTAATTAAAACAATCCACTGAAAAAAATAGAAAGTACATGGATAATATGGGCTATCAATCTACCTTCCTTAGTTGAATAACGATATTCATTAAATTCATAACTTTCTTGTCGTTGAGCTGCCTGCGATTACTATCAAACAATCCAGAAAGAGATATCTTGTTCTTAATAGCTTGATAGAATGCCTGCTGCCGAGAACTCAACTTGCAATGCACCATAACCTCAGTTTTCTTAGTCAGCTCAGAAATTACATCTTTTTTAACACGTCGCAGCATGAAAGGTTTTAGTATTGAATGCTGTTAGAAGAGTAAAAAACAAAAGGTAAGTCAAAAAGTTCTAAAAGAAAAATATTGTAACAGTCTTGTAAAACAAGCTAAAATATTTAGAATAACATAAGGGTCACAGTATGACACATTGTTGTGACATAAATCATCACATCCCTGGGACACATAACACAGAACATAAAAAATATTAAAATATTTTAACCACATGACTACTAGTTGCTATGAATACCAAACAGGAAAGTCAAGCTTACCAATCTATTAAGCTGGTGCTCATTCAAAGTACCCCCATGTTCTGCATGGTTCTCAATTCTGGCATGAAATTGATCATAAAAGATTGTTAAGACTGTAGTTAAATGGCTATAATATCCAATGGACAATGAGGAATACAATTCAATACATACCCTTTCGAGAACCACTCATTAAACTGCTCATGGCTGTCAAATAAAGTTGGCATGATAAAGTGCAGAAGAGCCCACAATTCTGCCATATTATTCTGAACAGGCGTACCTGTCAGCAGTAGGCGATTCCGACAATTAAAGCTGAGAAGTGTCTTCCACCTTATACTGTTAGATAAAAAGAATTTCGTAAGTTAGATCAATCATAACACTGATGATAATATGAATTCAACCATTAAAATAACCACACATTTAGAAAATATATTTAGAAGTTATTCACAATTCAATCCTAAGAAAAAATGCACCATAAAAATAATTAATCAGTTTTCTTATAAGAAAAACATTGGTCAAAAACAATGATCAATAAATAACTTGTGCCATTCACTTGTGCATTTCAAAAACAGATTATTCAAAACCTGGTTGAACTTTTGATTGCCTGGGCTTCATCTAAGACCATGTACTGCCATTTCACACGGCGAAAATACTTCTCATCAGTTACTAATAGCTGATAGCTTGTGATGAGAATGTGGAATTTAGCCTCCCTGGTAAACAAGAAAGCAGTAAACACAGTAATCAGAAGGATGAAAATAGCAAAAAGATAAATTGCAAATGGAATTAACATATGAATGCTTCACTACCTCAACTTCTAAGGTTCTAATCAAGATACTCTGAAGATGAATAAAGCATTAAATTACTCACCAAAGATCTATACTAATCTAGAAAGGGGATTCTGCCTTTCGTTGAGCATTTTTTTACTTTCCTAAAAACCCAAAGTTTAGCTTAACGATGATTGAAAAGTGAGAATAAATCATTATTTCAAATCAGGAAAAAGGAGTCCCTACTGTTAAGGAACTATTTCAAATTGCTTTGTTAAATATATTGCAGTCATAAATTATAAGCCAATTGTCATTCAAGTTTTTAAATATAAGACTTGAAAACTGTTACAGCATCATAAATAATTAAATCAAATTGATATTCTTTCTTTATGTTTGTGAGGGACCAACTCTCATAAACTAAAAGATTAAGGGTGGAAGCACATAAAAGGTTTTATGTCACCAATACACCACCCCATCAAGAGCTTGCACGGCTCGAAATGTGGATGGTACGCCTGCTGCTGTATCTACCGTTGAAATTTAATTATGAAGAATGGGATGCAGCAATGATCAAACTGTTGACCACTTTGTCATAATAAGATTCTAATACTGGGTCTAAAGCTATCTCTCCTATACTAGGCGGAGGCACAGGAATAGTTATATGCCATGTCACCTCATACAAGATCCCCTTCGGCTTCAAGCATTGCATAGGCAACCCAAAGATTTACTTTACGTTGCATTGAAAGTTAAATTATGAAGAGTGAGGGATAGCAACGATTATATCAAAATGAATTGTTTATAGAAGCTCCAACACCATGTAAAAGACCAACTCTCCTAAAAACTTGAGCTATTAGGTGGATATTAACACGCCTCCTCAGTCCTCACACAAGCCTTTTTCCCTAGAAGCATAGACAATACACAATTCCACTTCAAGCCCAAGAGAGTTGGTCAATAGTAATACCCATATTGGGTACATCTTATTAAAATGAAAATCTATTTTGACATTTCTATTTGTCCTATTTTAAAAGCGTCTAGACTCCATTGGATCTACATCATTTTAATCAATGTTTTTAAAACTAGACCGGTCATTGAATTGGTCAAGACACTAATACAAGGTTCAATGGTTGAACCGTGGTTGCACAAGTATTAATAAAATAATAATAATAATTAAACAATACATAAAATAATATTAAAGAAACATAATATCATAATTTTATAATACTAAAAACTAAAACTAAAACATAATTTTATATGTTCTTAACTTTCACAATACTTACAAAAGTTCAAATCAAATACGTTATAATACTTTAGTCTAAGTTTCAACAATACACATCAACATTTATTAATAAAAACAAGTTTATATTTAGAAAAAAAAATGACAAATTCTTTAGGTTGATTTTCATTTATTTAAGAAAATAAAATAAAATAATGTTGTATTAAGCATTTTTCATTGACCAGCTGGAAACCGGTTTTTTTGCTGGTTTTTGACTGGTTTTGGCCCATTTACCTGGTTTTCCAATTCTTTGACCGGTTTTTCTCTAGGCCGATTATGTGGTTTATTTGAACCGGTTAGGTGACCGGTTTTCCGGTCCAATCAAGCGATTTGGTCTGGTTTTCAAAACACAGATTTTAATTATTCCTTCCTAAAACAAAGCACTACAATCTGAAACCATTATATATAAAACATTTATTTTTCATTCCCACAACCAATTGAGAGCATATTTTTTTTTATTTTTTTTTTAAAACATGGCTCTTTTTTCAGTACCAAAAATCCACTGAAGTAGACATTAAAAAGAATAACTGAATTAAAAAAATCAGAGCAGATATTATTCTTGTATAGTGAGAAAGACTCTTTACTGAAGTTATCAAATGCTTGGGCTATCAACAAAATATATTGCTTTGGTACCAAACTACCATAGCAACTGCATTTAAGGAGATTTTCACAAAAATCTACCCCATAAACAAAACTACCAGCATTGCTGCCACCATTTTTTTAAGGAACAGAAATGTTTCAGAAATTAGCATTACCTACGATAAAGATCCTTTGGGTTAATACTTTTCCTAAGCACTGTCCGCTCTGAAAGCCCTCCCCAATATGGAAGTCTTTTAAGCTCAGGGCAGAAGCGCTCAAGTTCCTCATTCCAATTGTTTAATACAGAAGCAGGTGCAACAACCAGAAAAGGCCCCCATATGTTTTTCTCCTGCATGAGACATGCAAGTTAAAATAAAGTCACAAACATGTACAAAAACACCAGTTTGAATAGCTACCTCAGCCAAATGGGCTAAAAATGCCATAGCCTGGATGGTCTTTCCAAGTCCCATCTCATCAGCAAGTATACCATTTAAACCCTGAAAGACACCAAAAGCATTCAAATTAACAACAACCCAAAATAGAGAAACAAAAAATAAAACAAAACAAAACCAAAAATATCGTGAGGAAGTTATTTGGGATTGCTCAACAACCTGCTCATAACAATTAACTAGCCACTGAAGACCTTTCAACTGATATTCTTTTAGACAACCTTTAAATAATTCCGGTGTCTGAACTGTGGATACCACGGGCATGGTTGATCTGCAATATAACAAAAACTTCTTTAAAGATGACATGATATTGCTTAGTTTCACACTCCTTAATACCATCCAGATGAAAAACACAGAAATATGCAAATATACATTTATATATATGTCCATGGAGTGTACACGTATACATCCATGTAACAAACGATAGAGAGAGAGAAAGCTCACGGGGTTTGCAAATCAATGTTACTTGCTCCTGCTACTTGCTGTGTAAGTGAATCAGTTTCCCCCACCTGGCGCAACCTCAAGCATGCACTGTCAAAAGCATTAGTCAACCTTCTCTGTTTAGAGACTGCTTCTTGAGCAGCCTTCAAAGCTTCCTTCTTCAATTCAGCCTCTTCCGGATCTTCCTCCTCATTATGCCCAGCATCTGAAGAGTCAAACAGTGCATCTTGATCATTTGAATTTTCATCTACCAAGGGTAAAGCATCTGAAGAGGGTACACTTGACTTGTTCTGCATAAAGTGGCTGTACAGCTCAGTTTGTTGTATGAGAAAATTAAGCCTTTGCTGCTGCCTCTTAGCTTCTCGAAGCTCCTGTTCACGCTTCAAAGCTTCAGCAGCTTCTTTCTCCTCTCTTTTCCTGACTTCGGCCTGAAAGAAGTGAAATTAAAAGCTTACAACACACTCAAGTCTAAAGCAAAAGTGAATTAACATTTGTGTGATGATTTTCACAATCAAAATACAATTCAGTGTACAGATTATCAAACAGGAAGGTCTACCAAAAAGACCACCCATTTTCTGCCAGATAAAACAGAGTGCAATATATCCATTAAACAGTCCAATTCTTCTCATCTGAGTCTCAAAAGCCACCTAAATTGAAAAGCTTGTAAAACATAGTGTTAGAAAAGCACATTTATTACATTACATGTAAATACGGAAATATCCGTTACTACAAATAAGGTATTTAGATTGATTCTTTTGTATCTATGATTAATTCTATTGTACACTAATACATGATTATAAATGAAGAGCATGTGTGGGCATACCACACACAACCTGCTATGAAGTCTGGACGAAAACCAAGAAAATTTATTCCATTGATGTTCATCGCCTCTCCAGGGTAATTTTCAACTTGATTTCGGTCAAGTTGGAAATCAAGGATGTGCAAACCTATCTTGTTAAGCTTGATCATTTAATTGTTTATTTTGAAACCCTCATGTCGTTTACTAGTGATACAACGCAATAAGTTTTTTATGTTCTTGCACTTGCTACTCTCCCGCCCGAACTTGATTCCATTCGTAATCAAATTTTATCGAGCTCTTATGTTCCATCGTATGACATGTTTAGTGAACAGCTGTTGCGTCTCTCCACTCCACACGCTTTTGGCCACTCCTCCACACCTCCTGCTAATTCCTTTGCTCTTGTTTCCCACTCTTTTCATTGTGGTGGATGAAGTGGGGGTGGTGGTGGTCAACGTCATGGTACTCGCTACACTTATTACAATTGCTATGGCTATATTGAAGCAAAATGTCACACCAAGGCTAGACAATAGTCAAAGACTGTTAATGTGACCCATGTTGCCTCCCCAAGAACCGATGAAGATGTTAATATTTCTGTCGCTAAGTATAATGATTTTCTCCTGTTCAAGGGAACCCAACAACCCACCTCACTTGTCCCATCCATTACTCAATTTGATAATCTCGTAGCTTTTGTTTCTAAGTCCTCCTCTCTTGGACCTTGGATACTTGACTCCAGTACCTCTGATCATATGACTGGTAACAAACCCCTTTCTCTCGTCTCTCTTTTTTGGATTCTTTACCTTCTGTTACTCTAGCAAATGGCTCTTAAATAAAAGTTCAAGGCATTGGGCAAACAATCCTCTTCCTAACCTTCCCATAAATTTTGTACTTTACGTTCCCGGTTGTCCTTTTAATTGAATGTCCATTAGCAAGCTCACCCACACCTTGTTCTTTTTGTTAATAACTCTAGCCTTATCCAAGATCAACGTATCGGATAGACAATTGGAGTAGGACATGAATCTCAAGGAGTATATTAACTTCCACCGCCAATTGCGTATGTCTCCGTTGCCTCCCAAGCTCTTGCCCATCAAAGCTTAGGTCACCCTAGTTTGGACAAATTGCATCTTCTGGTTCCTAGTCTCTCTAAACTTACATCTTTTCAATGTAAGTCTTCTCAATTGGGGTCCTAGTTATGTCTATTCAACTTTAGGCTATTTTTATTTTGTCACTTTTATTGATGATTTTTCTTGCAGTACTTGGTTATTCTTAATGAAAAACCGATCTAATGTTTTTTCTATATTTCAAGGTTTCTCGAATGAAATTCAAAATCAGTTTGGTTCTTCTATTAAAATCTTACGCATCGATCATACTCGTGAATATTTGTCTTCCCAATTTCAATCTTTTTTTTACCTCACAGAGAATTATTCATCAAATATCTTGTGCTCACACATCACAACAAAATGGGGTTGCCAAAAGAAAGAATAGACAATTGGTTGAAACCACTCACACACTCCTTCACTATAATGTTCCTCTTCGATTTTTGGGGTGATGTGTTTCTCACAATATGTTATCTAATCAATCGCATGCCTTCATCTATCCTTAACAATAAGGTTCCCCACCTAACCTTGTACCCTCATTAAGATCTCTACCATGTTCATCTTTGTGTCTTTGGTTGCACATGTTTTGTCCATGACCTCACTCCAGGTAAAGATAAACTTAGCCAAATCTCTCAAATGTATTTTTCTGGGATACTCACTCCTCCAGAAAAGTTATCTTTGTTTTTGTCCTCAACTTTAACGATATCTTGTGTCTGTTGACGTTACCTTTTATAAGACTTGCCCTTTCTCCTTCTCCACTATTCAAGACGTCCCCTTCATCGCCAATCCGGTGAATATTCCACTTCTTGTTCTAGCTCCAATCGTTGCTTCAGCTCCACCTCCCTTGCTTACTTGCCGACAACGAACACAACCTCCACCAACGATTCCATCCATTGATCCTCCAACATCATCTCTTGCTCCAACCCCCCCTCTACCTATGTCACCCACACCAGCACTTCTCTACTCAAAGATATTCACTCCTTTCGCAATCCTAATCCTCTATGTGCTTGTACTTTCAATTATATTTGTTTATCTCCTTCCTATTCTCCTTTTTTCTCTTTTTTGGATTCTATGTCTATTCCTAAGGCTCTGTTTGGTTCAATGGAGGAGAGGGTAGGGGAAATAACTCTATCATTGTTTGGTTCATAAGGGAAAGGGATATTTTTAGTCAAACTATTTAAAATTTTTTGAATTCGCTTTCGCTCCCCTCTAAATCCCCCCAATATTGAAGGGAAGCCAAAATTGGTTAAGGAGGGATTTTGCTCCCCTAACCTCCTAAAAATTGAACCAAACAAGAAATTTAAAAAAAAAAAAAAAAAACCTCCCCTCTCCTTCCCTTCCCTCCAACCAAATGCTAAGTAAATCTACAGGTAAAGCCATGGTTGATCCCAACTAGCGCCAGAGGAGATGTTGGATGAAATAGTAGCTTTACACGCTAGTGGCACTTGGGAACCTATCCCCTTACCTCTAGGCAAGATTATTGTTGGCTATCGTTGGGTTTATATGGTGAAGATTGGACCAAATGGTCATATTGATTGCTTTAAAGCTCACTTAGTGGCTAAGGGCTATATGCAGATTTTTGGTCTCGATTATGGGGATACCTTTTCCCTTGTGGCCAAAATTACTTTTGTTCGTCCCTTTCTTGCTATGGTTGTCATACGTCATTGGCCTCTTCAACAATTGGATATTAAGAATGCCTTCTTGCATAGAGAATTGCACAAACAGGTTTATATGGATCATCCCCCAGGTTTTACAGTTTCAGGTGACTCTCGCCACGTTTGTCGGCTTCGTCGTTCTATGGTTTGAAGTAATCTCCTCGTTCCTCGTTTGGCCGTTTTAGCTCTACCTTAATAAAGTTTGGCATGACCCGCTATAATGTTTGATCACTCTATGTTTTCCTTTCACTCTCTGTCTAGCCAATGCATTTATCTTGTTCGATAGGTTGATGACATCCAACAGCTCAAATCCCAACTCCTCAATCAGTTTCGGACAAAAGACTTGGGACTTCTCAAATACTTCTTAGGAATTGAAGTTGGCCAATCCTCTTCTGGTGTTGCCATTACCTAATGGAAGTATGCTATGGATATTCTAACTAAGACCGATATGTTCGATTACCGACCCAGTAATACTCATATGGATCCCAATGTCAAGCTTCCTCCAGGTTAACGAGAGCCATTGAAAGACTCAATAAGATATTGATATCTTGTGGGAAGACTTAACTATCTCACTATTAGCAAACCTGACATCACATTTGCAGTTAGCGTGGTAAGTCAATTTTTGAATGCCCCTTATGATAGTCATTAGGATGCTATCATACATATTCTTCAATGCATCAAAAATCCACTAGGACATGGACTACTATATGAAGACAAAGGCAATGCCTAAATCATTTGTTACTCTGATGTTGATTAGGTAGGATTACCATCAAATCGGAGATCCACATTTGGGTATTGTATTCTTATTGAAGGAAATATGATCTCATGGAGAGCAAGCAAAATATAGCTACTAGATCTAATGTCAAAGCTGAATACTAAGGATGGTAACGAGGCAAGACAGGTACGGGATAGTAACACCCCGTCACCCACTTGTGTCTGTACCGATATCCATTAAGCGAGTATCCACAAATTTTACAAGCATCTACAACTATCCACGGGTATCTATAGATATTTGTTAAAATATAAATTTTACAAAAAAAGTTTAAAAAAAATTTTGAAACATAATATTTATACTAAAAATAAATAATTTTGAAACATATATTTGTACTAAAAATAAATATAGTAACTTACTTTGTATATAATAAGAACATTTAAGTAATTTCAAATCACAAGTATTAGCGGATACGGGTATCTTACTATCTACCCCCGCCCCGTTAATATCTGGGCACCCATTAAACTATATATTTTCAACCAGTAGTGCATTTTATCTACGGGTGCTGGTTTTTTTTCCATCCCTTTTGAATACCACGCTATGGCAACAGCTGCATGCAAGATTACATGGCTTAGGTAACTCCTCCAACAGCAAAAGTTTGGAAACATTCAAGATACTAAACTTATCTATGACAATCAAGCCACTCTCCACATTACATCAAATTAGATCTTCCATGAACAGACTAAACACATATAGATTGTCACTTCGTAAGAAAGACGATGCAATGAGGGGAAATTACAACTAACTTGGTTAGCTCTGGTGACCAACTAGACGACATGTTCACTTAGTCACTCAAAGGCTCTCCTGTTGACTATATTTATAATAAGCTTGATTCATATGACATATATGCTCCAGCTTGAGAGGGAGTGTTAGAAAAGCACATTTATTACATGTAAATATGGAAATATTCGTTACTATAAACTAGGTATTTACATCGATTCTTTTGTATTTATGATTGATTCTATTGTACCCTAATACATGATTATAAATAAAGAGCATGTGTGGGCATACAACACTCAAAATTCAATATATACTTTCTACACATAGTTTGAAGTTGTGGACATAATTGTGTGCAAAATACGACCTAGATCAATCATTCCCCACTAAAATTTAAAAATCCATTGATACCATTTCAATAATCTCATTATTTGTATTTCATGCTAAGTGTAGCATTTCTTGTGCTATTACTTAGTCATATAATAAAATCTTTGGCTTATCCAAAAAATCCATTTCAATAATCTCTTTGACACAGGAGATTACAATATTAAGATGATTGTTAAGATCCATTATATACACAGCAGTAAGAAGACATGCATAAAGAAGCAAATCAACAAAATCAAGAAACTTCATAAGGAATTAAAAAGTACCATCTCCTTATCTACTCGTTTCCAGAACAGCAACATGTCTCTAGCTAGTTTCCGGGTGCGAACGTTAGCACCCTTAATCGATTTAAGTGATCTACTAACTTTCATTTTAACCTGAAGAAAAAATGAATTCATAAAAGTTATGATACAGAAAATCCAAAATATAAAACCAATATCAAAATCTTTGGACTAGATGGCTAAAAACCAAAAACAAATGTGAGATGAAACAAAGGGAAAATGTTGGAGTGGTATAGCACATACCTCTCTTTGACAGTACTCTGAGAACCTCTTGGCATCAATGAGTTGCTTTCGATGAAAAGTAGTAAAATTCTTATGATGCTTTGGTATGTCTCTTTTTACGATGTTTATCCAAATCTTTCCAATTCGATCCATTTCTTCCTTCTCTATCAAAGCAGGATCTTTCTTTACCTTTTCCTTCTTCGGTAGGCTTCGCTCAATTATCTGAAACAGTCATAAGTCACAGCTGAATGAAAAGGAAAAGGGGAAAAAGAAAGATAAAAGACAGAATTCTCTCATCATAATATCCCAACAGATACATACCTCATATGTGTCACCCTTTTCCAAAACCTTAACATAATAAACCTGCAATACACCACCCTCAGATAAAATAGATCGCTTTATGCTTCCAGCAGCACCCTCCGGCATGGATGAATTCAAACCAACATTAGACACTTTCAGACTGAATTTATGAGGTGAACTAGAAGCTGGCATGGCCTTTATTCTTGCCTGAAGTGATTCATATTGGGATAGGGGTTCCCCCATGCCTGCTCGATTTCTGGTCCCAAACCTTTTATCAGCTGCCATCATTGCAGCCAAGGACCCCAAATCCAAGGTACCCTTTAAGTAAAATTCCTCAACATGGATATCCGAGAAGTTTGGAAGGTTCAGCATTGAGGCCAACGTATCGTAAATTGGAGGAATCTTGTAAGTGACACCATCCCCAATGTCCAAAGAAGCAGGTTCATACATAATCCTGCAAGTTCAGAAAAGGTAAGGTCATTTGTTACTTAAAGAATGACTAACTATTTGAAACCTCCAACACTATCAATGCAACAGAACAGGAAGGCAAACCTATCAGTGCCATATCGCCACTTGAAATCTGCAAGACTGTAGTTCCCTGATTTCTGATTACTCGAATCATGAAGCCATTCGGGTGCACTTTCTGCAGCATGCAATGCTCCCCTGTAATCATTCCCTGAGTTTCGAACTTTTAAGCCATTGTTACTTTTGACAGGAGGAACAGCAACCTGATTTCGAGCAGGATTAGACATGGCATCCTTACGCCTCCTTTTGTATTTCTGAACATGGTCACCAAGCATTGATCGATATCGCTCCTCTGTCATGTATGTCCCATAATATCTTCCCTCTTCCTCATCATCAGTATCACTGTTCTGAGACACCGCCCTCTTCCTCAACAAATTCCCCTCCCTTGCAAGCACATTTCCATCACTGTGATTTGCCCTACTACCTACTTAAAGAAGCATCACGAAGATACATTAAAGCACTTTATTCCAACCCTCCCCTCTCCCCCCCCCACCCCCACCCCCAAGGAAAAAAAAAAGAAAAAGAAAAACACCATCCAAAGTCCAAACAGTAAACTTTCATATTTCACAAGCATCAAAATCCAAATACATAATGCGAGTCCCTCAATCCAAAACAAAGTATAAACAGAAACACCAGAAAAAACAAACCAAAAAAAAAAAAAGATTAATGCCTACCTTGGCTATCTCTGCTCTCATCATCGAGACTACTATTCCCATAATAATCAAAATCATCATCATCTTCATGTGGAAGTTGAAAGTTCCTCAAAGGCTACAAAAAGACAAAAAACGCAATCAGAATGTTAAATTCAATGAAAATAGATACATTCTTTGCAAATGCAAATAGCCGATCAACATAAAAGAAATGAACGGAATTAAAAAAACCAAAGACACGTTGAATCTCCAATCCACACAACAATGGTGGAAAACACAGCAATCACCGAAAACAATAATTAGAGAAATCGAATGCGACGAACCTCAAGGTTAAAGAGAGTGGAGTAGGAGAACGAGCGGTTGCGTTTGGTAGTGCGATCCATGCGCTAACGTGAAGAAAACGGAAAACGAAGAAACCCTAATTTTCCGAAAGAGCGAAGAAGAAAAAGAGGTTTGGGAGATAGAAGGATGCTTAGCCCTATAAGGAGTGAGAGAGGAGAAAGGGTGCGTAGGATAAGAAAGGTTGCGCGGAGAAAGAGAAAGATCGTAGACGCAGACGATGTGCGAAGCACGGGCGCGTACTAACGTGCGCTGGGTGGGTGTCATTTTTTGTTGAGTGCGCTTCTCAGCGTATTTCGATTTTGTTGTATCGGGGAATCGGTGTATCAGATGAGTGTTTGCGTTGAGATAGCGCGCTAACGAGCGGGGAGAGGGTAACGGTTCGCTGGTGTTATTACGAAGCAGAGAACACGAAGGGAATTTTCAATTTTTATTTAAAAGATTTAAATTAAAAAAATAGATAAAAAGGATAAAATAATAAAGATAAAATCGGTGTGCTTTTCAAAACTTGATGCCGGATATGGTATATTGGAGATGTTTTACTTTTATTCCTAATTAGATTTAAAAATATGGTTGGTGAAAATTTTGATAAAATATATTTAATTGAATTTAACATGTATGCATTATTGGTGTAAAAGTTTTTACACTGACAACTAATTAAAAATTATGTTTAATATAATTTTTAAAGTAGTTATTATTAAAATTAATAAATTTACCATATGATAGTTTGTAATTGGATGACAATCACTGTCAATACATATCATATTTTCTCTATTTAATTAGTGTTCAGTTTCTTTTGAAATTAATAGGCTTTATTAACTGTTCATTTTTTATTTTATCATTAGATGAAAAAAAATTCAAATTGATTTTTACACATAAAATTGTTTCACAAAAGTTTGAGGATGGACATGTGTTCTTAAAGTTTAAATATGTTTTTGGTCTTTATGAAATATCACTTTTTTATTTTTGGTTCTTGTAAAATTATTATTTTTTAAATAGTACTTATAAAATTTATTTTTTTGGTTTTGGTCCTTTTATTTGTTCTAATCCTTTTAATAGGGACCAAAATCAAAAAAAAAATTACAAGGACTATTTAAAAAAAATATTTTTACAAGGGTCAAAACCCAAAAAATAGTATATTATAGGGATCAAAAACTTATTTAAGTCTTAAAGATTTTACGTTTTAACTCATCTCATATTTACATGTATAATTTATAACATATTAAATTTAAAATAATAAAAATAATATTATAGGTATATTCAAACGAGTTTGATATTTTCCATTAAAAATTCTAAATCATATTCTTATTATCCATTGATTATTCATCGATCATGTCAATCTAGCTGGCGATGCGTTTATCTGAATTTTTTCAAGAAATTGTTCATGTTAGCGCGAAAAGGCTATATCTTTGTCCAAGACATGTTAGCTTAAAAGCTTTAATAGCTTGAGATAAAAATTACTTTTCATGTAATTTCAACAATAAAATATATAATTCATAAGTATTAATATATTACCTTTTTTTAGGAAGATCATAGAATTGATTGTTTTGTGTTGTTTATTATTTATTCAAACTTAAAACATTACATTATGTTTTGTAGGTATATGTTAGATTTAAATTTGGTTAAATTGTTCTATTTGTTGAATTTTATAACCAGGATTTGAAATATATATCTTTGGATAACTTTAAATTGAATTAGGTGTATCTTTTAGTAATAATCCTTCTTTTATTAATTTTCCATAATTAATTAAGTTTAGTTTTAAACTAACATTCTTTTTATACTAGTTTGTAAAAAAAAAAAAATTGCATTAACACCTTTGAGGTTTCGTCAAATTTCATTTACTCCTCTTTTTTTTACCCATACACTAACTTCTATTAATTATGAGAAAGGTTATTATAAACATTAAAAAATCAAGGGGTTGTGTGCAATCTCAAAAAATTTCAAGGAGTGTCAGTATAATTTATTCAAAAAAAACATAATCAACCAAAAATATATTTGTATAATCAAAATGCAAGTAAAGTCGTCGTCTTTAAGTATATAAATACGTTTATACGTACAGAATATGAAAATAAACACTAAGTTATAACTTATGCAAATTTCCATCATTATAAGTTTTGAATTTGGACTTCATATTTATGGACAGGTATTAATTAATTAAATTAAGAATAATTTTATATAATGAAGTAGGGTTGAAATTTTTTCCACGAAAAGGACCAAAATAAAAATTACGTATAATAGATGACAATTGAATTTGAACTTAATGATTGCTCGCAAGAAGATGAGATTTATCAGCTAAGTGGATAAGAAGAAAGGCAAATATTTATTCACAAAAATTTAAGAAAGGATATCGGTTTATTTACTTTACTTTCCAACTCATCCCATACTCACACAAATAAAAAAGAAAACTCACACATATAATTTAAAATATTAAATTTAATCAAAATAAAAATATTATTGCTCAATTTCTTTTGAAAATAATAAGCTTCATTAAAGGTTTTAAGTTTTAACCCTAACACGATATATGTTCATTTTTTATTTTATCTTTACATGAAAAAAAAATCAAATTGATTTCTATACATATTGCTTGAAAAGCTTGAGGATAGACATGTTTTTATATATTTTACTATTTAACTCACCTCATATTCACATGTATAATTTAACTGTACCTTCTTGGATTTGGGCTTAAGTCTTCTACCCGATGTTGACATCTTGTAGCTAACCTTCTTCATAGTCTTCAACTAAAAATTGCTTCTAGGGTTCAGTTGTTGAGCTCAGTTGAACTAAATACTCCAATGGTTAAATATCAATGCACAACCAACAATATCACGAAATGACGCTCCTCCTATGATATGAGGAAACTAACTTCACGATAGTAGGGAACCACCTCTTCAACATGAATCGAGTATTAATACCTCTTCAGAATCTTAGGACGGCAAAACATACTTTTAAATGATCCAATCATAGTGATTTTTAGGCTGTCATTTGGAGGTTGTTGTGATCAAAACAGTAACATATTAAATTTAAAATAAAAATAAAAATAATAGTATACATATATTCATATAAGTTGATGAGTTTAATATTTTCCATTAAAAGTTCTAAATCATATTCTTATTATTCTTACTCATCAATTATTCATCAATCATGTCAATCTTGCTGGCAACGCATTTATCTGAATTTTTATCAAGAAATGGTTCATGTAAGTTAGAAAAAAGCTTTGTCTATACAACGTATTTATCTAAAATTTTATCAAGAAATTGTTCATTTAAGCTAGAAAAAACTCTATCTTTACCCAAAACATGTTCGCTTTAATAGTTTGAGATAAAATTACTTTTTATGTAATTTCAAGTATAAAATACATAGTTAATAAATATTAATATATTACTTTTTTTAGGAGGATCATAGGAAGTGCAAGCACATGACTTACAATTAAAGTGTATGAATTGATTGTTTTCTGTTGTTTATTATTTTTCAAACTTGAAACGTGACATTATGTTTTCTAGGTAATTAAATGTTTGATTTAAATTTAGTTAAATTGTGCTATTAGTTATATTTTATTACCAGGATGTGAAATATCTTTGGATAACTTTAAATTGAATTAGGTGTGATTAATAGTCCTTCTTTTATTAATTTTTAATAGTTAATTAAGTTTGGTTTTAAAATAACACTCTTTTTATGCTAACTAGCGTAATAACCCATGTCCTATACGTGTGTTGAGTTTATAATTTATAATTTTTTATATTATTATATTTTTTATGTATTTCTCAATTATTTTTAAATTTTATATAAGTATATGCTAGTTAATATATATGTAAATATGTAAAAAAAATAATAATTATAAATATTGATATATATTTGAATAATTTTATATTTATATATTTCTCATATCATTTTAATTTATATAAAGATTTAAAAAAAACTATTATCTTTATAAATATATTTGCACCTATAAATAACGTAAATATATACATAATTTTAATTAAAAAAATATTAATTTTAAAAAATATTTTATATTACATTTTGTAATTATTAGTTTTTCGAATCTTTTAAAAAAGCATGTTTCCATCATAAAAGAAAGAAATGACTAACATTAATTATATAAAAAAGAGATTTGTGGGTATTTAAACTTAGGCTAACAAAAATAACTAATAGACTTGTAAATTTTTATGCAGTTATTTCAAGTTGGTTTAATTCATTTTTAGTTCTACTTTGATGTGACATTTTTATCTTTATATATAGAAAATAATTAGGTCTTCTAATTACATAAGTTAGAATTCAATTTGTGATCATATGTATGAAAGTAAAACTTGATAGACACATGCTCTTTATTTGGTACGTGTTAATTTGGGTGAATACTAGTACCTTGATGAATATATTTAAAACATATATACAAATAAAATCCACTTAATCATTGACTTTGTAGCAAGAGGATCAACCCCTCCTGATGTCATTTCAATAATTAAGAGTGAATAAATTGTAAAATAATGTCTACAAACAAACTTTTAATATTAAATATCAGACAAAACATGTAAAATAAATTCAAAGATAAATGAAAAAGATAGAAACTTACATTAGAGAAATGATAAAAAAATTTCAGTGAATTTTTGTTTCTTTCTTATATTTATCCCTTCATTAAAATCAAATAAAAGGAATAAAAAAATGTTAGTATTGACTATTTTGGAAAGAAACATTGAAAAAGAACAATAATTTATACATAGTTTTTTATAGTTGAGTTGATCGTATAACTTTTTGTTTCGTGGAATTACTATAAATTTGAATTATAATATATACTTGTATTATAATTATATTGATTATCATATTAATTTCGTAAAAAAATCTGTAAAATTTGATAAATTGATTATGATATTATAAAAAATCAGAATCCGTATAAGATTTAATTATTTAACTGATTGATTAAAAATATAATAGAATAAAATATACATTATTTTTCGTTACATTATTTAATGGAATATAATAATATACAATAAATTATTTTCATGATTAACAAATGTTGATCTTAATTAACCAATTTGAACATTTTATTATGAAAATTAATGGATATTTGTTTTGTTATTTTTAATCCTATATCAAAACTATTCAATTATATTGAATGACACTTATATTTAATTCTAAACATACATACATACATACATACATATATATATATATATATATATATATATATATATATGTGTGTGTGTGTGTGTGTGTGTGTGTGTGTGTGTGTGTGTGTGTATCTATATATATATATATATGTGTGTGTGTGTGTGTGTGTGTGTGTGTGTGTGTGTATACACATTTATGGAGTATTTCAAAGCAACCATTTATGTGTTTATTTTATGATATGAACTATTAAGTAAGAGGTATTGTTTATATTACTTTTGATCATAAATGAAAGAAATAAAGTTTTTTAAATTTTGATTTTATATCAAATATTGATTCTTAATTACACATTTGATTCAATTCTTTCTTTTTCAAAGTGGTAAGTTTTGCATTTTTAATTATCAAATATTGAGATCACAATTGCCCAATTAGAGTAAGATAATATGCATATCCTTCATGAAGAATCTTCAAGAAAAAAAATTAAATTACATCTATTTTTGGTATAGATCACAAGTATCATCCATTAGAGGCAATCTTGCTCGAGGTGGGTGAATCACTTAGAGCGACAAAGTTTTCTCTTTGAGTATTTAATGTTGCTACATACCTAGAATTCAAACTCAAGACCACTAGTTAAGCTGGAATAATAGACTAATTAAATTTGTACACGCTTGAATAAATTATTGATGTCTAAGTATATTTTTGGATTGATTTTTTTGTTTCAAATTTATAGTAATTATTTATTATGGATGTCTTTTCAAAAATTTTAAACTAATTAAAAGATTCGATTGCATTATGTAATATCTTGTTCTAAACATAATCTTCAATGATATCCAAAATATTGTTTTATTAGAGTATTCTTTTATTAATTACTTAAAAGATAATAAAATAAAAATTATTTTTAGAGAAAAAAGAATTATTGTGATGATAACAAGTTACATAAGATTTAATAAAGAGAAAAATTCTCTATATGTTTTAAAATATAAACCAAAAATTGAAATAATAAAGAGACTACATATAAAATGATTAATAAATTTAGTAATAATATTTCTTGGGCATGTGATGCATGAAAGATTGGAAATATTAGTTATAAAATTAATTTACACAAAAACGGTGTATAAGTGTGTGTGTGTGTGTGTGTGTTTGCATAGAGAAAGAGAAACAGTAAGATTGTTTTTGCATCACTATGAGATTCATTTTTTTCTCTCTTTATGAAACACCTTTTTTAAGTTTTTTACTACATGTTAATAATTGAAATTGTAAAAATTATAAAATAATGTTAGCAAAAAAAATTTAAATACTAAATGTATTAATTTTAAAAAAAAATAATGAGATTAAAAAGGACAAAATATTACTTTAAAGAAAGAAGATAATAAAAAATAGAACAGATGAAAGGATGAAACTTTAAAAAATTAAAACAATAATAAGAAAAATACCTCTAGGAAAGCAAAACAAAAGCAAAAAAATATAAAATTAAAATTACAAAACAAAAAATAAATATTAAAGCTTATTATTATAACATAGTAATACATTTTTTCTTCTTATGTGAAACCTCTCTTTTAATCATTTTATGTATATTAATTGATGGTTAAATTATATAGAAATAACAAAATAATATAGTTATGCAAAGGTCAAATATTAGTAAAATTTTAAAAATGAATTCAAAGAGAATGAAGAAAAAAGGTAAAAACTTACCTTAAAGAAGACAAAAAAAAGAAGAAGATGAAAGTATAAAAAAAAAAAGAATTCTATAACAATAAAAGAAATGTACAATAAAAAGATGAAGCAAGTAAAAAAAAAAAAAAGGAATGAAGACTCTAAAGTTTTGAAGATCTCATAGGTGAATAATCCTAAACATTATATCTGCAATAGAGTCAAAATTGGAAGATATGTTACTATAGAAGAAAAAAGTTATTGAAAGGTCTGAATTGTTTGATGTTCACACAGGAAATTATTTATACTAAAAAATGAATATTTTAAATAGGAATAATTGAATGTTTAAATCATGAATATTGCTAATTACCTTATTACTTTATCTAAAAAAAATCTTAATTTGAATCTGTTGTAAATTTGAATCAAAATATATATTAATGTTATCTTTTAATTTGAATTAAAATATATATACTGGTCGTAATTATTTTAATTATTTCAAATAAAAATATATATTGATCATAATTATCCTAAATTGTGATAATAAACAAAAAGTTACCATAATTATTGAAAAACATTTCATAAAATTTAATAAATTGATTGTCATATTATATAAAATCAAAATTTATTTAAGATTTAATGATTTAATTGATGAATTTAATTATAGTAAGTATATTTGTTATAAATATCTTAATTACTATAATTAAATATAATAATATATTTTATGAAAAAAAAATATTAAAAAAATTTAGGATAAAAAAAAATATATGATGATGTCACGTGACATCTGCTTACATGGTAAAACTTTCTTTTATAATATATAATAGATAATAGATTATAAAATAATAAAATAACGATAATAAATATACAAATGACCACAAATTCTATAATAATAATAATAATAATAATAATAATATTCATTACATTAGTATGTAAGGTAATATAACAATTTATTATCATGATTATCATTATAATACATATTTATGGTAATTATTATAAAATCATGATAATGAACAAAAAGTTTCCATAATTACAAATAACATTCTATAAAATTTGAAAAATTGATTATCTTGTATAAAATCAAAATTTATTTAAAATTTAATGATTTGATTGATGAATTTAATTAGAATATATACTTGTTATAAATACCTTAATTACTATACTATAATTAAATATAATAATTTATTTTTATGAAGTAAAAAGATTAGTAGAATTTAAGCAAAAAAGGAATGAATATAGTAATATCACGTGAAATCTGCTTACGTGACAAAATCTTCTTTTATAATACATAATAGATAATTTTTTTCTTCTGGGTGAATAAAGAGCTTTATCAACAACTAGAACCCACAAGGAAACTGTATATTCGAACAATCAGCTAATAACTGGAAACTAATAAAACTAGGAACAACATCAAATACTCTTTCAACAGCTGGAGAGATACTTGCCTCCCTATGAACACAAGTCCATTTCACCTGCACGTTCTGCCCCAAAATGCTTAGGATTTAGGTAATCAAAATATAGGAAGGGTGCCTAAATGGTGGAGCACCATTACGGAGATTGATAGCCGTCAAGGAGTCTGATTCCACATGAATCTGAGTGAAACCTCTTGCAACAGCCATCCTCAGCCCATGGATAATAGCAAAGAACTCAGCCTGCAGAACCGTGCATTGCCCCAGACGGACAGCACAAGCACCCAGGAACATACCAGTTTCATTGCGCAGCACTACCCCGCAACCAGAATTCTAATAGGGACCTCCAACAGCACCATCACAATTTAATTTCACCCATCCTGGACAAGGGGGCTTCCAGGAGATGCAAACAATTGCTTGATTCCTACCACGCCCAGGAAGCAATGGTTTCTTTAATTCCAAAGCACGAGCAGCACAAGTCATATTTTGTTTGATTGCCAACACCATCCTCATAGGGTGGCTCACAGCATTAGGAAAGACCCATTCATTACGGGCCCTCTGTTGCGAGTCCCACATCGGGTGATTAACGAGCCTGGCGCTTGTTTATATAGCTGGGTAGGCCACCCCTTTAATGACCGATTTTTAAGGGGACCTTTCGAATATCTGGCCGAATTCTAATATGGTATCAGAGTCACGTTCTGCCCGGTGGTGTGGATAGTACCGTCAGCCCTCGCTTGTGGTGTAGAGCCCAGGCTCGAGGGGGCGTGTTGCGAGTCCCACATCAGGTGGTTAACGAGCCTGGCGTTTATTTATATAGCTAGGTAGGCCACCTCCTTAATGACCGGGATGGTTAACGAGCCTGGCGCTTATTTATATAGCTGGGTAGGCCACCCCCTTAATAACCGGTTTTTAAGGAGACCTTTCGGATGTCTGGCCGAATTCTAATACCCTCCAAAGCAAAACCAAATAAAATGCAATTTTGGGGATCCCTCCTTTGCTGAAGATTAGACCCCAACCAACAACAAATATTCATATTTGAAAAGAAATTTTAGCCTCAAAATTAATACTGCTAGCATGACGGGGAACAAGATCAACTAACTAACCAAGATGAGGAAGCCAGAAATCCTTCCAGAAGCGGACATTGTCTCCGTTGCCCACATGCCAGAACATATTCTCCCGTAACTGCTTCCAGCTCCTACAAACTCCTCGCCAGAAATTCGAAGCCCAACCTGGTTCAACAATATTAGGTATAATGTTTCCCCCACAACTGTACTTAGACCTTACCACTTGCACCCCAGCCGCATCCTGATTGGCACAAATGTCCCATCCTGCCTTCATAATCATAGCTGTATTCGTTGCTCTACAATTCTTGACACCTAAACTACCCACCTTCTTCGGTTTACAAAGCTCCTCCCAAGAGGCTAAATGCACCTTCCTCTGAGAAGTTGAATCACCCCAAATAAAGTTCCGACAGACTTTATCTAGATCATCACAAATGCTTCTAGGCAACCAAACAGTCTGCGTGGCATAGGTAGGCAGTGATTGAAGCACAGACTTTGTGAGAGTTAACCTACCACCCATAGATAAAAGCCTCCCCTTCCAGCTATTGAGTCTTTGAGAGGCTTTGTCCAGAATAGTAGATAACAAGCTCCTATCCACTATTTTATTAAACAGCGGGGTCCCTAAATACTTGCCAAGGTCTGATGTCACCTTAAATCCGAAAGCATCTGCAAGCTGAAATCGCACATGCCAATGAACATTTTTAGAGAAGAACACTCTAGTCTTGTTACTATTATATTAACCTTTCGTCCGGAACTCAAACAAAATAACTTGAGACACGCTTTGATGACTTCCACCTGCTGAAGATTAGCCTCTACAAAAAGAAGAATATCATCAGCAAATAACAAATGAGATAGTTTAGGTCCACCTTTGCTTAAGCTAATTGGTCTCCAGAACTTATGATTAACCGCCACATTAATGAGATGTGACAAACGCTCTATGCCCAAGACAAAGAGGTACGGGGAAATAGGACCCGCTTGGCGCACTCCTTGCTGGGGATGGAATCCTTCCAAGGCTTCTCCATTCCACTAAACTCGCATCGTAGGGGTAGATATGCAATGGTATAGCAGTGAGAGCATATTCTGTGGGAGACTAGCATCAGTAAGAGACTCCTGGATGAAATCGCAACTCAACCTATCGTAGCCCTTCTCCAAATCAATTTTAATAGCCATCCAGCCCGTCCACCCTTTCTTCCTCCTCATACCGAGAGCTTTTGTCTCCAAAAGCCATCCACTTGCATCTCGACTTCTGATACCACAGAAGTTCCTCTCTAGTGGCTATTACTTCATACTCCTCCCACAACTGTTCCTACAACATTTCAAGGTATCTATTCGAACCCTTAGCTAAGACATTAGATATTCCATTCAGCCTCCGAAGTATTGTCCTCTTTTGATAGGGAATGTGGCCAAACACCTCTTTGTTCCATTTCTGTAAGCTATCTTGCAATGAACGCAGCTGAATCACCCAATCCTCATATGCACCCCACGAGTCCAGTAAACAATGTCTGAAGTCTTCATAAGTAAGCCAAGATGCTAAAAACGTAGGCCTTTCTTTAGTGAACTTCAAAAGCAATGGGCAGTGATCAGACTTGTAAAACGGCAAATGGATAAGAGTAGCTTCTGGGAATAACAGACGCCAGTCCATATGAATAAGAAGCCGATCAATCCACTCCTTGCTATTACCACGCTGCCAGGTAAACGGGAAACCCTGGAATCCCGCATCAAAAAGGCGACAATCATCCACACAGGTTCTAAAACTAGCCAAGCTATACCGGTTGATGGAGCAGCCTTACTCCTTTCGTTATATGGGCTCACCTGATCCATGAAGCCCAATTTGCCATTAAGGGCCAACTAATCCATCCCCTCCCCAAATAAGTTTGGAGATTCACCCACGTCATCCACATCCAGTTCTTGTAGAGCATCAAATCTACCCTCCAATCCAGTAACCGTTTCTGGCACATCAATCGTTTTACTTTTATTCAGATCCCCCACTTTACGCGTAACCGCCTTCCTCTTGCGAGAATCCCCCGTAACCAACATCCAAGGGCCGAACTCGTCGTTAGTGGGTCGAACTGATTCCCGGCCTCCAGTGTAACCGCCTCTGGTGGTGGAACCGTCTCCAAAATCACCGTGCATTCCTCTTTACGGTGGCCATGTTTACGACAATTAAAGCAGATACGGTGCAAACCTTCATACTTCACTCTGTACGTTTTGCCATTAAGCTCAAACTTAGAAATCAAAGTTTTCCACAAATCCACCTCAATACTGATACGCGCAAAGCGAGCACGCTCCGTTCTGTAATCCTCCACCACCATCTCGCTGTCCATCCTATTTAGAGTATTTGCATCAATCTTCAAAGTACGCCCCAGACCATTCCCAATGGCCCATAGAATATGTTTATTATAGCACTCTATAGGCAACCCAACATCCTCACCCAAACCATCACCCGCTTAAAATCATCCACCTCAATCTGGAAATCAGGACGCCAGCTTTGGATAACTAAGTAATGATCCACACACCGAGGCCACCCAAAGACAACCTTAGCAATGTCAGTAGACTCCGCAAACCGAACAATAAAGTAGTAATTCTCCAAATCAATAAACTTCATATCCCCTGATGGCTTCCATAAATTCAATAACCGCATCTTCAAGAACCGCATGCTGACTCCCTTCCCCATCAACTTAATGATCAAGGCTCGCCTCCATTTCTGGCATACACCTTGCAAGTCCTCGCAAGTCCTCCTTAGGAATACAGATTTTAGGACATAAAGGATTGAGGGGAGTATCCCCCTCATCCTTCTCCCCATCCTTCTCTTCATATTCCCCATTATTCATATCCTCCCTTTCTTCTAGCCAATCAACCTCATCATCCGAAAAGCATTGGTCTCCGCCATTGACGCGTAAACACATATCCTTATAAGAGATGACTTGGCGTTGAATAGCTAAACCTGTCGCTGTCTCACATAAAGCCTCATAAGGTTGTTGTACCGCTGTTGCGACCGCACCCATCGTAACATCCACGTGTTTGGGTGCCACCCAATCATGGTCCAAAGCACCCTTACCTTGTTGTTCAACCTCACCACTCTTCGTCTTCTTAGTACTTCGCTTAAGTTGATCCTGCTCTTTCAAAGAGAGCCTCTCCAAAACCCTAGCAAACTTCATTCCCTCTCCCACTAACAGTTAAGGATAATAGTTATATAATAGATGGATAGATAGATTATAAATGCTTTAATTATCATAATAAAAAATATTACCATAATTATTATAAAGATTTAATGATCATGTACTATTAGTATAAAAAATTTTACATTGTTAACCAATCAAAAATCATCGTTAATATGACTTTTAAAGTATTTATTATAAAAGTTAACAAACTTACAATAAATAGTAGTTTTTGATTGGATGACAATGTAAAATTACTTTACACTATCAGTGCGTAGCCTATTTTCTCTTATCATAATTACAGTGATAATAAATAACATTCAATAGAACTTAAAAAATTAATTTTCTTATTATATAAAATTAAAATCAATTTAAGATTTAATTATATAATTGATGAATTTAAGTAGAATATATACTTATTATAAACGTCTTAATTATAAATATCTTAGTTATAAACTTCTTAATTACTATAATAATAAAGTATTTATATGAATCAAAAAAACAAAAACAAAAACTATAAAATTTAGGCAAAAAAAGAATGAATATGGTATTGTCACATGACATTTGTCCATTTTATGATTTTAATTTGCACTTCGTATTTATGGATAGGTATTACATTGGGAATATATATATATATATATATATATATATATGGTTGAAGTAAGGTTGACATATTTTCCATGCAACGACCAAAATATAAATTACGTATAATAGATGAAGATTGAAATTAAACTTAATTACTTGCAAATTGCAATGAGATTTATCAGTTAGAGACATTAGGATATGATAGAATAAGATGGGATAAGAGAAAATAAGAGGATAAAAGCATAATAAGCTTTAATTCTATTCAATATTCGGTACACAACTAACATTATATGTTATTCTATCCAATATTTGACATAGACCAAACAATGATAGGATAAAATATAAATTATGTTTAAATGACAAAATTACTTTTTAGTTAAAAACCTCTGTATAAAAAAAATATAATAGTTATCTTAAATGAAAGTATTTTTAGGAATTATTCTTTAAGAAAAGTATTTTTAGGAGTTTTTCTTCGATGAGAGTATTGATAAGAATTTTTCTTAATCAATTATCTCTTTTAATTTATACTTTTCATCTTTATTTTTAAATTAAATTTCAATATTTTGTTCAAATAAAAATTATCAATAGTTAAAATTAACCTAGTATCATAATATAAATTATTTATCATAAATTTAAAATATAATTTATATGTTCAAAAATATTTATTTATTAAAAATTTAATTATAATATAATTATATATTCAAAAGTATTTATTTATAATAAATTTTAATTATATAAAATTAACATTGATTCTGTGCAAGACATACGTTAAAATACTAGTTATATATAATTTTTAAAAAAATAAATTTTAATTTAATTTTTAATTTTTACAAATTATTAAAATCATTATTTTAATTAAATTATATAAAATTATTTTTTATTTATGTAGACATTTTCTTAAAGTTATGGAAAATTTTTAAAATTACAATAATTATTTAAATATTTTTTAAAAATTGAATAATAATTATTTAATTTTTAATATTTTAATTGATAATATATTTTAATTATGTGAAATTGTGAAAGAGAGCACTACGTACCTCTCTCTCTTGTATATATATATACATATATGTGTGTGTGTGTGTGTATGTTAAATGAAAATAGCTATCTTGAACGAGAGTGTTTTTAGCATTTATTTTTCAATGAGAGTATTTTTAGAAATTTTTTAACCTCTTATCTCTTTTAATCTATCATTTTTAGTATTTTTAGTTCTAAATTGAATTTCAATAATTTTTTAACAATAATTGTTTTTTTATTAATTTAAAATATAATCTATATATTCAAAAATATTTATTTATTTCAAATTTTAATTATAATATAATTTATATATTCAGAAGCATTTATTTATTATAAATTTAAGTTATATAAAATAAATATTTATTTTGTGCAATGTACGGGTTAAAATACTAGTATATATATATAGAGCATTTTTGGCTGTCATTATTCAATGAAAGCGTTTTAGGAGCTTTTCTTGAATGAGAGTATTTTTTTAAAAATTCTGAACCTCATATCTTTTTCAATTTATATTTTTTAATATCTTTAGCTTTAAATTAAATTTCAATATTTTTTTAAGAAAATTATCAATAGTTAAAAATAATAATGTATCATAAAATAAACTTTTTATAAAAAATCTAAAATATAATTTATATAGTCAAAATTATTTATTTATTATGAATCTTAATTATAATATAATTTATATATTCTATAGTATTTATTTATTATAAATTTTAGTTATATAAAATAAATATTTATCCTGTACATTACACAGACTAAAATACTGGTTTTTTAAATAAAAATAAAATAAAATAAAGAGAGACAGAAAGGAAGGAAGTAAAATAGAACAAAAGAGTGGATGGTTAATTTTGTGGTAATTAATAGAACAAGGTAAAAATGTCTAATAAAATATGTACACCAAAATGATATATTCTCATTATAATAGTTATTGATATAAATATATCAATAAAGACTATTATATTCTGTTGGCGCATCAAACAACTAATTACAATAAAATAGATAGTCAACTTATTATATTCTATCTTATCATATCCTAACTACTAAATGAGCTCTAAATACATGGATGTTCAAAAGTATATATTTACCCGCAAAAATATTATTGTTCAATTTCTTTTGAAAATAATTGGCTTTATTAAAGGTTTTATCCTCATGCATGATTTTCGTTTTTTATTTTATCTTTGGATGAAAAAAGTTTCAAATTGATCTCTATACATATTGGTCACAAAAGTTTGAGGATGGATGTGTGTTTTATGTTTACTATATTCAACTCATCCCATATTCACATGTGTAATTTAACATATTAATTTAAAATAAGAATAAAAATAATATTATATACATATTCAAATGAATTGATATTTTTTCATTAAAAATTCTAAATCATGTTGTTATTATCCTTACTCATCAATTATTCATCAATCAACTTCAAGGAATTAGTCAATTGGAACAAGAAAGGGTCTTGCATCAGTAGGTTGTAGGTTCAAACCCCTATTCGTTTACTTGAAATGAGGTAAATGTAAGTTCATATGTAAGTGATCTTTGAGTTTAGAGATTTTCCAATTTTTTGTCTTAGACTGAGGTACCATCCCCTCCCACTAAATTGCATCTACCAAAAAAATTGGTTTAATTGCATTTTTTGCCACACAAGTTTTACAATTTCTCAAATTTTGCCACCCTAAATTTTTTTTTGCAAATTTTGCCCTCAATTTTCAATTTTCGTGAATTTTGCCCCCCAATTTTCAATTTTGTGAATTTTGCCTTCAAGTAGAAAAATTGTCACAATTAAAGAAAAACTGCCATAGAATTATCTTAATTGATGCAATTTAAAGAAAAAACTGCCACAAAATGTCTTAATTGTGGCAATTTTTTACTTGGGGACAAAATTTGCGAAAATTGAAAATTAGAGGCAAATTTACAAAAAAAAATTATGAGATAACAAAATTTGCGAAATTTTAAAACTTGGGGGCAAAAAAGTATAATTAAGCCAAAAAAATTATTCATCAATCTTGCACGCAACGTGTTTATATGAATTTTATCAAGAAATTGTTCGTGTTAGCTAGACAATGTTAAATTCGTCTTTGTCCAAGACATGTTAGCTTTAATAGTTTGCGATAAAAATTACTTTATATGCAATTTCAACTATAAAACATACAATTAATTAGTATTAATATATTACTTTTTTTAGGAAGATCATAGGAAATGCAAGCACGACTTACAAAGTTTATAAATTGACTGTTTTGTGTTATTTATTAGTGTGTTGACCTGTGTGTCGCATGAGCCATGTTTACTTATCTTTATATTGTGAACATATAAGGTGTGTTTATAAGAATTGTTATAAAATTTTTTAGATTAAACTGTTAAAAATATAGAAAGAATACTAATTTTCAGAAAATAAATTTAAAATTCATTAGGTTGAAAAAATATAAACTGTAATTATATTAAAAATGCTTCTTAAAGTGTGAAAATAACTTAAATACTTAACGGAAAAGCTTTGTGTCCAAATTAGTAAAATAAAACTAAATTTTACAATAAACCATGCCTCAAGCCTGCATTTTCATAAATTTTTCCACTTGATTTCATAAAAAATAATGTTCATCGTAATGATTTTTATTTTATATATATATAATATAGTTTCTATATTTCAATACTATAAAATTTACATATTATATCAAAGTATAAGAGAAAATTTAAATTTATCCAAGTAGAGGAAAATTCTCAATAATTTACATAAGTGAGAAGATAATAAATAAGAAATGAATAACGATTTGCCTAAAAAATTGATTTTAGAAATTAATATTATTCATATAGAAGTTTATATAAAAAAAAATTTATATTAAAATTATTATTATTATTATTATTATTATTATAACAATAAATTAATGAAATTTAATTTTATCCTAATAATTTAGATGCTAATGTGTTCATGCCCACTAGGTAAGTGTAAATTTCCCTACTTTTCACAAAAAAATCCATTCCCGTCTAGATATAGATATCAATATATAAAAAAAATTTTAATTTACATAAGTAAAATAAAATCATCAATAATTTATGTAAGTGAGAAGATAACAAATAAGATATGAATAATGATTTGCCTAAAATTTGAATTTAGACATTAATTTTATTCATTCTTTCTATGTTATGTAAAATAAAATATTTAATAAATTAGTTAAGTCGGATTATGATAAGCATGAAAAATTGCATTTATATTAAATTGTTATAATAATTATAATCATGAATTAAAGAAATTTAACTTAACTCTAATAGTTTAAATATTAGTATGGTTTTGGGTAAATTATTCATTTCTGTTAGTTAAGTGTAAATTTTCCAACATGATTTTTCAAAAAAAAAATGTTATTCCCTATGAATTTTATTTTATATATAATTTCTATATTAATAAATTTATGTAGGTAATGAAAAATCTTCAATAATTTACATAAGTGGAAAGATAAAAAATAAAAAATGAATAATGACTTGCCTAAAAATTAATTTTAAACATTAATTTTATCCATACTTTTTGTGTTAGGTAAAATAAAACATTCAATAAATTAATTAAGTCAATAGTAAGCAAGAAAAAAAGTTCAAAATCTACTTGTCTTTTAGATCCAGATCCTTAAATAATAACCAACTAGTATTTAAACTTATGCATTACACAAAATAAATATTTATTTTATGTAACTTAAATTTATAATAAATAAATATTTCTAAATATATAAATTATAATATAATTAAAATTTGTAATAAATAAATATTTTTGAACATATAGATTATATTTCAAATTTATAATAAACAATTATTATAATACAATATTAGTTTTTAATTATTAATAATTTTTTTAAAAAATATTAAAAATTAATTTAGAACTAAAATATTGAAAATGATAGATTGAAAGAGATGAGGTTAAAAAATCCCTAAAAATACTCCCATTGAAAAATGATAGCTAAAAATGCTCTCATTAAAGAATAACAATTGAAAACACTGTTGTTCAAGATAGATATTCTAATCTATATCTACATCTATATCTATATCTATATATTATACATTCGCAACTTATCTTGGAGGAAAATATTGCCACGTGTCCTCACTTGGTATAATACCTTCCAAGGTACTCTTCGTTACACCTTGCTAAAAAGGAAATCTACCTTAAAAAATATTGACAAATAAAATAAATTAATTATCACTTAAAAACAAAATTCAACTCACACACACACATACACATATAGATAGATAGATAGATAAATATAGATAATTGGGAAATACTAGCCATATCAAATTCAAATAATAACAAAAGCATGGAAATATGATAATCAAATAATAATGGAAATATAGAAATATATCTAGATTGATATTAAATTTCATTGATATCAAATTTAAATTTGCGTTTAAAGCCACTTATGTAATTATTGAATTTGTAATTATATAAATATAAATTAGGATATACAAATATTTATCTTTTTCATTAAAAAGGATGATGATTAATAATAAAAAATATTATTATTAAAAAAGGATAATGATTTATCTTTTTTCAACAATAAGATGATTAAACAAAAGAAAAATATTGTGCTTTAAGGTTTCTTTTCTTTTTTAATTTCAAATTTATTATTTTAAAATTTCAAATAATAACAGAAACATGAAAATTTAAATTTACGCTTAATTATATTTTCCCCTCAGATATATTTTAATTTTTATGAATTTTTTATTATAATTGTTTGCATTTAGTTAGTAAGTCTTTCATTTTGAAATTTCATATATTATAGTTAACAAAAAAATGTTGCATTATCTGTATCTATATCTATATTAAAAGGAAGGTTGTTAGGGTAAGTTGGTAATTTTAACTTTCTCACTCAAAATAGGGGTATACAAGTCATTTCAACTATTGCATTAAATAGGGTTATATTTTTCATTTTACATTTAATAAAAAAATTATTTATAATAAGTAAGTTTTGAGAATTAAATTGAGGAAGTAAAAACTTTTTTGGAGAATTAAAGTTGCACAGTTTCTGAGCACCATTTTGAAAATTAAATTCAAGTTTCTAGTGCATCTCAAATTTTGAATTTAATTAAAATTAAAATTATATAAAATCTTTTTTTAGTGGCTAGATTTTCGAAATTAAATGTAGAAATGAATTGAATGGTCACTAAGTGAGGCCAATGCACTATATGGTAATTAATTCTCTATGCACAAGTTTCATAATATTAAAATTCTATATCATTATCTTTATATTTTATTGTTATAATATAATAAAGTAAGAAAGTTTTGACGCACCTTTTTTTGCTCAAATTAAGGGCACTTTAGACAATTTCTTTTTATTTATTTATTTAATTTAATCAATTGTATTAATTAGTGGGAGCTAGGTATTGGAGCCAATTAAGGGTAATTTTAATCAATTGTATCAATTAGTGTTAGATATTTATTCAACGTTTTACTTCTACTACTATTCTTCTATCCCTCTATTTTTCTTTCTACATCTACTTCCATTGCATGGTAATTCTTTGTTCATTCACGTCCTTTTCTTCTACCGTTGGTAATTTTTACCAATGTTCTATTGCTACTCTTATAAATAAAAATTATACTTCTCTTTTTTTTTATTTGACCGTCAATGAGTTTTGGAATCTTCTCTATTCTTTTGATTTCTTTAATAGGGTTTAGTGATTCTTGATTTTAGATTTTTTTTTTTTCCAATCTTTGTAGTTCTTGCCTTTTTGTATAGGTTGGCTAGTTAATTTACCAAGTTTGGAAGTTTTATATTGAGTGGGATTTTCTAAGTTTGATCTCTACATTTTATTTTTTGGATGGTTTCTTTGATGTTTAAAAGATTATTTCATGATTTGAAACAAATATGAAACAGGGGTGTGATACAGAGATGGTGATTATTGTAACACCCTAGGAGGCATTACTTTAATTATGCCTAGATTTCTAGGACATGAAAAGTTTGAATATAAAATATCAGAGATATAAGCGAAAATTTAAACATATATTTTATTATAAAAACTATTTACAAACTCTTGGCACAAGGTCCCATACTTTACTTACATAAAAATATAAAAAAACATAAACTAAACTCCAATACACTGGAAGGTACACAACTCATTATCTTCTCTCTTCAAGCGGCTCCAAGCTCCTCCTTGAGGACATCCATCTGATTATCCTGAAAAAGATATAAACTAGAGGGAGTGAGACGAAACGTCTTAGTGAGTACTATGGGAATTGTAGGGGTAGGTTAATTATTCCATCCTAGAATCCTTCCTTAATGCATATGGTTTTACCTCTCTCGAAACTACCAGCTCGTTACCTCTTTAGTACTTAACCTCATAAATTATGTCCAACTTAAGGCTTGCTACTCTTTAATGGGCCTGAGCCCCTGGGTTTTATGACCCATACTATTCCTTTACAATGGACAACTGTGTTCCTATCACTTGAATAGAATTCTAGTGGGAACTTGGAAGAAATTTTTCTACAAAGGTTAACTTCTAATTATTAATGAATTAGTTAAAGTTTGGTAAAATAACCAAAGAATAAGAAAATAAATTTAAGTTTTGTTTTTAAAGTAAACGAACTTTTCGGACCTTTTTAAGAAAAAATTAGAAAACTAAAATTTATTTTGCTAATAATTTTAAATACCTTTGGTAAATAATTCTAGACTAAAATGGTAGAAAGGTTTTGTAAAAATCACCTACATAACTATTACTTTTGGCAACTTGTAGTTAATGATTAGAAAATGATAAGTTTTTACAAAGTAGTAAAATTCAAGTAGGTTGGTGTTAAAATAAAGGACGAATTTGTAGCCTGTAAATATTTTGATAATAACAAACAGTTAAAAGTGTGTGAATTCACTTTATCGTCTGATCTCGCGCTTACATTATCGTTTGATCTCTAGTTCGCAGTATATCGTTTGACGATGTTTTTAAAACTGAATGTCGACTTATGTGTATATGTATAAACTATTCAACTAACAAAGCTTACAAACGATGTCTATGCTCTAAAAAGATCCGTATATCAATCAGAGCGCAAAGCTACCTCAATATGTATAAAGCCTATACACCTACTCTCGAGGAAAGTCAGCGAAAAAGAAGGAATATGTGTGCGATTGACAAAATGGGAAAGCGGACATGACAATTGCTAAAAGATTGAGTACAAGAATAGAAAAGATAAGCAGACTGCTTTATCTTATCATATGACAAGTTGGTAAAAAGCATTAAATGCAACAATTAATGCTCCAACGACTCTCTTCATCAAATGAAGGTCGTCTCCTACAAAATACTCAACGGATACTTTTGGAGAAGCCTATAAATAGAAGAAGAGACCTCCTTCAAGCTGTTGTTCAAAAAGATCTACAAGTGTTGTTGATATATTTGTTGTTGAATCAAAATACTCATAACTACTTTGATAAAACAAAAAGTTTTGTAAAAACAGTTTTTGAATATCTGTGGTTGAACTTCATTGTTTATTCGTCTGATAAGACGTTAAACTCAGTGAGGTAAACTCACATAAATCTCTTTCTCTACGAGATTGGTTGAAGCCTGAAGAGGCTTTGTTTCAAAGAATACTTAGGTGTTTGCTTGGAGAGGCAAGTGAAAGACTACTTGGGTTTGAGCCTGAAGAGGCTTGTAGAAAGAATACTTGTAACGTGTAAAGTTAGTGGCACTTGGTTGTTGCCAAGAATTGGACGTAGTCTTTGGGGTGAGACGAACCAGTATAAAATCCGTGTGCCCTTTTATTTGTTCTTTCTTCTTCCGTCTGCCTTCTTTAAAACATTTTGAAAATCTTTCTGATCCAGTTTTATTTATTAAGCTTCTTCGAAAAAGGTTCAAAGGATTGCGAAAATTGGCCTTAACACAATTCAACCCCCATTCTTGTGTTCAGCTTGTGTCTTACAATTGGTATCAGAGCTCAGCCTCTAAGGATTAAGCACCTTAACAAGTGATAGAGGAAAAAGATCCGCATAGCACACCTTGAAGGACAATTCATTCTTGAAGGAGCCTCCTTGTCAAGGCCTCCAGCCTTCAATGGAGAAGACTATGCATACTGGAAGGACAGAATGGAAATGTATATCAAGTCCACTCACTACAGTATCTAGAGAATCATCACACATGGAGATCATGCTGTAATTAAGCCAGAAACCAAATACAATCAAGATGATTACAATTTGTTACAACAAAACGCAAAAGCTAAGTATATCATAACCTGTGCTTTATCAAAAACTGAATATAATAAATTTTGCAGCTGCAGAACTGCTAAGGAAATGTGGGATGCTATACGCATAACACATGAAGGCACGGAAGATGTTCGTCTCAAGAGAGCAGTAACTCTTCAAAGACATTATGAAATGTTCACCATGAAGGAGACTGAGACCATTGATGAAATGTTTGGAGGATTTCAATGGACTTCAAAGTCTTCGTGTTGAGTTCTCTAAGGCTCAAAATAATCTCAAGATCCTAGACAGTCTTCCCAGAGTGTGGGAACCCAAAGCTACAGCCATAGCTAAAGCAAGGGATATGAAAACTTTAACTCTGGATGAGTTATTGGGAGCGCTAAGAGTACATGAAATACATCTATTCAAAAGAGACAAAGTCAAGAATAATGATTTTGTTGCCCTAAAGATTGGCGAAACAAGTAAAAGAGCAGACGGAAAAATTGAAACAAAAGGAAGAAACAATGCGTTGAAAGTTCAATCTGAAGAATCTAAGAGCTTAGACGAAAGCTCTAGTTGCTCAACAGACGATGAGATCTCCCTCATCACCAAAAAGTTCAAGAGGATGCTTAAAAAGAAAGATAGATTTAAGTAATCTTCCAAAAAGAAAGATACCAGATACAGAAGGTATTCACAAGAAGAAAACAATGAAATTATTTGCTATGAATGCAAAAAACCTGGACATATGAAGGTTGAATGCCCGAAAATGAAGAAAGAATGGAGTTCAAAGAAAATATATAGGAAGAAAAATCTTCTAGCTACCTGGGAAGATCTGGACAATAGCAGTAGCAGCTCAGACGATGAAAAGGCTAATATCTGTCTCATGGCAGACGCAGAAGAAGTAACGTCTGAGGTAAACTCTAAATGCAACAACTTTTTGCATGAGTCTGAAAACAGTGAATCTGAATCTGAAGATGAAGATATGTCATATGACATTCTTCTTGCTAATTCTCATAAGATTGCTCTTGAGTACCAAAAATATCAAGAAAAATATCAAGAAGCTCTTGTAGAAAATGAGATACTCAAGAGAGATTTGATGAAAATGCAAAAAAGTTTAGCTTCAGATCCTGAAAAGGCAATGCTCCTTTTTGAAGTTGATAAACTGAAGAAATAGGTCATTAGTCTTAAACATGATCTGACCAAATTTGTAGACGAATCTTCAAAACTCCAAATGATTTTAAAACATAGAAGATCTCCGTCTGACAAATCTGGAATTGGATTTGTAGAAGACAAAAGTGCTAAATCATCGTCTTCTAAACCCTATTCAATCTTCTGTAACCTTTGTGGAAAATCTGGACATTCATTGCAAAAATGTCAACACAAAAGGAAACAGAGGTCAAATAAGACCTTTGGGACTAACATAAAAGGACCCAAAAGTATTTGGGTACCAAAATCTCAAATAATTCCTGTTGCAGATATCCTTAATGGGGAAAAGAAGGGATTCATTTTAGTACCTGGATAGTGGATTCTCACGTCACATGATGGGAGAAAGGTCTATGTTCCTAGACCTCCAATCACATGAAGGAACAGTCTCTTTTGGAGGAAATGGAAAAGGAAAAATCATTGGAATAGGTAAAGTTGGTAAGTCTGCCCTTCCATCTATAGATAATGTTCTATGTGTTGAAGGATTAAAATATAATCTACTTAGCATCAATCAATTTTGTGATAGTGGATTTATTGTATCCTTCACCAAAGAATCATGCATAGTCAAAAGAAATGATGAATCTATTCTTTTTATTGCCAAAAGACACAACAATCTGTATAAGATTGAGTTTGAAGATCTGAACAAACAAAATGTAACTTGCTTAATGACCAAAGAAGATGAAAAATGGATTTGGTACAAAAAACTCGAGCATATCAATTTAAAACATATTTCGAAGTTATATAAAAATGGTTTAGTGAAAGGATTGTCTGAGATTTCTTAGAAAACTCATCTTCTTTGTGAATCATGTCAGAAAGGGAAACAAATCAAAACCTCTTTTAAATCAAAAGATGTTGTTTCCACTTCCAGACCATTAGAATTACTACATATGAATCTGTTTGGACCTACAAAAACTCTTAGTCTTGGTAGGAAAAAGTATGGTTTTTTCATTATTGATGATTATTCTAGATATACATGGGTTTATTACCTAGCCCACAAACATGAGTCCTTTAATGTGTTTGAAATATTATGTAAGAGAGTTCAAAATGAAAAAGTTTTTGTATTACTACAATTAGAAGTGACCATGGAACTGAATTTGAAAATGCTGAGTTCAAATCCTTTTGTGAAAAGAATGGAATTTTCCACAACTTCTCCTCACCGAGAACACCTCAACAAAACGGGGTAGTTGAAAGGAAAAATAGAACCCTACAAGAGATGGCAAGAACCATGCTCTGTGAAAATTCAGTCCCCAAGTACTTCCGGGCAGAAGCTATAAACACAACATGTTATTTTCAAAACAAAATATTGATCAAACCATTAATTAAAAAGACTCCTTATGAACTGTGGAGAGGTACAAAACCCAACATTTCATACTTTCACCCCTGTGGATGTGAATGCTACATTCTCAACACTAGAGATCAATTGGGAAAATTTGACTCTAAGGTTGATAAAGGTGTTTTTCTTGGATATTCTGATACATCAAAAGCTTTTAGAGTATTCAATCCCAGAACCTCTGTTGTAGAAGAATCTATACATGTTAAATTTAATAACACACTAACCCCTGATAAAAGACTATCAGATTTGGAAGAAGATTTTGCAGATTTACAGATAGAACCGTCTAATCAAAATAAAATAGACGAAGCAAAAGAATCAGAAGAAACGACTCAATAACAGACCAATAATCAGATGAAGGGATTTCACAAAGACTGGAAGTTTGTTACCTACCATCCTCCAAATCAAATTATTGGAGAACAAACAGATGGAATTAAGACAAGGTCATTACTAAAGAATCAAGTGTCTTGTGCCTTAGTCTTACAAATTGAACCTAAGACGATAGATGAAGCACTTACAGATGATGACTGGGTGATAGCAATGCAAGAAGAATTACATCAATTCACGAGAAATGATGTTTGGATTCTTGTTCCCAAACCAATACAAAAGAGCATCATCGGAATAAGATGGGTTTTCCGCAACAAGCTTGACGAAAATGGTAAAGTAATCAGAAACAAAGCAAGGTTAGTGGCTCAAGGTTTCAATCAACAAGAAGGCATTGAAGCTTTTCAAATGGACATGAAAAGTGCATTTTTAAATGGTTTTATCGAGGAAGAAGTTTATGTTCGACAACCTCCTGGCTTTGAGGATCCAAACCTCGTAGACCATGTCTTTGAACTTAAAAAGGCTCTGTATGGTCTTAAACAAGCACCTCGTGCCTGGTATGACAGATTGAACAGTTTTCTTATTAAAAATGGGTTCATGAGAGGCAAAGTAGATGCAACTCTCTTTAGAAAGGAATCCAACAAAGATTTCATTATAGTTTAAATTTATGTAGATAATATAATCTTTGGAGCTACTAATGAAACTCTATGTAAGGAATTCTCAGATTTGATGCAGAGTGAATTTGAGATGAGCATGATGGGAGAATTAAAATTCTTCCTTGGACTACAAGTTAAACAAAAAGAGAAGGATATATACATTCATCAGCAAAAATATACAAAAGAATTGCTTCAGAAATATAAGATGAATGAATCAAAACCTATGAGCATACCAATACATCCATCTGTAGGTTTAACAAAGGATGAATTAGGTAAACCTGTAGATCAGACTATCTATAGAGGTATGATTGGCTCACTTCTCTATTTAACTGCAAGTAGACCAGATATCATGCATAGCGTCTGTTTATGTGCTAGATTTCAATCTAATCCTAGAGAGTCTCATCTAAAAACTGTCAAAAGGATTTTTAGTTATCTTGTTGGTACATTTAACCTTAGTCTTTTCTATGAGAAAAACAAAGATTTCAGGTTAATAGGATATTGTGATGCAAACTATGCTAGTGATAGACTTGAACGAAAAAGCACAAGTGGTGGATGTCACTTCATCGAACCATGTCTTATATCTTGGACTAGCAAAAAGCAGAACTCAATTGCATTATCCACTGCTAAAGCAGAATATGTATCTGCTGCAAGCTGCTGCTCACAACTCCTATGGGTAAAATACCAACTTGAAGATTACTCTAGCTTTAAGCATAACATTCCTGTGTTATGTGACAACACTAGTGCAATCAATTTATCTAAAAACCCAATTCAGCATTCTAAAGCTAAGCATATAAAGATAAGACATCATTTTATTCGAGATTATGTTCAAAAAAGTGTTTTTGAAATTAAGTTCATCGATACAGACCATCAATGGGCTGATATCTTTACAAAAGCTCTACTTGCAGAACGTTTTAACTTCATCTTACAAAACTTGCACATGAAAGTTTTACAAGAATAGGCTGTCTTAAAAGCATCGTCTCATTTGATCATTTACAACTCATCTTACTATATTTCGTCTTACTCTATATTGTCTTATCCCACTTCGTCTTACTAACTCGATTGTCTAAGAATATGAAAAGTTTTTAAGATGATTAAGTTTGATATTCTCTTTATTGGTTACCCTTGATAACCACCCAAGAAGCGTGCACCGTATTCCCTGCCACATCAAGTCACAATTAATGCACGTTTCTTTAGTATTTTAGAACCTTCTTTTTATTCAAACTTACCACTATTTCTTTCTCTTTACACTCTCTGAAAAACCTTTCAAACTTCCTAAACTAAAACTCTATTCCTTACCTTTACTCTCAAATCCCTGTCGCTTAAACTCACACTCATGGCCGCCCAAAAACAACTTGTGCCCATGGAGAGATTTCCAGAAAGTGAATTCGTCGCCGGAAAATGGGTTGACTTGCAGAAACTTGGGGAAGAAGGATTTCCTTTGCAAATGTTTATCAAGAATGTCGGATGGGAAGCCTTCGTGCAAAAGAAAACTTCCTGGTATCATGCACCATACGCATACTTCTGGGCCTTTGCATCTGAAGTCAACGGAACTATCACTGTAACCGTCGACAATAAAGCCATCATCATCTCTACCGACGCCATTACTGCAGCGTTTGGCTGTAAAGAGGAGGGTGACCTGTTTACTGAAGATTGGGAAAAGGTCATAACCCCAAAAACTGTTGACAAGGCATTATATAGAAAGCCAGGCCTCAAACTAAGAACAAGGATGTTCTAAGGAAGGTCTTGTACGCTTCACACATGAAGCCTATATGCCGACTTCTCCACAACATCTTGTTGCACATTATCCTACCCAGAAAAGGTTCAAAGGATAACGTAACCACCAAGGACAGGTTCTGCATCTACAAAATGATGGTCAGAAGGTCAATCTGTCTGCCTTAATTCTGAACAACTGGAGATCATGTCTCTTCAAGTCAAAGGAAAGTGTCCAGAACAAGCAGAAGCATCTTATCCCCTACGCCATGCTCTTCACAGAAATCATCTGTCTGGCAGGTATAAGAGAATCAGGGTTGGAAAAGATGAAACAGGGTTTTAAGATCGATGTATCCATCATCTGGAGGATGAAGATTGCACATCTCTTCTCTGGGTACGTTGCAAGACATCCAGAATTGGCATTGATCAAGGAATAACCACCATAAGAAGTTGTTGGAACTGCATTCAAAGTGGAACTGTCTACTGACCCCTCTACTGGTATTGCACCTAGTCAACCTCCAACACAGACGAAACCCCAATCCTCTCAAACACAACCCAAATAGACCAAGCCATAAAAACCTAAGTTACCAATCAAGAGACCCTCACAACCCAACCCTCAACCCAAACAGATCAAACCTCAAACCTCTTCGTCTCCACCTCATAAGAAACAAAAACCATTAACCATTCGTCTGAGATCCAAACCAACTCCCTAACTCGACTCAAACGATGACCTCCTCATCAACACACTTCTACCTACTCTAAGCACAACCATTTCCGCCCCTCCGTCAGAACTACCACCTCCACCACCTACATCTTCTGAACCCACTCCGTCTACACCACCATCTAAAAAGCTCTCAGTATCCAAAACGATTCCAACACCAAAAACAAAGGCTCAAGAAGAAAAGCAGCTCAAGAGAGCTGAGCTGAATCAAAAAGGGCTGAAAAGAAGAAGAAAGAAGGAGCAGAAAAACTAGTTGAAGTTGAACAAGAACAGATTGAAGAAGCAGTGCTTCAATCTATAATTGAACACCCGCTACAAACAGCCCTTGCAGAGCATGATGAACAAGAATTGCTTACACAAGAGGACATAGCTGCTACCTCAAAAGACCTAACAGCTGCACCCAGCCTCGACCAGCCTACAAAGGCTGTTACACTCTTTGTTTCCTTTGCGGAACGTGAAGAAGAAGGAACTTCGTCTGGAGGAGCTGGACCGATGATAGATGAAATGGCACTAGAAGATTATCACTCTGAAACGCCTCCATCCGAACGTCTCTAAAGGCACACAATGATTTACTTTGAGCAGCTTAAGTTGCGTTAGAGTGGAACGACAAAAGAATATTGCTTACTAGAACCCTTTAACCCAGAGCTACTTCAATCTTCAATTAATTATGAACTGGGTGAAGTTAACAATCCTAGGATGTGGACGACTCTCGTCAGAGAAGAATGGCCTTTTCTAGTTTGCCATGGGTATACTGAGAAATTGCCCATCATTGAAGAAGAAGCTACCCCAGCTATGTCATATGAGCCGCACATCACCCCATACGTCTGGGAGGAAGGCTACAGTACTTTGTCAGATGCTCCAATCTTCGTTTATCCACCGTCAACAAGAACCAAATTCCCAGCCAGATACAAAGTATGGAGATAGCGTGGGATTCTCTATCACACTTCTCCCTTCATTCTAAAATGCAACTACTCAGAGTATTTGATCATGTGCAGAACGTACCATTACAAGCCCAAAATCATTTATCTGTTTTGTCATAGGATGATCAAAACTTATCCTTTCGCCATCCGTCCAGAAGACAGTCCAGACTTTGAAGATTGGCAGATAGGTGATGATGACTAGGAATTAGGGAGAGTGATGAACAACTTCCTGCAGGAGAAGATGCAGATCTCGTTACAGCATGCTATCTGTGAGTGAAGGTGTCCAGACCTTGATATAGGCCTGCCTCGATTCATGATTACTCGCATGAGGCTCCTTATGAAGCCATGGACTACCTTTCGCATATGCTGTTAGAAGAAATATCCATGCCAAAATCTGTCTATGGGGAGAGGAAAAGAACCAACGTTTAGGCGCAACCCCCGAAGGCACTTGATGATTCGACAAAGAGCACTTTCATCTGCACAGCTGGCAAAATTAAAAGGAAAAGAAACTCTTCGAAACGCAGACCGCAAAAGGTTACAAGACCATGTTGAAGCGCTTAAACACTTCTCTGGCCTCTCTGCTGATGAAAAGAGTCTGCTAAGTCATGAAGCTGCACTACGTCCGACAGGTCACTGGACGTAAGTATCTCCGTCTCCCTCCACCTTTACACCCAAACCCCAAAACCAACTATCCCTTAATCAACCCCTCACCTATATCTTCTTCTCCTTTGAAACCTTTGAACTATATTTACCCTGTGGTCCTCCTATACCATATGTTTTCAGCTTATGTTTTGTAGAAGAACCAACTGATGAAGCAACTACTAGCTCTGCACCTGCACCTTCAGACAACAGACAAGACTTCTATGAATTGAAGTAGACTGCGCTCTGTCTTGAAGCTGATCTTCAAAAAGAACGCAGAAAATGTAAACGTGCAGAAGTTCTGTTGGCCAAGCTGGCAAAGCGCTTCAAGAGTGACCTCGGCTCATCGTCTACACCTTCAAACTCTGAATCCTCTGATTGATGATGCCAAAAGGGGGAGAAAGATAGAAGACAAAAGGGAGTATAAAGATATTGATCTTAGGGGGAGTATATTTTATGTTTATGAAACTTACATTGAATAATATCGTCTGGTTTATTTCAAATACTTATGTGTTTGTTTACAATTCACTAATCAAAAAGAACTTTCATAGAAAATTGAAAATTGTTTTTACAAAAATTATAATTGTTTGTCATCATAAAAAAGGGGAGAGTTGGCAATAAATATTTTACTAAGTCTAAAGAATGATAAATGCTTTTGTCAACAAAATAAAAGCATGTATTCAAACACACACACACACACACATGCACAGTTTTTCATCAAGGAGGAAATATTGAAAATTTTGTTTCTCTAAAAGGTAATGGCCTCAAATTATAGTATCTTACATCTAAAAGGAAATAATAGAGAGGATTCTTTGTATGCTCTATGGTTTCAGTATAGCCTAATCTTCCACATCAGAAAGGAATTTCTCTCAATACTTAACTTAAATTATGAAACTATTATATAATATTAACCATATTTTGGTAGGAGTGTTTTACTCTTTAAAGTAATCTGAATTGAAAAATTAGAAAAGGAGAAGGATAAATCAAATAAATTAAATTAAGAAACTACACTAAAAAGTATCTATGAATTATGTTTACAACTTTTAATTGTTGAATTGTTGCTATGCTCATTAGATCTTATAAATTATTTTCTAGTTATTATTTTTAGGAACAATGAGTATATCTCTGTGAAAATGATTTTGACACTCTGCTGGATTATCTAGAGAATATGTCATGAAACTTAGAAAACAAAGTCATAAGAAACTCCTGATTAAGTTAGAACTATGCTGAGAAGCATGAGGGCATGTGTTTAAGAAGTTACAGTTTGGTACACTATAGGACGAAAGACAGGGACCATTGTTTAGGTCTTGAGGGTAAAGGTATTGAGTTGTGAACATCCCAATGGTTAGGTTAGTGCCTTGCCCATGATAAATCACATAATCTGACTTGGTAACCATGACACATGTTCAGTATCATCGGGATTGGTGAAGTGTATATCTTGATGGGCATAAGACCCTTTCCTTGAGGTTGATAATTACGACATGGTTATTTGTACCTTGTTAGGGGTTATATAAACTCCCAATCACTTTCCAATGATTTCTGATGGTTAAGGTGAATCATCAGAGATAGGTATAAATCCATACATTTGGTAAAGGTCTGTGATTGAATCATGATAACATAGGTCAAACCCTAGTTTTCCCTATGTTTGATTGTTTGATAATTGTGTGCTTAGATTTTTAAACCTATTAAGAAAATGACGAGGCTTTATAAAGACCTCACTCCTTTCCTGTGTTTTTCTTTTCATATGTGATCATGATTCGAGTAGATGGACGTGTTATGCGGGATGGAGAACATACACATAGCAATAGCCTTCTAGGGCACTAGGGATATGACGTCGTGATAGGATTCTTTCTCTACAAGGGACCTACCACCTTTTTCTTCATGTCACCTATACCTGGCATTTGGCTCCCCATTAGGGAGGTCACACTACCCCTGACCTTTTCCACTATAGCTCCTGACAGCTTTGTTTGAGTAGCACCTCCACCACCCCTGCAGACTAATGTTGACATGCCTAACATTCACCCTTAGCCACCTCAACAGCAGATGGGCTATCAGCTAGATGGCACCCCAAAAATGGACATCATGGCAATCCCCACTCCTCCTCTACAGACCTACCATCGCTTGAGATTCTTACTCAGCCTGATTCTGACGACTGTTCATTTGGACCCTCCTACCATCTTGGCCAGGATTATGGTTGGAGTTCTTTTTCTTCAAAGATCAGTAGCGTAGGCAGTTTCGACGACATTTGGCAGCTACCCAATGGTCATGCATTTTCTGATGAGGATGATGAAGAGATGATTGACTCTAATGCCATGGACTCAAAGAACTCACAGTGAGGACCACTGATGACACTATTAACTTTTTGAAGACCTTATGGTTTTTGGGGAGGTTTAGTATATGGATATACTGTTCTGACTTAGATCATTATTTTGTTTGTATATAGATAGGGCAGGTAGCTAGGTTGACTTCTTTACATATTTATTTTGTATGTATTTTGGATGACTATACTTTGATTATGTACCCAATATATATATATATATATATATATATATATATATATAAATGATGTAGTGATGTTTATTTTATGATCATGGTTATTTATATAACACTTTTATAATTTATTAAACATTTGCAAAAATTAAATATAGAAAAGTTTTAATCAAATCGACATTTTTACTTAACCTTTTAATTAACTAACTATTAACGATCATTTTAAATAAACAATGCTTTAATCTATATAGGTGTTACATCTCTTACACTTGCTTATTATAGGTATTCTCTGCCACCATGAGCATATTACTTGTGACAACACCACAAGGTTGTTGATGAGCGAGCTCAGTGTTACTTACTAAGAGGCATGCTTTGTGACCAAGAAAGGAGCTTATGTGATCTCTAGTGGCTGAGGGAGAGATATAAGACATGCGTTGCAACTTTGGAGTACGTATTTATAGTTAGGGTGTTTTTCTTACCCTTGGTCGACTGCATAATATTCGCCAATAAAAGCTCAACACAAGTGTTGGTTAACTACCTGAAGCTCTTTTATGATTTGTAACTTGCGGCCAATATGCGTGGGGAGCCTCTGTATTGGCCTACCTCTATGATCATCTCAGCATTACCAGTCTCCATGCTATGGCGCAATTTGGAGGCTACATGACTTTGCTTATGGTACGATTTTGTATTTTGCATAGATATTTATTTGTGTTTATTTTCTTTATGAAAATTAATTTATTAATGGTTTCATAAGCGTGAATATATGAGCACTTCCCAACTATCACCCCTCACAAGTTGGTCATCGATTACTCTGAGCAGTCACCTCGTGCCTATATATGGAGGGCTATGAGGGGTTTCAATTGTGCATTGTGACCAGGGAAGCACTAGATCACTTCCAGTTGAATGACGTCATATGGCTACCACACGACACACACAAATAGCAGCGGTCGTTATACGAGGTTTCTTTTTACTTCGACTTCATTAATGCGGTCCTCCACTGTGCATCTATATGCCTAAGAGTGTGTTGGGGAAGTTTGGCTATGTGCACGGAATCCCTCAGCCCCTTTCTATTGGTTATCCAACATTGGCTTCATGTTTTAAGGACTGGGAGGCCCACATGGTGGATAGGGATGGCAGAGGAATGCTTATGCTGCATGGTACTCCATGGACCTATATAGATGGCTACATGGAGTGATTCCATCATGTTTCCCATCCACACCTCATTTGTCGGTAGAAGGATATCCTCCATGAGGCCCTCCACGAGTACCTATGCCACAACCTTGGGATGGCAAGCGTAGAGGTAGCTAGATAGAGTCCTCATCTAGCGACTCTTATACATACGAGGTAATTATCCATATCTTTCTTGTGTGTTTATTCAATGACAATGAAACCTTTGTTAATAATTGTTTGCATTGTTTTGTAGGGAATGTTTGAAAGGGTTGTTCAAAACCTGGAGTGCATGCTACACCTAAGGGCAATACCTAAAGGCATCGATGCTTTTACCTTCCTATAGACACATTGACCATTGCATAGGTAGGCACGATAGTTGGGTGCACATATCAAAGGAGGAGGACCATCTATGATCAATTTTGGATTTATGTTTTATACTGTTGGATATTTAGTATTTTATTTCATATGTACGTATCGTCTTGTATATATGTTTTGGATTTTATATGTTAGACTTATTGCGTGGTTGTTATTACTATTACATTGTTACAATTAAAGCATGTGATACAAGTAAAAACAAACAAACACAACATAAAAAATATTATTCGATTAAATAAAAACACTTTTACATAGATACGATACAAATAAAAACCATTAAACAAAATGCATAATGGTTCACTCAAACTAACGGTGGACTGGTCACTAAAGCTAGTTGGAGCCTTAGTTTCACATAAGTACACGATGATCTCTTCCATGGATCTTAGTTGACTCATATGGGCTAGGATCTCTTCAGGAGATTTGCCTGAAGTAGCATATAACTCAATCGGTGCAAGTCTAGGAAATTCAACAAAGATGGAGAACATCTTTGTTACATCATTGTCGTGTTTAAGCTCTAGAGACCCGTATTGAACACAACCATTCCCTAAGGATATAGGTTGTCAGTAATAAATATCAAGTAATATTCTTATACCTCCAATCTCATCGTGAATTTTTTTCCTAAGAGCAATAATTGTCATGTCCTCACTTATCCTAAGAAATTTTAGATCATGAGGACATTGAAACAAGACCCCTTTAGAAGCTATTGTCATATGTCCATCTTAATACACAACAACAAGGAATGAATCCATCTTTTTAGGGAAGAAAAATATAGAATGAAGATGGTTGAAAACCTAGATAGATGGAAAATTGTGAATGTGAAGGCAATGTGGTGCTTCAGAGCACATTTCTCTTATATTAGTGCATATACTGTTTACGCATTAGCGAATGATTAAAAGCTGTCCTGTGCGTTAGAAAAGGAAACAAACAAGATTGCACTGACTAAATCAAGGGTCCAGATCGCACCGATTCACAAGCATGCCCTGTATAACGCCTGTGTTTTCCTTAATGTGTGATTTAGTGATTTAATAACCAAAAGTAGAAATTAAAATGTAATCTCGATAATTGAGACAAATTAAATAAGTTGTTGTTATGTGATTGTTGTTTTGTGTTGTATTGTCTTGGAATTTCGATCTAAATTTATGGAACTTGAGGAAAATGTTGTTTAAGCCAAATGAAAATGTTGATGGTATCTATCTGGGTTGTTGAGTGGACAGTGATGTCGGGACGGTTTGGGTCTTAGGGAGTGGTTAGATGGACCTTGGGCCTTCGTGAGCCCAAAGCCCTTTTGAGGCCCTGGAGGACTTTAAGACACCCAAAGACTCATTCCCTCTCATTTTTGCTAGGCCACCCATAAACCACCTCCCCCAATCTCTCAATCTCTCTTAAACCTTTCAAGAGAAAAACAAGATTCATAGACTTGTCCCATTCCCTTGTGGTGAGAAGGATTGCTTTCCGGAAGATTTGGCTCAAGGGTTCATCTCTCCACATTCTCCTCTACCACAAATTTGGATTTCGGAAGCTCTAAGAGGTAAGGGAAGCTTACACTTGTTGAATCCTTGATATATGAACGTGGTTGTGTGTGAATATTGCCTTGGTTTGTGTTGAAAAACAAAATTAAATGAGTTTTGTTGAAATTTTTTTATTAAAAATGGGTTTGTTGATAAATGAGACGATTTGTTGTTGAAATGTTGTGATAGTTGTGATATCTATTGGGTGTGATGTTGTGGACCGCTGAATGATGTTGTTTGACCTCTGTGGGATTGATTTACAGTGGGGATAGGAGTAAAGTTTGGATTTCTATGTTTTTTGACAAGAGTCTTTGGTTCTGTTACCTGGTAGTCGCTAATCGACGAGGGCTTTCATTGAGCGAGAAAGCCCCTGGGAGTAAAGTGAGGCTTTTCGGGTTGAACTTTGCTGAGCGACCCTTGATGTCGCTGAGTGAGTGTTCTTAAGTTGTTGATGGAGGTTGAGGAAAGGAAAAAAATCGCTAAGCGAAGTTCAGTTTGCTGAGTGAGCATTCATGGAAATTTGGAAAATTTTTAGAAAGTAGTTTGCTGAGCAAGTAGAAGACTAGTTGAGCGAGCATGGGCATTTCGGATTGCTTGAGAGTGGTTCGTTGGGCGAGGACTAGACTCACTAGGCGATTGCATGTCCTGGAGAGTTGGTGCTCTCTATAACGAGTCTTCTGCTGAGCGAGTAATGTGTTTGCTCAGTGAGAGGCGTGTTTTAAAATTGGTCACTCTATGGAGTAGTTGGTTGCTGTGTGAACTGTGGTTAAGAGAAATTATAAAAGTCCCTAGAATGAATTCACTGAGCAATCCTAATTATCATTGAGCAAAAGACTCTAGAGATAGAAAGGGGTGTTATCTAGAGTGGGTATCACTTAGCAGGACTTATGGTCATTGAACGAGAACCTTCGTGGGGAAAGTAGACCCTCTGTAAGGGAAACCTTTACTAAGCGAACATATGGATCGTTGAGCGAGTTAGGTAGTCAGTTGTTGTCTTAGTTAGAAATTTCACTATGTTGAAAGTAGTTTAAGGAGGACTCTCAGTATGAATCCGTTGTGAGAATTGTTAAATGTAAGGGGAAAATGGAAGGTTCTTAGATAGGACCTCTATTTGTTGTAAATGATGTTGTTTTGAGATTCTTCAGGGGGAAAGGGCTGCTTGGATAGGGTCTTACCTGTTACCATGTATGGTGTTGAATTGAGCCTACATGGGATTGGTAGTGGTTGTCTGGCCATGTGTGGTGCTGGATTAAGCCCACATGGTGTTGTTGTTAAAATTTATCTAAACTGTTGATGTTGAGGTGATGTTGTGGTGTTGTACATGCATTGATGCATATGTTGGCGGTTGAGGTCACTGATGATGGACCTTATGCCATGCTGCAAGTAAGCACGTAAGTTGGTTGGCTGACTAGAGCAAATGGCTCATACAGGGCCTCCAACCTAGTGTTGGATGAGACGTGGGGTCGCTGTCATGAGCCTTTGGGGATAAGTGGATAGACGATTCCGCAAGGGACCAAGGTAATACAAACCTTGAATCGTGGTGAGTCACCACCCACATGCACTTATCCTGACAGATCATCTAATCTTATCTGTAGATCAGAGTTTGGTAATCCTTGAATGGTGAGAGGCACGTGATGAGGTGCTATTAATGCCATGTTAAAAGGTGAGACCTGGCTGATAGCTCGAATTGTTGTAAATCTCTCGAGAGTTGTGTCCTTATGCATTGACATAGTAGTGGTGGAACTATTGCATCATATGGTCTAACATTGTGGAATCCATACCGTAGGATTATATATTTGTATACATGTGAATAATGATGTGAGTTATTGATGGTCCCTTTGATGATATGCTATGTTATTTTTTTAGTAAGCTTACCCTTACTTTGTTGTTTTGTTTTGGTTGTTGCTGTTGCCATCGTTGCTTTCTGTTTGACTGTGATGATCACATCTTTGGGTGTGGGAGCAGACAGTGAGGCCTCAGTTGATCCAACTACCCAAAGTTAAAGACGGAGCTACTAGCAGGAGATAGTGTGATGGGATGAGTCACCGCCCTCTCTTTTGATGTTTCGTGATTACTATTTCATCTTTTGTTGGGATGTATAGTGTGACCAACCTTACGGAGTGTGTTTTGTACCCCTCTCCCTTTTAATTTATGTATATTGTAACGCCCGGCCGCTTTCAGGATGAGTGACTGTCCCCACAAACCAACACAAGACTTTTCAGCGTGCTTTGTCCTCACTCACACGCTTCCCGAGAAACTTCCCAGTAGGTCACCCATCCCTAAATCGCTCTAAGTTAAGCACGCTTAACTATGGAGTTCTTAAGTGATGGGCTACCGAAAAGTAGATGCATCTTGTTGGTATAGGTAGCACTTATTAATTCCTTTAAGCTATCCTCAACTGTACAGTCCCATACCCGCACAGCCTCTGGATCCCTCTCGTTCGGGTGTGTATTCGATTCATTCATGTACCCCTCCCGCTGGAAGCCTGCCAGGAGCCGCTCATTGTCCGTGCCTCATCTCTTTTGCACCGGCGATCACTCCCCGCCCTCGTCAGCGCCCGGGATGTTACATGCCCACCAGCTTCCGCTTGGTTCGTCCTCGAACCACACCGTACTGGGAGAGAGGCCTTGCTCTGATACCACTAAATGTAACACCTGTTTAATTTTAAATATAATTCATATTAATTTAGTTATTAAGTTTAAGTAAATAAAAATGCGTGTAAAATTTTTCCAATTTTAAAAGACATTCCAAACTTAACAGATTTGGAAATGGTAATAAAATATGAAAGATATATACATATATTTCATAAAACTGTACATCATGGTTTGAGTAATACATAACAGTCAGAAAACAAAAGTACATCGAAATACATATACTACCTAACCCACTATATATATAAAAAAAAAGATCCTATACAGAGCAGTATTTATCTACCATATCCCTTATACAAAAGAAAATACTATAGGTCTTCAGGTCTTCCCCCGTTGAGATGTTCTCTATCTCGTACTCAGCATCACAGAGCATTAATGTCGTCTTCAATAATCACGACCAATCATACACAAAAGAAAATAATGGAGTGAGATGTTTTGTTCTAAAATCACTTTTACATGTGCGGTAGAAAATCTACCATAAAACAAAGATAAAACACAACTGACAACACAAGAGATCCTAAGGTTCATTCTAAGTTATATCTGACTACCCTTGATTAGGTATGGATCCATACTTCTCATTAGTGGGTAATAGTTCTCAACAGAACCTGGGAAGTGACTGGGAGTACATATACCCCTCTCAACACCATCACATGGTACAATCCTCGTCATCATTGAGGAACAAAATAACAATTTAGGATATCCATTTATAGAGGTATACTCTCAAACCAATCCTGGAATGCTGAGCAGTTGTCAGGGTTATCGAGTTTGGTCAGGCGAATATCCCGGCTCAAGGGCGCTACCCTGGCCATTGGGACTTTCACCACTCGATGCCTACCCCAAGACCTCCGCAAGTGGGTCCCTGCCTTTCATTCCTCAGCGTACCAAACTGTGGCTTCCCTAGCAGGGTGTCATGCCACTGCATGTCACTTGCTTTACATTACTCACTAATTTATCACTTCCTAATTTCTCAAACAGAGGTTTCCCTGGTCTCATTTAATTTGAGCACCAGTATAATCAACATTTCTGCCTTATTTTGCAGAAATTGCACTATACCAAAAGAATAACGATATAACAATTATAGTATAATTACTAAAATTTTGGCAGAATAACAATTAAATAAATGCATTTTGATTTTCTAAATTTGAGCAGAGTAACAGCTTAGTAAATGTATTTTTATTTTCTAAAATTGAACAGAGTAACAGCTTAGCAAGTAAAATTTAATAATTTAAATTTGAGCAGAGTAACAATTTAATAATCATGATTTAATAATTTAAATTTGGGCAGAGTAACAACTTAGTAAAAATTAAAGTTTAACTTTAAACAATAATAACAATACTAAAATTAAAGCCTAAACGGGTTTAGGGGAAAACCCTTCCTACCAATATGCAAAGTGAAAGTAATTTAGAACCAACCCCACTTCCCCCATTACCTCTAAGATAGTTGATGAAGAGGATGGAATTGTTGGTGCAAAGCTTCTAGGAAGAGAAATTCTACTAGTTGCAAACTAGCAAAATTTTAACATAAAAACTAGATAAAAAATATTTTAGAGAGAGAAAACTTTAGAAAGAGAAGCTCTCTAGCTTGGGAGAGGAAAGGATGAGTGAAAATCTGAAAACTTTGAGGCCTATTTATAGAAGAAGGAGGGGGGTTAGGTGTCCAAATAATTACATCATCCATTATGTCACAATTATGTCATAAATCCAATTTTTATTTATTTTTAATCCAATTTAGGGACACATATCTCAAATAGGTGGTGAATCACCTATTTTAGGGTTGGGGACGTGCTCCACCAGCTGTCCCAAGCCTCCATGTGTCAAATTTTATCTGTAGGTGAATTAACCGGTACCGACAAAAACGCCTAAACTTGAAAAATTAGCTTTTAATATCAAAATAATGTATTTTAATGCAAACTGGATAAATACATTAATTTTCATCAAAAATAAATTTCTAATAATAATTTTTAATTTTTATTAATTTATTTCAAATTATATGTATTTATTGTGTATTTTTAAGCTAGAAAATTCATAGAAAATCCATTTTAATTCAATAAATATCAAATTTTTTATCAAAATTATAAAATTAAATATTTTACCCATAATTAAACTAAAATCACCATTTCACCCTTTTTGAATGTCAAACCAGTACTGGCTGGCTTATTAGACACGTAGGGGCATTTTGGTCATTTTATACAGAAATTCTAGAAAATTCCCAAAAATTTCCAAAATTATATTTTTATATATATGACATAATTCCAAGCTCAAATTGACATTTTAATGTCAATTGAATCTTTTCCACATGTCAGTTCTTAGTGTTGAGAAATAAGGACAAAATTGTCATTTTCTAATTTCTCCGGGCTCCGGCTCGGAAAAATTATTAAAAATCAAGATTAAATAGCTCTTGAAATTTTGAGTAAAATGGTCGAAGTCAGAATTTCAAAATTCCTTTCCGATTTTTCAGAATTGTATTGCTAAATATTATAAAAAAACAGTGGAAGTATTGAAATAGGATTATTATATTTTTCACTACTTTTCTCTCAAAATAAAGTTTTTATAATGAGAGATATTTAATATAAAATTTTCAAAATATTTTGAGGTCAAGAAGTCTCCGATTGGTTCCAACAGTCAACCAGGGGTATTTTTGTCATTTTACAAAAATTATCTCAATAAATTCTAGAAAAATTTCTAAAATTATTATTAATTGTTCTAAATACATTGATGACTTAAAAACAATTTTTAAACATACAGAATAATTTAATATACAAAAGTAGGGGTGTTACATTACTCCCCTCCTTTTAGGAATTTCGTCCCTGAAATTCTCTTACCAGTAAAGAGATGAGGATATTGTTCTTGCATCTTGCTCTCTACTTCCCAAGTTGCATTTCCATCATCAATTTGACTCCACACAACCTTCACCAGAGGTATTTCTTTACCTCTAAGCTGTTTTATCCTCCGATCCTTTATTCTAATCGGGGATACGTCATAAGTAAGATTTTCTCTTATTTGTACTATATCAGGCTCAATGATATGTGAAGGGTCAGGTATATATTTACGTAGTTGGGAAACATGAAAGACATTATGAAGATTAGAAAGATTGGGTGGTAAGGCTATTTGATATGCAACAAGACCAATCCTTCTAAGGATTTGGTAAGGACCAATAAATTTAGGAGAAAGTTTTCGGGATTTTAGGGCTCTGCCAACCCCAGTTACAGGCGTAACTTTCAAAAATACATGATCTCCTTCTTGAAACTCAAGGGGTTTTCTCCTTTTATCAAAATAACTTTTCTGCCTATCTTGCGATACTTTCATCTTTTCCCGAATTAGTTTAACTTTCTCTATGGTTTCTTGTAATATTTCAGGTCCAACTATCAGAGATTCCCCAGTCTCATACCAACAAAGTGGAGTCCTACATTTTCTCCCGTACAAAGCCTCGTAGGGAGCCATTCCAATGCTGGAATGAAAACTATTGTTATAGGTAAACTCGATCAGTGGTAAGAATTGATCCCAGCTACCTTTCCATTCTAGGATACAAGCTCTAAGCAAATCTTCTAAGGATTGGATAGTCCTTTCAGACTGTCCATCAGTTTGAGGATGATAAGCTGAGCTTAGTCTTAGCTTAGTCCCTAGGGCTTGTTGCAAACTCTCCCAAAATCTAGAAGTGAAACGAGGGTCCCTATCAGAGATTATACTAGAAGGCACTCCATGCAATCTAATGATTTCTCTGATATACAACTGGGTTAACTTTTCTAGAGAAAACCTAATATTGATGGGTAAGAAATGGGCAGACTTGGTTAGTCTATCCACAATCACCCATATAGCATCATAGCCAAAGGTTGTTCTAGGAAAATTTGTTACAAAATCCATTGCTATACTGTCCCACTTCCATTCAGGAATATCTAAAGGTAGTAATTCTCCAGAGGGTTTTTGGTGCTCTATTTTAGCCTTTTGACAAACTAAACAAGATGTAACAAACTCTACTACAGCCTTCTTCATTCCCGACCACCAAAACAACTTTTTCAAATCTTGGTACATTTTGGTAGAACCTGGATGAATACTTAGTTTACTCTTATGAGCTTCTTCCAAAATCATTTTTCTTAATTCTCCACTTTCTGGCACACAGATTCTTCCTTGGAATCGAATGACACCATTTGAATCCTGATTAAACTCCAATTCCTTCCCTTCAGTCCTTGCTTCTAATCTTTCTTGGAGATATTGATCAGTATTCTGGGCTTCCCGTATTTGTTCTAGAAACTCATTGCTTATTTGAAGCATTCCAAAACTAATACTTCTTGGTTTTATCTCCATAGCTAAACCTAAATCTCTAAACTTCTCTATCATTTCCATCTCCTTGACCATCATCATTGAGATATGTAGGGATTTTCGACTTAGAGCGTCTGCTACAACGTTTGCTTTACCAGGGTGGTAATGCAATTCAAAGTCGTAATCCTTCAGGAATTCCATCCATCTACGTTGTCTCATATTCAACTCCTTTTGGTCAAACAAATACTTTAGACTTTTATGGTCACTAAACACTTCAAACCTAGCACCATAAAGATAGTGCCTCCAAATCTTCAAGGCAAAAACTATTGCAGCCAGTTCTAAATCATGAGTTGGGTAATTAACCTCATGTGGTTTTAATTGCCTTGAAGCATAAGCTACCACTCTCCCTTCTTGCATCAATACACATCCTAATCCTTGCCCAGATGCATCACAATATACTTCAAACTTTCCAGTAGGATTGGGCAAAATCAATATAGGCACAGTGGTTAACTTATTTTTCAACTTTTGGAAACTAGTCTCACAATCCTCTGTCCAAACAAAAGGTTGTCCTTTACGGGTTAACTTAGTTAGAGGCAAAGCTAGCTTCGAAAATCCTTCAATGAATTTTCGATAGTACCCTGCTAATCCTAGGAAACTCCGTATTTCTGTTATTGTTGTGGGTTGTTCCCAACGTAACACTGCTTCCACCTTGACAGGATCTACTGAAATTCCCTCTTTTGTAATTACATGTCCTAGAAAACTTATTTGTTCTAACCAAAATTCACACTTTGAGAATTTGGCATACAACTGCCTTTCTCGCAATATTTGCAGTACTATCCTTAAGTGTTCCTCATGCTCTTGGTGATTTTTAGAGTAAACCAAAATATCGTCTATAAAGACTATCACGAATTTGTCCAAATATTCATGGAATATCCGGTTCATGTAGTCCATAAAGATTGCAGGAGCATTAGTTACACCAAAAGGCATTACCAAATACTCATAATGTCCATATCTTGTCCTAAAGGCTGTCTTTGGTATATCCTCAGTCTTGACTCTAATCTGATGATAGCCAGATTTCAAGTCAATCTTTGAAAATACCGTCGCTCCTTTCAATTGGTCCATAAGATCATCTATTCTAGGTAATGGGTACTTATTCTTGATAGTGATCTTATTGAGTTGGCGATAGTCAATGCACAATCTCATGCTTCCATCTTTCTTCTTAACCAACAACACTGGAGCACCCCAAGGAGAAACACTAGGTCTAATGAATTGTTTTTCTAAGAGTTCCTCAATTTGCTTTTTCAATTCTGCTAGCTCTAAAGGGGACATTCTGTAAGGTGCTATAGATATAGGTCTTGATCCTGGTACCAAGTCTATGCTGAATTCTATTTCTCTTTCAGGAGGTAAACCAGGAATATCTTCGGGAAAGACATCATGGAAATCACAGACGATAGGTAGATTGTTAACTTTTAAATCTCCCTTGGGTTTTAAAGAAGATATAATCACATATATTTGAGCTTCCTTGTTTTTAGGAGCGTCTATATGGTTGGCAGTGACCATCTCAAATCCCACAGAAGTCTCGAATTTTGATTCGAAGACTAAGGCTTTTTCGTGACAGTTAAGAAGAACATGGTTGGAAGATAACCAGTCCATTCCTAATACTAGATCTAATTTAGTTAAAGGTAAACAGATCAAATTTATAGAAAAAGTTCTACCTTCTATAATAACTGGACAGTTTAAACATGCGCGAGAAGTAACAACAGGGATATTGGTAGGGGTAGAAATGACAAGGTCATAAGGTAAAAGTGAAACAGGAAAATTCAAGTGCTTCACACAATCATTAGAAATAAATGAATGAGTTGCGCCCGAGTCGTATAGTACATTTAAGAGATTATCGTTTATGACGCACTTACCTTGAATAAGGTCATCAGATATGGCCGCTTTAGTTCCGCTCATGGTAAAGACTCTACCATTGGTTCGAGGTCTACCAGCTGGAGCCTTTCCATTATTGTTATTGTTCTGTTCCTTCTTGGGCTTTGTACATATGCTGCTATAATGGCCCTTCTCTCCACAATTGAAGCAGGTAAGCGATGACTTGTTGCAATCCCTCTGATGGTGATGTCCTCCACAACGGTAGCATCGAATAGGAGTATTAAAACTCCTAACAGCAATAGTCCTTTGGCTGGATGTTCCATCATTTGATCTAGGTGGGGCATTGTATGGTTTCCGTTGCTCTAGAAAATTTTGTCTTTTGTTTCTTAGTGGTCCTCCGCTTTTCCACTGGGTTTGCCTAGCTTTCATGTCATCTTCATAGATTCTGCAACGATTCACCAAGGTAGGAAATTGGGCTATCTCAAGATACCCTACTGCCTGCTTGATGTCAAGTCTTAATCCACTCTCAAATTTGGAGCATCGTGACCTTTCATCAACTCCATTTTGAAAGTAGGGGCAATATTTTGACAATTCATCAAATTTAGCAGCATATTCCCCAACAGACATATTATGTTGCTTCAACTCAAGGAATTCTATTTCTTTTCTTCGTCTTAAGTCTTCTGGAAAATATTTCCCCAGAAACTTCAAACGAAAAACTTCCCAAGTAATTTGTCTTCCTCTAACTTCTTCTTGCTGCTTAGCGTACTTCCACCAATATTCTGCCTCTTCAGACAACATAAAGGTGGCATAATTCACTTTGTGTGCATCAGTGCACTCCATGGCAGTAAAGATTTTCTCGATCTCCGCAATCCAGTTTTGAGCACCATCAGGATTGAATCCGCCTTTGAATGTTGGAGGGTTGTTTTTGCGAAAAGCTGCAAGACCTCGATATTCTGTAGGTTCATTGTCTCGTCCTTGATTCATATTTTCAAGGACAGCAGTCATTCTTTCAAGTATTTGTTGAGTAGCATCTCGATGTGGTCTTTCGGCCATTGTCTGAAAAAGAGAATCAATGTCTTAGTTCCTTGCTTTGAATAAAACCATATGTTAGGTGAGTAAAAATAATATGTGAAATAGTACACCAGATAGATTCCCAGGAAAGAGAGGTGGGTCACAATGGACGCTCTTAAGTACCAAGTCTTTCCTAGCCAGAACCTAACTAGATATGCACTAATCACTTTTACTAAACCCAACAGCTAACATTTGGTATATTCTTAGCAAAGTCTTCAATTGCGTGCGCAGACCACTTTCCGCAACAAAGTTGGACGTCCAAAACGAATATAAGAACAAACAATTCATCTTTCATTCCTGTTTTATCAACAGTGAATGAATGAACACACAGCACAAGAATGGTCAAGGCCATACTCCAGGCTTTGACAGGACAGAACTGCTCTGATACCACTAAATGTAACACCCGGCCGCTTTCAGGATGAGTGACTGTCCCCACAAACCAACACAAGACTTTCAGCGTGCTTTGTCCTCACTCACACGCTTCCCGAGAAACTTCCCAGTAGGTCACCCATCCCTAAATCGCTCTAAGTTAAGCACGCTTAACTATGGAGTTCTTAAGTGATGGGCTACCGAAAAGTAGATGCATCTTGTTGGTATAGGTAGCACTTATTAATTCCTTTAAGCTATCCTCAACTGTACAGTCCCATACCCGCACAGCCTCTGGATCCCTCTCGTTCGGGTGTGTATTCGATTCATTCATGTACCCCTCCCGCTGGAAGCCTGCCAGGAGCCGCTCATTGTCCGTGCCTCATCTCTTTTGCACCGGCGATCACTCCCCGCCCTCGTCAGCGCCCGGGATGTTACATATATTTTGGCCTTAATGTCATCCCTCCTGTCTGTTTATTCTTTGCGATTTGTAAAGATCGTATAATGGTTTTGGTTGAGACGGATAGGTCTCATTTTGATATATATATATATATATATATATATATATATATATATATTTACACATGATTTTAGTGCTTAGTAGTAATGTAATAAGACTCGGCTCGAACTGGCCGGTTTGACCAGTTCGGCCGGGAACCGGCCATACAACCGGTCCGAGCCACTTGTTGGACCAGATACGCTCCAGAACCGGTTTGAACCGATGTGACTCGGTCAGTTTGGAGGTCGAACCGGTGACTCGGCGAATCAATTCGAACTGGTTAGGTCACACTTACTTTTTTTTTCTGGGTCCCAAAACGACATCGTTTGGGGTTAGGGGTTTTCTTTTTTTCCTGGCACCCAAGACGACGTCGTTGGGTTAGGGGGCATAAAACAGAAAGGGTTTCTGTTTTGTGTTGTCCCCAACATGCCGACGCCCCTGCCTCTGTTCTTCTTCTTCCCTCAGGCTTGCCCCTCTCGTCGTTTGTCATCCTCCAAGCTCCAGCAGCACCTGCGGGCTGCGTCACTATCGCCTCCTCGTCGCGCTTCTCCTTCGTCACTGGCGTCAAGACGCTCGGCTCAACGGTGATGACGCAGCATGAGTGCTTCCTCCGTCAGTTCTGCTTTGTCACCAACGACTTGTGGCTTGTGCTGTTGTGCAATCCAAATAAGAACAGTAACACATTCATTGTTGGAACCTAGAACTTCAAAAAACCAACAACCCTTGTGGCTTGTGCAATTTTGTAAGAGTAATTCTAAATTTCTAATTTCCATATACTTGTACAATTGTAGGATTGTATTGTAGTCACAAATGTCTTCTATGAAAGTATATTATCTATCAATTTTGATCTGTGTGGCTATGTATAGTATAGAGACTTATAAAAATTTCTAGAGAATAATGTGTGTTAATGTGTTATTGTTAGAATTGAAAATATGGTTTGACTTACATTACATTGTTATTCTGGTTGATGTATTTTGCAAGATGTTGGCACATAGTGATGGCACTATAGTTAGTTTTTATTTTTGAATCTGTTCTCTTACACATTATCCTAATGTGTTGTCATGGTTCAATTTGTATTTTGTACTACTAAATAACAGATTTAAAGATGGCATCTTCTGAACCTGAGCAACCATCATCACAAGAAACATCAACTTTAAATTCAAGGCTTTGGGGGAAAACTAATCCAGCATGGGGACATTGTAAACAACTTGTTGAGGAGAATGGAAAAATTGTTTTACTATGTCTCTATTGTGATAAAATTATTAGAGGAGGTGGAATTAATAGATTCAAAAGTCATTTGGCTGGAGAAAAAGGACAAGTTGAACAATGCAAAAAAGTGCCTGCAAATGTTCGTTTTCAAATGAAGCAAAATATTGATGAATGTAGAAGCAAGAAACGAAAAGTCCAAGAAGACTATGAGGATAATTTTCCACTTGATGAAGATAGTGTGAGAATAGTTTATGATCTTCCACAAAGACCAACAGCTCCTGGATCTCAAAAGGGAAGAGTACTAGCCGCATTGGTGATTATTTCATGCCTAGAACAACTCCTAGAGCTCAACCAACTTAAAAAAGTGTGTTGCAAAGTAAAGAAGTGGTAGAAAAGTGTGACCTTGCAATTGCAAAATGGATTATTGATGCTTCTGTGCCATTCAATGTAGTTAATTCAGGATATTACCAACCTATGATTGATGCTATTTGTAGCATGGGACCAAGGTATAAAGGTCCAAATTTTCATAATGTTCGTGGCTATTTGCTAAATAAGTGGGTTGATGGTGTGAAGAAGCTTGTTGAGAGTTACCGTGATGTTTGGAAGGAAACTGGTTGTACTCTTATGGCAGATAGGTGGACTAATCGATGTAGGCGAACTCTTATCAACTTTTTGGTTTATTGCCCTAAAGGAATTGTCCTTCTAAAGTCTGTGGATGCTTCTCATGCTTCTAAAACTGCAGAATTGTTATATAAGCTTTTCAGAGAGGTGGTGTTATATGTTGGTCCTGAAAATGTATTTCACATAGTCATAGATAATGCTACAAATTATGTTGCTGCTAGCAAGTTATTGGAAGCTGAGTTTCCAAAGCTATATTGGTCTCCTTGTGCAGCACATTGTATTAATTTGATGTTGCATGACATTGGAAAATTAGAGGAAGTAAGTGAGATCGTGTCCTTAGCCTCACAAATTACCAAATACATATATAATCATTGTTATTCTTTGTATTTGATGAGGAAGCATACAGGTGGAAGAGAAATACTCCGTCCTGCTCCAACCTGCTTTGCCACAAATTTCATTGCCTTACAAAGTATTTTGGCTCAAAAAGATGCACTAAGAGCCATGGTAACATCTAGAGAATGGACAAGCTCAACTTATGCTAAAGAAGCCAAGGCAAAAAGATTTGTGGAACAAGTCTTAGATTCTGGGATTTGGAAAAAATGTGCCAATATTGTGAAACTTACTGAACCACTTGTGTGTGTTTTGCATATTGTCGACAATGAAGATAAACTTGCTATGGGTTTTCTTTACCAAGCAATATAAGGCTAGGGAGGAGATGGTGAAGAGATTTAGAAGAAATAAGAAGAAAGTGGAGCCTTACTTGAACATCTTAGATAGACGTTGGGATTCTCAGCTTTGCAAAAATTTCATGCTGCTGGTTATTGGTTAAATCCATCTTGTCAGTTTAATGCTGGAGAATTTGAAAATCACAGGTCCACAACATCTGGACTTTTGGATGTCATTGAAAGGTATTCTCATGGAGATCCTGATTTGCAATCTAAATTGACAAGTGAGATGAGAATATTCAAGAATGCTGAGTTAGATTTTGGAAGGCAAGCTGCTATGCGTGAATGAAATACAGTGATGCCAAGTAGAATTAGATGTTTATAACTTTCATTATCTATGATCTTTCATCTTAGGTTTAGTTTAATATGTACATTGATTTATTTTTTTAATCCAATGTAGATCAATGGTGGGAATCTTATGGATGTGGTGCACCAAATTTGCAAAAGTTGGCTATCCGTGTCTTAAGCCAAACTTGTAGTGCTTCAGGTTGTGAATGGAATTGGAGTTTATTTGAGCACATACATTCAAAGAAAAGAAATAGGTTGGAGCATCAAAAGCTCAATGAACTTGTTTTCGTTCGTTACAACTTGAGGTTGCAACAAAGGTATAAATAAGTATGTTTATTCTTTATTGATTGTTTATCATGTTTGGATTTTTGTATACTAATTATGATGAAATTAATAAATTTAGGAATCGATTAAGGAAGCAAAATTATGATCCTATCAACTTTGAAACACTTGATGACCATGGTAATTGGGTATTGGAGGAGTCACCACCATTCTTAACCAATGAGGAGGTGGAGGCATTACGTAATGATCTTGCAAATATGACTCTTCAACCAATTTCAAATGATATTGGTATATCCTTATTACATTATAAATATAACTTTATTGTGTTATAATTAATATCACTTGATGTTAATTGCTAATTTATTTTTACAATAATATTGTCATAGATTAATTAAATTTGGATGAAGATGAAGATGATGATGATGCATATGACAACACCATGGAAAATGTGAATCAAAATAAAAGCAATGTTGGTGAAGCTTCTGATTTCTTGGATGAAGATCGAGGACCCAAATTGGACACCACTTTGACTCCTTGGACATAAATAGATTATTAGTTATTGTAATTGTTTTTGTTATTTTAGTTGACTTTGAGTTGTGAATTATTATGTTTAGATTATGTTTTAGAACTTATTTGTAAGTTTCTTTTATATGAAGACCTTGTTTGTTTAATTAGAACTTATATCTTGGTGATGGATTTGAATTTAGAGAATGAACTTGTGGATTTATGATAATTTGTGTTGTGAATTTTTTGAGAATTTTTAAGGTATAGTTTACTCTTTTTATGATTTTTTGAAATATAAAACTTTATAGGTTATGAAATATTGAGAATTTTTAATGCGGACCAAGTCATGCGGTTCAACTAGTGACCCACCGGTTTGACCAGTAACCCAGTGACCCAATACCTCGACCGAGTCGAGGACCGGTCTGAGTCTGATAACATTGCTTAGTAGTATGAAGTTCATTAGGTTCTCCTTCGAAGTTAAAGAAAAGAAAAGAAAAACTCAATATATGAGGCTTTTATCTAAATAAACCTTTTTTCTTAAAGGATAGAAAAAGTAGTGTTGTGTCGCAGCGACTGTGGGTCATTACACCCTATTCGTGTGTTAGTGAGTGATTAAAAGCTTTGTCTTGTGCATTAAAAAAAAACTATTGAGAATGAACATCGTAAATCAAGCGTCCATATCACATCGATTCAAATGTGTGCCCTATTCACACGTCAGTGACTGATTAAAAGCGTTATCCTATCATTAGAAAAAGTAACGGTCGGGATTACACACAGGAAATCAAGGGTCTAGATCACACTGGTTCAAACGCGTGCCCTATTCACGCGTTAATGAATCATTAAAGGCCTTGTCTTGTGCATAAAAAAATAGTTGCCTGTTGAATTGAATTTATATATATAAACTATTAAATTAGAAATACACAACGAAAACAAGTTTTCATTGTGTATTTTGGATTCATGCACATCAAAAATGTGTTTTCGTTGTGTTAAGGGGTGTGTGGCCTTCATACACAACAAAAACACATTTTTGGTGTGCACAATACACAACGAAAACTTATTTTCATTGTGTATGGGGGTCACACCCCCTAACACAATGGAAGCACGTTTTTATTGTCTATTTTGTACAACGAAAACATGTTTCCATCACGGATATTTTCAGAAAAAAAAAAAAAACAAAGTATGAAGTGAAATTAGAGAAAAATGGGGTGAGAATAGCAACACTTGTGTAGACATTAAGGTTACAATGGGCCTAGCATCATTAAAAGCATATGTCTAAAAAGACAATGGTATTGGGTGAGCTTTGTGTATGGAAAAAATGTGGTTAGAAAAAGGGACTTGATTAAAATTGGTCAGTCAAATTTTCTAATGAACGTTAGTTATTGATAAACTGGTGAATATTTCTTACAAAAAAAAAATATGCATTTCCTTTTTTAAAATAAGACATCTAATATATACGATTATTTTTTTAAAATCTATAATTTTTTTGGGTCACCATGTTATTGGTGATTTGGTGTGAAGTTAAATTACTTTCTAAATTATTATTCCCTTTTAGTCTCCACATTTTAGTCAAATTACTTTTTAAATTATTATTCCCTTTCAGTCAAATTACTTTCTGAATCTCTATTCCTTTTTAGTCTCCACATTTTATTAAACTACTTTACCTTTTAATTACTTTGTAAATTATTTACTAATTTATCTTTTAACTACCCTCTAAATTATCCACTACACTCATTATTCTTTTTTAGACTCTCGTATCAAATTAACCATATTAAATTATTAAAAGATAAAAATTATTAAAAAAAAGTCAAATATAATATTTTCTAAAGTTTCTTAAAATCATTTCTAAAAAAACTACAAGGAAATAATTTCTTTAAAATTTGCTGCAACACGCCAAGACCCCCTTGTGTATACAATTAAATTTTTTTAATTTAATTTTTTAAAAATAAAAAAAAGTTGTCAGTTAAAAAAATAACTACAATTTCTAATTTAATTTTTTAAAATAAAAAATAAAAAGTTGTCAGTTAAAAAATAACTACAAGTAAATAATTTCTATAAAAGTGCTGAAAATTTGCCGCAACACGGCAACACCCCCTGTGTGTGTATATAAATCAAGCAGTTCTCCCTCGTCGTCTTCACCAATAAAAGTTGAGTAAACAAATTCCTTGGAGATATCTCAAATCCAGAAGAATATTGTTGATGTCTCATCATGTTTGAACTTCATCAAAAAAATATCTTTTTAAGAAAATAGATGAAGACAACACACCATGAGGCTGCATCCAAATAATTCAGTAACTAGAGGTTGTTAAAGCAAAAGTGATTTTTAAGGGTCGTTTCATCTTGAAGGATGAGTTATGAAATTTTTTTAAGATCACATTTTATGCTTTATTTCAGAAAGAAGTTGGTGATAATCTAGTCTTGTTCTATCAAGAATACCTCAAATATAATTTGAAGTGGTGTCCACTAAAAGACAATTTTTTATTTTTTTTTGAATGTCACTAAAAGACAAATTAGAGATTAGTTTGAAATTTAAATATTCTCAAAATACTAAAATTGTTTGGATTTGAAGACTTCTCCAACGGTCAGAAGCCTTCTCTAATTACTAGTTTATGCTCTCATCAATCGGACATCGATATAAAAAGATCAAAAGAAATTTTTGCATGTGAGTTGAAGAGATTAATATTAAAAAACTGTTATCATTCTACTTCACCTACCTTCTAAACATCTAGTTTATGTTCTAAGCTTGTTGATAGTTCATTATAATTAGCTTGTATAATTTATCCATTCCTTGAGAGTTGAGTGTAATACTTAGATCCAAAATACAAACCCCAAAACACCTTATATAGGTTGTTGTTATGCGAATTTAAATAGTGGGCCTAAAATTGCAAGCACATAAAGGGTTACAATGGGCCTACCACCATTAAAAGCATATGTCTCCAAAAAGTTTTCAGTACTTTTGGAATGAAAAATTATAAATGTCTGGCTGAAATTGTTCGTCAAGGGCTTACTTGACCCAGTGAACCATTTTTAAGCATTATTTTAAAAACCAGAGGAGATTGGCTAGTTCAACCAGCTCAACCGGAAATTGGTCCACTAGTCCGTTAACTTCAAAAAATTAGAACATTTCAAAATAAGTGAGAATCAGTAAAAAAAATCGGTCAAATAGGTCCAAAATCAGTATAAAAAACTGATTTGAACTGGCATTTTTTAATTTTTATTTTATATTTTTTCAATTTTCAATTTTTTAATTTAATATAAAACATTTTTAAGACAAATAAAAACACATATTTAAAGATTTCACATAAGTATAAATTATTTTGTCAATTATTATTAATTTATCTTATAAAATATATAATTTAGTCATTTATATTAATTTATAATTTTTTGGATCCTATATTTTTATATTCTTATATTATTTTGATTACTTAAAATATTATATAATATTAAAAAATATATAAATTTAATTACTACCAATTCAACTACGATTAGACCATTGAATCTTGAACCAATGTTTTCACTAGTTTAATCACTAGTTCAATTTTAAAAACATTGTTTTCAAGGCATAGTTAATCACTATTAGGCATTTTAATAATCTTATAACATTATTAACTGCTTGTAAGGCATATTTTATCATTAGTGTCACAAGTACAAATTGATAGTTATATATATACATTTATTTACTTTTAACCACTTGTAAGACAAAATTAACCACCATTAGACATTTCAATAATCTCATTACACTATTAACAACTTGTGAGACGTATTTAATCATTAGTGTCACAAATACAGATTAATAATTATATACACATATTCATTTACATTTAACCACTAGTTGTGAGGCAAAATTAACCACTATTAAACATTTCAATATCTTAACACATTAGTAACTCATTGTGAGACATATTTAACATTAGCACCATAAGTATAGATTGGTAATTGACAATTGTATGCAGTCACATTCAATTACTATTAACTACTTGTGAGTCAAAGTTAACTATATTTATGCATGTTGTTAACGATGTGTGACGGGCAGATGTTGGATGGAGAATTTTAGGTAGGAATGTCAAATGAGCTAACCCAACCCACCCTTAACCTGTAAAAAAACAAGTTTGGTTGGGTTAGACCCTGTTTTAAGACTGGGTTGAAAATCTCAACCCAACCCGTGGTGGGTTGTGGGTTTGGGTTGGATTGACCCACCATTTTTTTTTAAAAAAAAACTATAAAAAATGGATGACTCATAAGTTGACTCACCAAAATAAATAAATACAAGATCAAAAGAATATTGTCTTAGCACAAATTCTTTTTAAAATATCATTGCGAGTTAAATAAATGTAGAGTAAAGTAACAAAATAACATGAAATCCATAATACTTTATAAAACATTATGTCTAATAAAACAATATTAACTAAATAATTTATCAAAATATCTAACAAAAAAAAAAAAACCAACCTAATACATCAACCCAACCTAACCTTCTCCTTTACCTATTGGGTTGGTGGATTATGAAGGTTGGGTTATGTTAGTTAAAGGGTTGAATCACCTAACCCAACCCAACCCGTTTTAGTAGGTTAAGTGGGTTTACCCGTTGAGTTCAACCCATTTTGACATCTCTAATTTCAGGATATGCTAGTCATTACCTTTTTGGAAAAAAAATTTAATGACACACCTGATATACTTCTTCTAGGAGTAAACGGTCACTTTCATTCCTAAATTTGTAGGGTGTTGTCACTTTAGTCCCTCCGAAAGTGGCTTCTATCTATCACGTTAGTCCAACCGTTACTTATGCTTCATTAAAGCTAACGTTTTTGCTAACATGAGGCGTTATGTGTATATGTAGGAGTAGAGGCTTACACCTGGAGGACAAGTTAATGGCCATGTGTTGATGGTGGAAATTTGTTTTGAGAATTGAAATCACTTCAATTCTCAATGAATAACTTCTCACAAAGATTCTAACCAACAAATAAAGATATTTAAAATGGGACTTAGAGTCTAAAATCTAATGTGGATTCTTTTTATTCAAACTACTAGTTTAAAACTTTCAACTTGAGAACATTTCAATTAATAATTTAACATTATTATTTTGATTCTAATCAGGATACCAAATAGTAACTTTACATAACAGCTTCGAATCATAATTGTACTTTCACTCAAATTGACCAACAACCATGCATATATGAACATTATTTTCAAGTTCACTCTTGATTTATACTAGTGTATGATTCGAAACATACGTTAAGTTATATAAATATTGTTAGAAAGGGTTATAGGTAGAAGAAAAAGTCATAGACAGAAGAAAGGGTTATAAAAAGATTGAAATTAAACTATGAAAAAGGAGTTATTAATAGAAGAAGGAGTAATAGGAAATATAATTCAAAATGAGAAAAGCATAATGCATTAAAATAAAAGTTGGGTTAGAACATACATGTTCTCCTTTGAATCGGTAGCCATTAGTGCGGCGTGTGTGGTATACAAAGTTTGTGCAAATGTAAGAACCAAGGAAAAAACGGCTACGCGATTACTTATTTATAGATAACCTATCTAATGGTCAAATCTGTATGATATTGACATGTGTACAGTACATAAATGAACCTAAATAAGATGTTGCCACTTGTCTAAAACTGTCTTCTATTAAAAATTGCTTCTAACTTCAACATGAACCTCCTTTCGAGTGTGGCTCTTATCCGGGCAAGTCTTCTTTTCGAGCATGGCATGAGCTTTTTCCTACATGCATTAAAGTCTTCTCGAATCGTACTTAAAACTTCCTTTCGAACATTATTCACTCGTCTTTATACATATTCTTAAGACAAAGGACGAATTTATGAACCTCGTTTTGTTTTGATTATGACAAACAGACTAATGCTTTCTCAATCGTCTGTTCACGCATGTATGTTAAAATTAAAAATGTTATGTTGACTAACCCTCACAAACGATGTATTTCAAAATTTGATGGACTATTTGTTTATTCAGTAGTTTTGTTATACAAGAACTTTTCTTGTTTTGGAGTTTGCGTACCTACTTTCTTGAAAAAGAAAATGTCTATGTACCTCTCATTGAAAAGGTATAGCTTTGTGCTAAAAAGAAGGAACTATAGTACAATTGTTTGTACTGAAAGTGAAATTTGTCCGCTACAACAAGATTTAGTATGAGAAAGGCTAAATAAGCAGACTCCTTTATCTTATTAGTGTGACCGGTTGGTGAAAAGCATTAAATATGATAGTTAATGCTCCAATGTATATTTTCTTCTTTTTACAACATCAGACGAAGGATGACTCTAAAGCACTCACAACAGACACTTTTGAGGAGCATTATATATAGAAGAGAGGACCTATGTTAAAAAGTTGAATGCTTGTTGTTTTTTTGATTCTCATTCACTTCTTTGTCTAGCTTTCTTTCTCGAGTGTCTTAGAAAATACCTGTATCTTCTTGAACTTCATTGTATATTCGTTTTGACAAGACGCAACTAGAGTGTGATATCTTGCCCTTAACCATTTCTTTGTGAAATTGTTCACTTCAAAATTGGTTTTGTTGGAGGAGCATAAGACATAGGTTCTTGTAACACCCCAATGTTTTCCTTTAATTATTATTATTATTATTATTCGTTTTCCGTGTTTTTAATAAAATGATATTTTGAGAAAAAGAAATATTGGGCTTTTAAACTGGGGTTTTATAATTAGAGTGTTTTTAAAAGTTTTAAATCCCTTTTATTGGGCTTAGTTTTATGAGTCCAAAGTTAACTTTAAGTATTCTTTAGGTTTCTTGAAAACCTAATCCTTCATCCTTATTCTTTCGCTTGTGCCTCCTTGGAGATACCGTGCTGTCAGAGCCTTTGCAGTCAAGAAGTGAAGAACCTTAGAAAGACGCTACTGCACCGTTCACATCCTCTTGCTGGAGATCGCCTCTTTCAAGGTAAGGGGGAGTGAGTTATCTCGCTCATGGGTATGACTTTGGTCGTGGGTAGAGGGGTTGGCCCTAGACCCCAATTGTTTGTGAATTATACGGTTGTATACGTGCAAAGGGGAATGCGATTTTCCCCAAATTATTAATATGCTTTATGAGAATTCTATGTTTAATTTATATGGATTATCATGGATTGTCTTTTTAAAATCTGTACCTTGGATCCGCCCGGTGGGGCTAAATAGCCGCTGGACGAGCTTTCGTTGAAAACTACACTCCGCGTTGGCGCCGGGCAGGATGAACAATCCGCTGAGCGGGTTGGGTCCTGACGTAGACACGCTGGGCGGGGTTCACAACCCGCTGGGCGGGTTGGTTGCGGCGCAGACCCGCCTGGCGGGATAGGCGGATTCGCTGCTGGCACAACGAGCGAATACGACTTTCGCTATTACGTTCCTTGTGTTTGTAAACTCCTTTTGGCAGTGTTTAACTCATTGTTATTTGTTTTTTTATGTCTTGTTGAGTTTATATTGTATGGTTGTTATTTACCTTAAAAAAAATGAATGTGACATGAAATTGTGCCTATGATTCATGATAAAAGTCTATGAAAGTTGTGAGCATTATATGTGACCATGCATCATAACATTTGAGTTATGTGATGAGGAAAGTATGTAGGAATCTGGCTGGTGGAAGCCATGATGAGTTGTTTAACCTTAGCCTTGGGGGTTATCCGGTTGGGAAAACTCCAATGGTCCATGGAGCCGGGGCGTACTGGCAAAACTGGATAACCTTAACTAGTCACCGGGGGATATCATGCTAGTTGAGGGTGCGAAAGCCGAAGGCATCGGTACCGATGACGCTTCTTATGGCCTGCATTTACTCCTAGTCTACTTTCCGACAAGTTTAAATTGGTACCACATGTGCATAAGAAGTAGAAGCTAGGTATTGCATTACATATGTTTTTGTGCATTCTGGTTTTTTTGCAAATTACTGTTAATTGATTATGTATGTGATGTGTATTCTACCTGTCTCCATTGTCATACTTTGAGCATGATGTGAGATGTATCTCACCCCCTTGTTTTCTGGTGTTTTCTGTATGTGTCTGTGATATACAGGTGATGTTCAGCAAGACCTTGAGGAGGAGTCTTAGAGTAGGGGCATTGGCCTCATTGCAGTTTATTTTACAGTTTCTTTACGGTTTTGTCAACTCTGATAGTAATGTGACATCGGGGTCTTAGTTATTTATTATTTTAGCTTTTAAACTTTAGACTAATAGTTTTACTTTTAAATTGGGTTATTTTATTTTATTTGGACTTGTATGGTCAACTATGGGCCACCATCATTTGGTTAATCAGTAAAACATCTTATGGAGCTTTAGTAAATGTGAGTTGTGCATGTGATGTCCTTTATCGTGTGAAGAAAAAGATTATAAACTATCGTTTTATTTTACAAATGAAAAGTATGTTATATTTTCGTAATATTTATTTAATAATTAGCTTTGGGGTAAAGGGTGTCACATATAGGTTCTAGGGCAATTATAGGTGAGCTGGTTTGATGGGAGAGGATCAGATGAAGATGGGGCAGGAGTGACTTACAACCAGTGACCTCTGGGGCGAATGGCTACTTGATGGCTCAGAGTATTTTTCTCCTCACCAGAAAGGCCTGAAAAATGCTTGGAGCTTCAACATGGTCCTGAAGGCTTTGTTGGTCTAAGCTCCATAGGATCTCCTTCCTTTTAAGTGCGGCAAGTTGTGCGGGAGAAAGAGCTCCTTGCTTGATTATCAAGTGTTGTTTTGGATCTCTTTTGAATTTTGGCTCTTTGCCTTTGCCCATAGACAGATTTCTGAAAGTGGTTCATGGCTTGAGTAGGATCTTCATTCTTCCAGCCATCAGTCTTGGATTTCTCATTTCAAGATTTGGACATCTTTTCTCACAAATTGCTCTCTTTGAAGTGTGATCTGCATTTTCTCACGAAGAAAATTGTACATAACTCTACCAAGCTCCCAATCATCATCACCAATTCTCCATTTATCAAAATTAGGGCTATCTTTTGAGCAGATAGCAAGTGGATTAGTTTTTACATAGCCATGGTAGAATGGATAAATAATCTTTGGTTTGTAGTTGTAAGTTCTGTACATGATCAAATATTCTAAATAATTGCATTTGAGAAGGAATAGTGAGGTATGGCAGAGATCTCCTGGTTATCTCCATACTTCAGTACCGGGAGGGAATCTGGTTCTGGTGGAAGGTAGGTAGACGAATATAGGTGCATTTGATTTTGTGATGTACCCTAGTTCCTAGACATATAGCCTAATGTGTGGTTCATATGAAAAAGGGCAAGGGTTGCTTCACCTTGTTTCGCCATCTTTTCGGTATAACTATGTCGTACCAGCAAAGGCCATTCTTATTCAATTATAGTTCTCCACATCTTCGAATTGTTCACTTCTCCTAATTAATAATTAATTAGAGCTTAAAGAATTTCTAGATCAAATGGCTCAAGAGGATGATATTCCTTAGACACTCCAGTACTTCGGGATTCTTGTCTTTTATAAGAGGATGTATTTTTTCATAGTCTTTCAAATGGAGGTGTCTTTGATTTATACATGTCAAGCGCAGCTTCTTCAATCATTAGCTCTGCCATACCTCCAGATGATGAGGCTTCAGCATGATAATCAGTCTGTACACGACTGTGGCACAAGGAATGTAACAACCCTTTCAAACTGTACACGGCTTGGTCTTGCCATAAGATCAGTTGTTATCCGCTAAAAAGCCTCAGAGACTGAGATAAAAGAAGGTACCTCCCACAACAAGGATTGAGGGAGTCTACCTTGAAATGCAACAATAGATTCTTCCTAATTGTATCTCTCCTCTTCATCATGCTCTTCAGCCACAGCATGCAGAGAATGTTCAATTACAGATTACAGCATTGCTTCTTTTATCTATTCTTCTTTTTTTGCAGCGAGTTTCTGTTCTTCTTCCTGCTTCTTTTTCTCAGCCCGTTTAGACTAGGCTTTGGCTTTCCTCAACAGCTTAGCCTCATCAGCTTTAGTCTTTGGCTCGTTGATTTTCCTTAATTTGTGTGACCTCCTGGTTTCTTTTGTTAGGACTAATTCTTTTGTTGCATCAATAGTCAACACTTGTTTTTTTGTTGTGGGTTCAGGGATGGTTAGGTCTTTTGGTGCAATGAGGTCTTTGATGAGGGTGGCATCATCTTGGTCATGTTGAGGGATAGGTTTGGGTTTAAGAAAAATGATGAGGGGTTTTTGTTTTTTGTGTGGGGAAGATGGTTGGTCTTGTGTTTGTGGTTTGGGCTTTGGTTCTTGTTGGAATGGTCTTTTAATGGGTAGGTTGTGTTTAAGGGGTTTGGTTTGTTTGGGTTTTGGTTGAGTCTATTGGCTAGACTCAAAGCGGACACATGGATCAACAAACGATCCTACTCTGAACGTAATTCCTACTAAGTCATCAACATGTTCTTTCTTTATGAATGCCAGCTCTAGATGCTTGGCAACATATCCGGGAAGCAAATGTGTTATCCTCATCTTCTTGATTATAGACACATCAATCTCAGAGCCAGACTTCTTTTTCTTCCAACCAGACTCGTTTGCACCAGCCATTGCTAAAATTTCAGTAAAGAGCATAGCATAGGTGATGGGGTACCTTTGCTTTTCCTTGAAGCTTTCTTTGGATTGACGAGGCAGGATGTCCAGTTGTCAAGAATGAGTGCTGGTAGGGGTGGCAAAGCGGGTTCAACCCGCCGGGTTGACCCGCCTGACCCGTCATTTTTGGCGGGGTGAGTAAGCCAGTAAAACCCGCCAACCCGCCTCAACCCACCCCGCCCAACCCACAGGTTAGGCGGGTTAACCCGCAACCTGCCACTTTTTTTATTTTTTTATTTTCTCCTTCCTTAATTATTGTACCAAAGACATTAATTAAAAAAAAAGAGCAAAAGATGCTCTACACACACTACTCCACATTCGCAATGTTATCCTAAAAAAAATAATGACAACAATAACACATACGTTTGGGGTTAGTTCTACTTGTAATGAAATACAATTCAATGCTATACTAAAAAATATAATCCCTCATACTTTTGAATGAGATGTGTTATTTATTTTCAAGTAAATTATTTTTATAACTTTTGAATGAAAAAATATAATTTCTCTTTCATATATTTAATGTATAATAAAATAATAATAAAATTATAAGTCAAACAATCAAATATTCAAAGTGATATAACGTGTATTAAAATAAAAATTATTTAATCCAATTCAATTAGATGATAACAAAAAAAAATTAAATTTAACTGAGTTTTTTTTATAAAAAAAAAAATGGGGTGGGTCAATCTCCCAACCCACATTTTTCAACCCGCCAACCTACCTTTTGTACAACCCACTAACCCACTCATTATTCTTTGGCGAGCCAACCCGCCAACCCACTACTATATGGGGAAGGTTCAACTTTTCAACCCACTTCTTGCCAGCGGGTCAACCCACCCCGCCCCGCTTTTGGCAGGTCGGGGCAGGTTGGCTCGCTTTGCCACCCCTAAGTGCTGGAAGATTGACTTTTTGTCCAATGAGCATTATGTATAAACAGAAGCGGTCACGTGAGGACACATTGTCCTTCGATCCTTGTCGTGTAGAATGATGTGTAACAGAAGATTATGCAAAAGTCTGCAATCCCTCTTCATGTTAGAGGTGTAGAGAAACTTTTTCAAGGCATCCTTGTTATTCGTTTGGGGTCTGGGTTTTCCATAAAGAGCCAGATCAACAGTTTATGGGGTTATAACCTTTTTCCAGTCTTCACTAAACAAATCACCTTCTTCCTTGCAACTAGACGTTGTAGTAATTGTGTGAGTGGAGATAATGATGGCTTAGTTGTTGATGGTTCTGGTAATGGTTTCATTAATTTTAGATGCTGATGCCCAAAAGTACGCGTAGGGGCATGGTACTAATGGGTCTTCATCTGCACGAATGACTCCCACCCTATGTTCCTGATGTAGAGTGTTATAGGGAAGCCCTTATCTTCTAGCTTTTTTAGGTTAATCCACTTTTTGGGCACAAAGTCACTCTTAAGAAACCTTTCCATAAGAGCAAGTTGCTTTGGAGCAGCCATGAATGCAAGTTCTGAAGCTCTAAGTGCTTGAGAGAGAAGGTAGTACAAAGAATGCAAGGGGGTAGGTATTTCAGAAAAAGGTAAAGAGAATAGGCAGTTATTGTAACGCCTAACCGCTTTCAAGATCGAAGACTATCCCCACAAACCAACACAAGACTTTTTAGTGTGCTTTGTCCTCTCTCACACGCTTCCTGAGAAACTTCCCAAGAGGTTACCCATCCCAAAATTGCTCCAAGTCAAGCACGCTTTAACTGTGGTGTTCTTAAGTGATAGGCTACCAAAAAGTAGATGCATCTTGTTGGTATAGGTAGCACTTATTAATTCCTTTTAAGCTATCATCAACTGTATAGTCTCATACCTGCACAGCCTCTAGGTCCCTCTCATTTGGGTGTGTATTCGATTCATTCATGTTTCCCTCCCACTGGAAGCCTGCTAGGAGCCACTCCTTATCCATGCCTTATCTCTTTTTGCACTAGCGATCACTCCCTGCCCTCGTCAGCGGCTGGGATGTTACAATTATTCTAAATATTTGAAGGGCTGACAGTACTGAAAGGATGTGCATTTAATGTGACTTGATGGAGCAGAGAAAAGCATCGCACCTTTTGGGGGTTATTGGATAAGTAATAATTTTAATGAACAAACAAAGTGATCAGATAAATGAAAATCTTTTCACATTCTTTCACATAAAACACATAAGTCAATAAGACAAAGTGAATAGATAAAATCAGAAGACGATGCTGCATAAGACGAAGCGCATAAGACAAAGTGATCAAATGTAAGACGATGCATATAAGACGTTTGAGTCATGCAAGATTTCATATGCAAGTTCTATATTATGAAATTAAAACGTTCTTCAGGCAAAGCCTTTGTAAAGATATCAGCTCATTGATGATTTGTATCAATGAACTTAATGTTAAAAACACCTTTTTGTATATAGTCACATATGAAATGATGTCTTATTTCTATTGTTTTGCCTTAGAATGTTGAATGGGGTATTTAGACAAATTGATTGCACTAGTATTGTCACATAACACTAGAATGTTATGCTCAAAGCTAGAGTAATCTTCAAGTTGATATTTTACCCATAGCAGTTGTGAGCAGCAACTGGCAGCTGACACATATTTTGCTTAAGCAGTTGATAGAACAATTAAGTTTTGCTTTTTGCTGGTCCAAGATATAAGGCATAGTCTGATGAAGTGATATCCACCACTTGTATTTTTTTTCTTTCAATTCTGTCACCAACATAGTCTGTATCACAACAGCCTACTAACCTGAAATCTTTGTTTTTCTCATAGAGCAAACATAGGTTAGAGTTACTAATTAAATATCTAAGGATCCTTTTTATAGCTTTCAAATGAGACTCTCTAGGATCAGACTAAAATCTGGCACATAAACAGACGTTATGCATTATATCTAGTCTGCTTATAGTTAAATAGAGGAGTGAGCCAATCATAGCTGTGTAGACAGTCTAGTCTATAGGTTTACCTGATTTGTCCTTTATCATGGCAACGGACAGATGCATAGGTGTACTCATAGGCTTTAATTCATTCATCTTATTTTTTTTTTGAGTAATTCTTTGGTATATTTTGTTGATGAATGTACATACCTCCCTTTTTTGTTTAACTTGCAGACCAAGAAAGAACTTTAACTCATCCATCATGCTTATTTCAAACTCGCTTTGCATCAAATCAGAAAAATCCTTGCACAAAGATTCATTAGTAGCTCCAAAAATTATATCATCTATATATATTTGAACTATAATGAAATCTTTGTTAAATTCATTTTTAAAAAGAGTTGTGTCAACTTTGCCTCTCATAAAATCATTTGCAATTAAGAAACTGTTTAGTCTGCCATACCAAGCACGGGGTACTTGTTTAAGATCATACAGAGCCTTTTTAAGTTTAAACACGTGACTTGTAAGGATTAGATCTTCAAAACCGAGAGGTTGTCTAATATAGACTTCTTCCTCAATAAATTCATTTAAAAAGGCACTTTTAACATCCATTTGAAAAAGCTTAATGTTTTTATGAGTAGCAAAGGCAAGCATAATTCTAATAGCTTATAATCTAGCTATAGGAGCAAATGTTTCAGTAAAGTTAATACCTTCTTGTTGATTGTACCCTTGTGCTACTAACCTTGCTTTGTTTCTTATTACCTTTCCATTTTCATCAAGCTTATTGTGAAATACCTATCTTGTTCCAATGATGCTTTTATGCTCTGGTTTGGAACAAGAGTCCATACATCATTTCTTGTAAATTGATGTAGTTCTTCTTCCATCGCTATAATTCAGTCATCATCTGTGAGTGCTTCTCCAATAGATTTTGGCTTTACTTCTGACACTAGAGCATATGATGCTTGATTTCTAAAAGATGACCTTGTATTGACTCCTTCTGTTCTTTCTCCAATGATCTGATCTTGTGGGTGGTATGTAACAAACTTCCAATCTTTGTGAGCTTGTTTGGTTTGATTATCAATCTATCATTGTTGCGAAGCATCTTCTGATTGCTTTGCTTTGTTTGTCCTCATAAGATCAGACGATCCTACCTGTAAACCTGCAAGATCATCTTCAATATCTGATAGTCTCTTATCAGGGGTTATTATATCATTAAATTTAACATGAATAGATTCTTCAACAACAGAAGTTCTAGAGTTAAACACTCTACATGCTTTTGATGTATCAAAATATCCTAAGAAGATTCCTTTATCAATATTGGAATCAAACTTTCCAAGATGGTCTTTGTTGTTCAAAATATAACACCCACATCCAAATGTATAAAAATATGAAATGTTGGGTCTTCTTCGTCTCCACAGTTCATAGGGAGTCTTGTTTATTAATGGTCTGATTAATATTTGTTTTGAACATAACATGCTGTGTTTACAACTTCTGCTCAGAAATACTTAGGAATTGAATTTTCACAAAGCATGGTTCTAGCCATCTTTTGAATAGTTTTGTTCTTCCGTTCAACTACCATATTTTGTTGAGGTGTTCTCGGTGAAGATAAGTTGTGGAAAATATCATTCTTTTCACAAAAGAATTTGAACTCAACATTATCAAATTCAATTCCATGGTCACTTTTGATGGCAGTAATGTAAAAACCTTTTTCATTTTGAACACGTTTATAGAATATTTCAAACACATTAAAAGACTTGTGTTTGTGAGTTAAGAAGTAAACCTATGTATATCTAGAATAGTCATCTATAATAACAAATTCATACTTTTTGCTGCCAAGGCTAAGAGTCTTTGTAGGACCAAACAAATCCATATGTAATGACATTTTTAGATTTAAAAGAGGTTTTAATTTGTTTCCCTTTCTGACATGCTTTGCAAGGAAAATGAGTTTTCCAAGAAATCTCAAGTAATCCTTTTACTAAGCCCTTTTATATAATTTTGAAATGTGTTTCAAATTTGTAACACTAGTATTTCCTAATGTGTGATTTAGTGATTTAATAATTGAAAGTGGAAATTAAATTTAGTTTTATAGTTAAAAGGTTATGAATAAATTGTGGATGTGTGTTTGTTGTTTTATGTTATGTCATCTTGGAAACTCTAGTTTGAATTGTGGAAATTTGAGAAAATGTTGTTTAAGCCAATTGCCTTTGTCGATGACATTCCAGTTGGTTTAGTGAGGAGTCGTGATTTCGAGTCAATTTGGGCCTTAGAGTGTTAGAAGGATAGAGATGGGTCTTAGTAAGCCTAAGCTCCATTTTAGGGCCCGTAAGCCTTTTTAAAGAGACCAGACCCCCCTTCTATCCCATTTGTTACACAAGACACTTCCCACACTCTCTAGACTCCTTCTAACTCTCTCTAATATGGTTCCCCCAATTTCCAAAGAATGAATAAGAATTCCACAGCAAGACCCCCTCCCACGACTTGTGTGGAAGTTGCGTCTTCTTAAATCAATAAGTTCATCCCCTTTCTCTCTTGATTTTCGTGGGTCTCTGTTGGAGGTGTGGGAAAAATTCGATTGAATCTGAGTTTGCTACTGAATATTAATGGATTTGGGTGTAGGTATTGTGATTGTAGAGATCTCCCTTTGATTTGGCTCAAGGGTTCCATTTCCCCCTTTCTCTTCTCTTCTACTAATTCAAATCTCAGAGGCTCCAAGAGGTAAGGGAAGCTTATTCATAATTGTTCTGTGTTGTGTGTGTGCTATTATACTATATATACTGGAGATCTACAAAAATTTCTGTTAGAATAAGCTTTGTGGTGGTGTGTTGATAAAAATGGGTTTGGGATGAGAAATTTGAGATTTAGGTGATGAAATGTTGAATTGCTTGTACAATTTGATGCATATAAGCTTGGTTGAGATAGATTGATGATGTTGGAACTCTTATTCAGTCGAAATCAGGATTTGTATTATGGTGAAGATCAAGTTTTCTACAGAAAAATCACGTTTTTCGCAACTCTGTTGTAGATAATTGATTATGGGAGCTTCATAATTGATTATCTGGAGTTTCAGAAGTTGTTTTCGTGATTCTAGCTCTAGAATAATCGATTATGGAAGCTAATAATCGATTATCTGAGCTTCAGGAATTGTTTTCCTGATATTAATTCTGAAATAATTGATTATGGAGATTCATAATCGATTATCTCTATCAATAAATGAATTTTGGTGCATGATTACAGTAAATGAATTCCTGTTTTTCCTAATACATGATTAAGTGTTTTAATAACTAAAAAGTGGAAATTTGATATATAATCTAGGTGATTAAAAGAAATAAATGAATTGTTACTATGTATGGTATGTTGTATGTGATGATGGTTGTGAGTTGTTGGTTTGAAATTCTGGTTTTAATTGAGGAAATTTAAGATATGTGCTTGAGCCAATTTGGATATGTTGTGAGAGTGATTTTGGGCTTTTGAGATAAAACAGTTGAGTTAAATCAGTTTTGAGATAAGGGGAGTAGCTTGGTGAGATTTGGGCCTCAGTTGACCAAAAATCCATGTGAGAGCTCCAGGAGGTCCATGTATAAAAGGAAGGAAGGGGGATTTCCCCTCATTCTCTCATTTTCTTTCTTTCTCTTCACTTTCTCTCTCAATCTCTAGAAATTCGAAGTTACTAAGGGTGTTAAGAGAATTCCCAAGCCCAGTCCAGTATTGTGGCGAGAGGAAGACCAATTTGTGGAAGGTTTTTGGCTCAAAACACCGGATTCTCAAGGAACCTAAATTCAGATTCGGGAACTTTTAGAGGTAAGGAAAGCTTACAAATCGGTTGTTTAGTGTTAATAACTGTTGGTATGCTGATTTCTTGCCTTATAATCAATTGAATCTCTATGGATGTTTCCATTTTCTTTGGTTTTGGTTGAAAATGGGTTTTGAGGGAAAATTTTGAGATTTGGATGAGAAATTGACGATTTTGTGATGAAATGTTGAATTTGTTGTGTAATCTGATGTGTATGAACTTGGTTGAAGTGGATTGATGTTGTTGGAACACCATTGATTTGAAAATCTATGGTATTTGGTTGAAAAGCTTGAGTTTTTCCTGAGAAAATTGCTTTTTTTTTTTGAAAATTCGTCGTAGATAATCGATTGTGGGGATCACATAATCGATTATCTGGAGTTTCAAAAGCTATTTTCAAGATTTTGTTTTGGGAATAATTGATTATGGACTTTGATAATCGATTATCTGGGTTTTAGAAAAATTTCTTCTGGTTTTGGTTTGGAAATAATCGATTATGGAAACCCATAATCGATTATCCCTATTAAAAAACGAAAGTTGGTGCATTTTTACTAAACGGATATAATCTGTTACTATAGTACATAATCTGTTATTTCAGAACTGAATGTACTATTTAAGATTTAAAGTTTCATTTAAAAACGTGAAGTATTTTACATATACACATATAAAAAGAGTATTATACATTTTCAAAAGCTCTATTTAAGAATGATGGAGAGTTGTCCAGTTGGGATATGATTTTCTTTAAATTAAAGAAGTGAATTGTTTCAAAGGTTTTGTAAATTTCAAGATTTGCCAATCTTCCAAATGGTTTTCAAAGAAGGTATTGGTTTTCAAATTATTGTTGATTGTTGGATTGGTTGTGAAGTGGAAGGTTGCTTAGATAGGACCTCCACTTGATGTATATGATATTATTGTATGAGGTTTCTCATGAGGTGGGCTGCTTGGATAGGGCCTTGTCTGTTGACCATGTAAGAGGCCGAATTGGGAGTGCATGGGGTTGATGGTGACTATTGGACCAGAGGTGGTGCTGAGTAGGCCAGGTGGTGTTATGTTGATACATATATATGATATGATGATTGTTTGGTAGAGTTGATTATTGTGGTGATACATGCATTGGCATGCATAAGTTGTTGACTAAGGTTGTGAGGGCCTCAAGCCGTGTACGAGTAGGCATGTAAGGTGGATGGTGACTAGAGTTGGTACTCAAATAGGCCTCCAACCTAGTGCTTGGATAAAAAGTGGGGCCTGAAAGCTAGGCCTAAGGGATGAGTGGATGGGTAATTCCGTAGTGGGGCAAAGGCAGTGCAGACCTTGTGTTGCGGTATACCACCACCCACATACATTTATCCTGACAACCATAAGCTTATCCAACATATCAGAGTCTTGGCAATCCTTGAATGGTGCTAGATGGCCATGGTAGAGGATAAGACCTGGCTGATCGCCCGAAATGTAGAAAATCTCTCGAGAGTCATGTCATTCATACATTGACATTTTGGGGTTGAAGGCATGTTGTGTTGTGTTGTATGTATGCAAACTCATTCTCTGATGAAATGGGAATCCAAACTTGTATGTTGATGAAATTGTTATTATGGTTATTCAATGCCATTGTTGCTATGAGTACTTGGCAATTGTTAGTGGTTGTGTTATGTGTTAGTAGCGGAGGTAGTATTGTTGTTGTTACTTAATTATTGTGGCTGTTTGTAATTGTCATGATTGGTGATGGTGGTGATAGAGGTGTTGTTAATATCATTGTTGTTATTGTGTTAAAGGTTGTTGTTGTAATGGTTGTACTGGTGTTATCATTATTTTTTTTAAGTAAGCTTACCCTTGCATTGTTTGCACGTGTGGTTCGTGCCTGTGATGATCAAGTCTTTGGCGTGGGAGCAGAAGTTGAGTTTTTGGTAGGTTTAGTTTCACTTAGTTGGTGATGAAGCTTCGTTTCATGCAGTGGCAAAATTGAACAAGCATGGAGAATCATATTTTTGTTCCTTTCTTTAAAGGAATTGATATTCCTTATCGTTGTTATTTCTTTTAAGATGATGTATAAAGTAACCAGCTATAGAGAGTTCTATTTTGTGTTTTCTCTTGGTATTGTATATTATTGGGCCTATATACAGTATTTATTTTATACCTTATATATTATAAAGACGACTTGTGGATTGATTATTAGTGAGAATGTATATATATATATATACAAGGGTTGTTTGTAGTACTGTAGCGACAGAAGGTCGTTACATTTAAGGCTATAGGTCTTTGCTTTTGATTTTATCTCTTTTAAAGAGATGAACCTTATGAACTCTTAGAGCTCCACAACTCATTAAGAATTAGAGTTTTCATGTCTCTAGCTTCTGCTATAACTGTAGCTTTTGGTTTCCATATCTTCGGAAGACTATCCAAAATCTTGAGATTATTTTGAACTTTGGTAAACTCAACACTAAAGCTTTGAAGACCGTTGATGATTGTTTGAAATCTTCCAAACATTTCATCAATGGTTTTTGTTTCCTTCATGGTGAACATCTCATAGTGTCTTTGAAGGGTTACAACTCTCGTTAGCTGAACATCTTTTATGCCTTCATGTGTTATGCGAATAACATCCTACATTCCCTTTGTTGTTTTATAGCTACAAAATTTGTTATACTCAGTTTTAGATAAAGCATAAGGTATAATATACCTTGTTTTTGCATTCATTTGGAGCATGTTGAAGTCATCTTGATTGTATTCACTTTCAGGCTTATTGATGGTAAAATCTCTATGAGTAATGATTCTCCAGATGTGGTAATGAGTGGATTTAATGTATATCTCCATTCTATCTCTCCAGTAAGTGTAGTCTTCTCTATTGAAGGCTGGAGGCCTTAACAGAGAGGCTCCTTCAGGAATGAATTATCCTTCAAGGTTTGCCATAACGATCTTTATCCTCTAACACTTGTTAAGGTGCTCAACCCTTAGAGGTTGAGCTCAGATACCAAATTCTAACGCACAGGAAAACACAAAAAGGGGGTTGAATTGTGTTTTAAATAAATTTTTACAAGAAAATCTATTAACTTTTTGAAAAGAAATATCATCTAAAGCAAAGACAAAATATTTAAAACGGCAAAACAAATTTCAAAGGATTTTCACAGAAGAACTAAGATATTTGAAAGATATGATGTACAAAGAGAAGAAATGCACTAGTAGTTTATATTGGTTCGTTTCCACCCAGAGACTACGTCCACTTCTTGGCACACCACCAAGCCTCACTATCACTTTAACAAAGTTACAAGTATTCTTTTATGCAAGCCTCTTTAGGCTCAACCCAAGTAGTATTTTACTTGCCTCTCCAAGCAAACACCCAAGTATTCTTTGATAAAGCCTCTTTAGGCTTCCACCAATTTCACAAAGAAATGGTTAACAGTAAGATATCACACTTTAGTTACGTCTTATTAGAAAAATATACAATGAAGTTCAAGAAGATACAGGTATTTTATAAGACACTTGAGAGAGAAAGCTAGACAAAAAAGTGAATAAGAATCAGAAAAACAACAAGCATTCAACTTTTTAACATAGGTCTTCTCTTCTATATATAGTGCTCCTCAAATGTGTCCGTTGTGAGTGCTTTAGAGTCATCCTTCATCTGATGTTGTAAAAAGAAGGAAACATACATTGGAGCATTAAATGCCACATTTAATGCTTTTCCCCAACCAATGACACTGATAGGATAAAAGAGTCTACTTATCTAGCCTTTCTCGACTAAATCTTGTTGCAGTGGACATATTTTCACTTTTAGTACTGACAATTTTACTATAGTTCCTTCTTTTTAGCATAAAGCTATACCTTTTTAGTGAGAGGCATATAGACATTTTCTTTTTCAAGAAAGTAGGTATGCAAACTCCAAAACGGAAAAAGTTCTCATATAACAAAACTACTAAATAAAAAAATAGTCCATCAAATTTTAAAATACATCGTTTGTGAGGGTTAGTCAACATAACATTTTTAATTTTAACATACAAGCGTGAACAGACGATTGAGAAAGCATTAGTCTATTTGTCACAATCAAAACCAAACGAGGGTCATAAATTCGTCCTTTATCTTAACAATCTTTCCCTTTTTGATGATAACAAACAACTTATGATTTTAAAAAAGGAACTGTTTAGGAGAGAAATATATTTTTAGAAAAAACAACAGCGCTATAGATGAACAATATATTTCAGATTCAAAAGGACTTTATGTTTACAATTTAGCATGTGATATCATAACTTAACATGTGTTTTCATGTTTGTGAAAGGTGGTAAAACGCATCAGATGATATAAAACATCATGTTTGTGAAAGGTGGTAAACGCATCAGATGATATAAAACATCATGTTAGTTCTCAATGTTCACCAGTTACATAAATAGAGACGATAGAGTATGAACAATAAGATACTAAAGACAAAAGAAATAAAATACTCCCTTTACAAGTATGCTATCGTCTTCAGTGTTTTCTCTCCTTTTGTCTTTCTTATATACATACCATAAAATCTCCTTGAATAGGTTATTTCGATAAAATCAAAATTATACTCTCAAGAGCTATGGAAGATTCTTTGGTCATACTTATCTTCTTTATATATTATCTTTGATAATTATATTCGACTAAGATTTCGATGACCCTAACACCATATCATGTGGACTAAATTGAAGGTAAATATCTTTTAACTTTTTAGAATCAGAAAACGTCTTTTCACTTTTCACTTCTTACTCACCTTTCATTTTTGGTATTTTTTTAAAGCTTCTCTGAATCGTCTTGAGGGGAAGGACACGCAACGTGGTAATCGAACATCGAAGGTACCTTCTCACTCTCCCTTTTTCATTGTATATTTGTCCAATTTTGAAAATGTTGTCTCAATGACGAATGTGTTTGTGATTCTTTGTTGAACCTTATGTTTTTTTGTTTTATGATTAGTGTAGGTTTTGATAAATTTAGGTTTTTTATCCTTTGTTTTGGACTTTTCGTTCTTTGTTTGGTTAGGGTTTATTAACGAAGAAGTAAGAGGAGAATTACTCTTGCCCCTAAGGAGATTTAATATAGTTTTGATAATTTAGCTTCTTGATGAGTGCAAAGTTGTAATGTGTGTTTATGCATGTGTGTGTGGTTATGAGTCTTGTATGATTTATCTTTATCCTTGATGGTTTGATGGTAATGAGCTCAAAGTTTAAGACTTAAAGGTTAAACAAAGTATAAATATGTTTTCTATAAGTCTAAAATTAAGTTTAAAGAGGAATAATTGGATAAAACTAAGTTTTAAATTGATAGGAAGAGAAAGCTACATATTGAAGCTTTAGAACTACTCAATCTTATGTTAAAGAACCATTTAATTGATTAAGTTAGCTTTGTAATCGATTAAATCCATTTAAATTTGCATAAACAATGAATATCTACACTATTTTAACTAGTTAAATTGATATGTAATCAATGACATGTATTCTGCTTTAACTAGTTACAACATTATGTAATCAGTTATTTTTGCTGTAACTAGTTACATAATTCTGTAACCAGTTACATAATATAACATTGTTTTTGTCCTATACGAAAATAACTAGTTACAAAGCTATGTAACTAGTTATTCTAGTAAAGCTAAAAACGTATACATGTTGTTTTAACTGATTACACACGAAAATAACTAGTTAAATCCATTCAAGCTTCATTTTCCAAATGTCTAATAACAAAATAACTGATTACAAGACAATATAACTAGTTATTCCAGTGAGCTCTCTATATAAAGTGAAACTTAGTAAGTCTCTTAACACACTTAAACAGAAATTCACTTTTCTAAAATTGAGAGAGAGCTTTTCTAGAGAGAATTCATAATGCTCTTCTTCATTACAAGTTTTGGATTAAAGTCAAAGAGCTCATCATGGATCAATCTTAAGGATAAAGAAAAGTCTTTACTTGGGTAAAAGTTGATTAGTTCTTCATTGTTTTCCATCTATCACAAACCAAGGTGATATCTAACCTTTTTTTAATTTGATTTTCGTTCTTGAGAGGGTGTCTCTCATAACCTTTCTTGTGGAACCCTTCCACAAGAAAGGATTCAAGTTTTGCTTGATAGGGTTCAAGAATCTTGATTGTGTGGTTTGTTTGATTGTAATTATTGTGTTTATACATAGTGTTTGTAAACATTTGAATTACTTACTGATAACACTAATCAGTTTGATTAGAAACTGGATGTAGATCACAATGATGGTGATCGAACCAGTATAAATCTTATTTGCTCTTTTTCTTTCCTCTATCCTCTTGATAACATATTGAATCTTGATCACTTGCATTTAAAATCATAAGGCTCTTTGCATAGACAAATTCAAGATAAATTGATCCAATCCTATTTCATTTGTATAACAAAATCAATAAGATTCAAAGTTTTTGAAAAATCTAGTTATTCATTATTGAAGAGAAATTGGGGATTCTTGAAATTTTTGAAAGATCCAATTCACCCCCCCTGTTGGATCCAACCCTTTGTTTAACAATTAGGTTTTGTGTTAGTTCTTTATTTAATGGGTTATTTGAAATGCAAACTTGTTTGATTTAGTATTGTTGTTTACACGGTTGGTTATGATTTTCTAAAAATTCTGTTAAAAAAAGGTTCATTTGTGGAGATTACATGGTGCCAGAATGTTATTAACCTTGTTCTACACCATAAGGGTAGGTTCGTTCACAATGATAGAGGCTTACAGGAGTATGTGGATGGTGAAATGAAATCTGTAAGTAGGAAAAAATAGACATAGATTATATGAATGCTTTTATTGTGCTGACCTATGCAAAGGATATGGAGGTTATACAAAGTTTGAGAACGTGCTCTTCCTAGTTCCTAAAAGAGGAATGGATTGTGGTCTTTATGTTTTGGAGAATGATAATGATGTGATGAACATGTGTAGTGTAATGCCTGGCCGCTTTCAGGATCAAAGACTGTCCCCACAAACCAACACAAGACTTTTTAGCGTGCTTTGTTGTCACTCACACGCTTCCTAGTAAACTTCCCAAGAGATCATCCATCCCAGAATTCCTCTAAGTTAACCATGCTTAACTGTGGAGTTCTTAAGTGATAGGCTACCGAAAAGTAGATGCATCTTGTTGGTATAGGTAACACTTATTATTTCCTTTAAGCTATTCTCAACTGTACAATCCCATACCTGCACATCCTTTGGATCCCTCTCATTCTAGTGTGCATTCGATTCATTCATGTGCCCTGCTTGCTGGAAGCCTGCTAAGAGCCACTCCTTGTCCGTGCCTTATCTCTTTTGCACCAACGATCACTCCTTGCCCTCGTCAGCGCCCAGGATGTTACATGTAGCATAGCCCAAGTCCATCTTGATAAAGAAGTACATGTCTTTTTTGATCATTGTGTTGATTTTGATCCAGAAATTATTTCTGGTCCTGAGTTTACGAGTTTGTCTATTATGAATGAAGAAGAGAAAAATGACATGAATAGAGAAGAGGTTGACAAAACTAAAGATTTTAATGAAGTAGTTGGGCATGTGGAGAGGGAACAGGCAAATGTGGTTCACATAAATTGCTCCTGAGGAAAGGGACAATGCAAATGTAGAGCCCACTTTTGAACAAGCCACTTTTGAAAATGTGAATGAAGATTTAAGGGAGGTTGAAAATGAGGGAACTGAACCACTTTTCAAGAAATGGATCAAGATGAAGAGCGAAATGCTAATCCATAGCACACAACTGAATTTGTTTTTGAACAGGTACATTACAATGACAGGGTGAATGAAGTCATGAATATGATGACTCATATGAAAGTGTAAAGGATAAAATTCATCAGCCTTTACCTAACTACAGATAACTCATCATTAATCTCATCTTCGTCTCTTTCCTTAACCCAATGAAAGTAATCATAAGTTTCATTATTTTGCAAGTGGAAATTAGTGAGAAAACATAACAAAACAAAACCCTACAAACAGCAGTGAAAACCTAATAAATAGAACTGAATAAAAGGAACCAAAATGCTAAATTTTCCACCTACATTTGGCAATGAACAAGTGTAAAACAATCTCCCTGGATTCCTGGCGATTTTTGAAGTGTGAATGGCAACCCTTCTCCTATACTAACAATATTAAACATTGCACCAATTGTAACCCTAACGATTTACCCTTAATTTAGCAAATTCACCATGGCTAAGACCCTGAGTTTTGATCTTCCTTCGATTTCCTCCTTGTGATTACTATGATCCATCACCCATTTCCCACTAAGCAAACAACGGCCACCTACAAAGGAGGAGTAGAGCACCACACTTATATAGTGGCCAAAAAATAACCATTGTAACCTAACTTCATAAAAAGTAAAAAGAATTTTACTTCAATTTAGTTCTGATGACATGGACAATGAGTTGTCCTCCACATGTCTATAGAAACTACCACGTACATAGATAATGACCCACGTCATCACCAACGTTAACTTAAAAGTAGCTTAAGTGACAGTCAAACTAATGTGGTAGACAGAAGCCACTTTTGGGGACTATTTTTTTAATTTTTTTCCAACCAAAGACTAAAGTGACAACGCCTTGCAAATTCGAGGACTAAAGTGACCATTTACTCCTTCTTCTAGTCTCGAATATAAGAAAAAAAATTAATTCATGTTAAATAAGAAAGTTAGTAAATATTATTTAATTTTACTAATCCCACTTAGATAATAAACTTTTTTCCAAAATTGTCTTTTATTAAAACTTGATATCATGAATAAAAAAAAGTCATTGAAAATAGAATTTTAATTAAACGAATAGTATTTTGATGATGGTTTCATTAAATAGGATAAAATTAATTAAAATTTGTTTATATTTAGACTAACATATATGACTTTTTTTTTGTTATATTCAAAGTCAGAGGAAATATATAATTATCTTATTCTAATTTAATTTTTAAAAAATAAAAAGTAAAAAATTTCCCGTTAAAACAAGGATTTGCTAACAAGTACCTTAAATTAAGAAATCAATAAATAAGAAGTTTTTTTTTAAAAAAGTTGCATTAAAAATCATAGAATAGTGTATTACTATACTTGCCAATAAAAATTTTCTAGCCAGGACATTGGTTAGTATTTTCTATAAAAAAATAACTATTTTTTTTAGTGTACAAAGAATACAACAAAGTTCGAACCTAAGACCTTGTATATATTATCCAACTCTTAACCACTAGGCCAACCATAATGTGGTATAGTTGGTAGATAACTATGTCTTTTAAGCATATGGTCAGGGGTTTGATCCAGATCCGTGCATATAGAAGAGCATCTGTCAGAAGATGTCAACTTCTTAAAAAAAGATCTGTATATTGAGAAATTAGTCTTTGACTCTCGGCTGGAAAATTTATGAGCAATTGAAAAAAAAAGGAAATAATTTCTATAATAGTAGTAGGGGTGTTCACGGCTCAATTTGGGTTGGGTTTGGCCAAATCTGATATCTGAACCGATCAAAATAAATTAGGTTGGGTTAGATTAAATTTGTATAATTTTTTTATCAAACCCGAACCGAACTAACCCGATCAATAATATGTTGGTTTGGGTTAGGTTCATGGGTGCCCATTCTTATTTAATGACATATTAAATACACTTTTATAAAAAAAATTTATAAAAACTAAATTATATTTTTTAAAATAAAAAATCATAATAAACATTACATTATTCACTATACGTGAATGATGGGCTCTACTATATAAACCAAGTTAAAGAGCCACATTCGCTATTTTCATTGGATTGACTTGATAGTCGATATACATATATCTATATTTGTATGTTATAATTTAAATAAGTCAATTCAGTATTAAAACACTCATTATTCATATTTTTTAAAATTAAAAATATATATAAATAATAAATTTAAAAATTATTTATATCAACGAGTTGGATTCAAAGGTTCATAGGTTTAAAATTCAAAACATGTTACTTAACCCATACATAAATGGGTTTGAACGGATTGAGCTGGGTGCTACTCGAACATTCAAAAAATTCAAACCGAAATATTTGGGTCGGTTTGTGCACCCCTAAATAGTAGTGAAAATTTGCCGCAACACGCCAACACCCCCGGTGCATATATAAATCAAGCAGTTCTCCATCGTTATCATCACCAATTAGTAATCACTGATTTTTCTGAACTCAAAATCCCTTCTCGATATGTCCGGTTACCCCAACCAGCCTCCCGGCTACGGCTACGGCTACGGCGCGCCGCCGCCGTCCCAACCCTACGGCGCCCCGCCGCCGTCCCAACCCCACGGCGCCCCTCCGCCACCCCACTCCTACGCCGCGCCGCCGCACGGCCAGCCCTACTCCGCCGCCCCCTACGCCCAGCCATCCGCCCCTTACGCCGCCCCTTACAGCAAACCCCCAAAGGACGAGTCCCACTCCCACGGCGGCGGCGGCTACCCGGCGCCGCCGTCTTCGGCGTACGGGAGCCAGTTCGCGTCGCTGGTGCCGTCGGCGTTCCCGCCCGGCACGGACCCCAGCGTGGTGGCGTGCTTCCAGCTGGCAGACCAGGACGGAAGCGGCTTCATCGACGACAAGGAAATGCAGAGAGCGCTCTCTTCGTATGACCAAAGTTTCAGCCTCAGAACCGTCCATCTCCTCATGTATCACTTCACCAACACCAACGTCAAGAAGATAGGTACTGACCACTAATCTTTCCTCTCTCTCTCTCTCTCGAAGCAAATTCGAAATTCCGAATCGGGAAATTAACGCAATTTAGAATTTCCGCTAAGTTGCGCCGATGATGAGGTTTTCCGGCGCACGGGGCTAAGTTGCGCCGGTGCTTGTGAAATGACGCGTTTTTTGCCTTTTTTGTTTTGTTTGGTTTACCTGCATGCGAAACGCGTGTCGTGTGCTTTCAATGCGAATGCGGTAACGTGGTAAGCGGTAAGTGGTAACTGTTTGCGCGTTTGCCTTTTTCGAGTGTCTCGGGGACTGTGCTGTGCTGTGTCGTGTCGTTTGCTATTTTAAATTTCGGGTTTGACCTTTGTGGGGACGCTGTGGGCGCCTGTTTCGTAGCACGAAGGATCCACTCTATGCGGTGGGTTTTTGTTACTTCCACGTGGTCTCGGGTTAAATTCATTTAATGATATTTAATTAATTAATTGGAATAGAGTGACAATGTTAATAATTCATGAGAATTCATGTTAAGAAATTGGCTATTAGATCTGGCGCGTTGGATAAAAGAAGGTAGAGCTAAGTCATGACTGTCTTTTAGTTGAGCTACTTTTGGACGAATATGGCTCGTTTATTACAGTTTTTATCATAAAAATCTACTTTTTAAAAATAATTACTTTTAAAATCTGATTAAAGTGATTCTGATGTAAAATTTATTGATTATTTTGTACATATTTTAAAAAAGCGGAAGCTTATTTATGTTTGTTTATTCATCATAAAATCTTTTTTTTTCTAAAAACAAGAAGTTTCTAATTTTATGATAAGTGATTCAACATAACTTTTGATTTTAATTAAATTTTATGATAATTTATTCAAAATAACTTCTGATTTTAATTAAATTTTAGATATTTTTCAATTTCTGATTGCTTTAAAAAGTTGAAACAAATGTTTGAAAACTTTTAAAAGTGATTTTTTAACTAAAAAAACTGTAACAAATTGGATCCTAAAATCAAAAACTATTTAGAATAACTTTTCATAAAAATTAGCTACTTTTTTTTTAATAAATGATTTTTATGATCATAAACAAACATAAATTAGTTTATGCTTAAATTATGTTAAACAGAAGTCACTGAAAATTTATTTTAAAACACTTTATAGTTTAATTGAGAACACTAGTTATTGTTTATAATCAATTGTTTCAGATTGTAGCAGGTAAAGTGTTGAACCATTACTGATTGTTGATGTCACTACTGCCATTGATTCTTAGATGTTTAGTAAAATATTGAAGTTGTAATTTGAAAATCGGAGCATGTTATCGAAAAAAAAAACAAAAAAAAGAAAATTGGAGCAAAATTTGTATATTTATCGAAGGTTCAAATTAAAAGAGTATTTACTGTTTCAATTTTTTACTACGTAATAATGCATTGCAGGACCCAAGGAATTCACATCTCTGTTTTACAGTCTTCAGAACTGGAGGGTATATCCTTTTCTCCTTCTTTTTTTTTTTTTCCCTTGTTAATCTTGATTTTCAAGTTGACAAATTATACTGTGTTTATTGGAACATTTTGTTCTAACTTGGCGATTATTGTTGCAGTCCATTTTTGAGAGATTTGATAAGGACAGAAGTGGCAAAATCGATTCTACTGAGTTGCGAGATGCTCTGCTGAATCTGGGTTATGCTGTTTCTCTCGTGGTATTGGATTTACTCGTCTCCAAGTTTGACAAAACTGGTGGAAAAAGCAAGGCTATAGAATATGACAATTTCATCGAGTATGGCGTTTCTACAATTCTTTGTCTTTCTATATTGGATACAAATTTATTTATACCATAAAAAAGAGATTTAGCTCATCTAAAGTAACTAAGGATAAAATAAATAATTTTAGTGTAGAGGAAAAAATTAGGTTTAATTATTAATTTGGTCTCTTAATTTATTTATTTTATTCAATTGGATCCCTCTTTTATTAAAAGGTTCAATTAGGTTGTATTACTTTTAAAAATGTTTCAATGTTACTCTTTTCATCCAAAACGACGTCGTTTTTTGTTTAATTTTACACTAAACGGCATGAAAAACGATGTCGTTTTGAGTGGAAAGGACAACATTGCAGTTTTTTTTAAACTAATCGAACCTTTTAATAAAAGAGGGATCCAAATGAATAAGATAAATAAATTAAGAGACCAAATTAGTAATTAAACCAAAAAATTAACTGTTAATATTCCACCAACACATTCATGATTTGTTATGTATGTGCCCATAATATCAACTATTGACTTTCTTATTAATGACTGAAATTACTTGTTATACTCTATAGAGTAAGGTTATGTTTGGATAAAAATTGAAAAATTACTTTTGCAAATTCTAATGCACATTTCCAAATTCCAATGTACAAAATGAAGTGCATGTTTGGATTTCAGTTAGGAGAGCTCAGCAAATTTTTCTTTCTTCATTTTGTGCATTAGAATTTGCTATTGTGCATTGGAATTTGCAAAATTACTTTTCCAACTTTAATCCAAACATAGCCGAAGGAAGAAATTGTTGTTTTGAGAGTAAAAGTATTTTTGAGTTCTCCCAATTAAAATCTAAACATGCACTAAGCTGTTAGCTTTAGAGGAGGCAGTTTCATGAAAAAGGATTCTCCACTTGGTGTCTTTTCTATTTTATTTTTTTTAAATTCCAATGTTAAAAAAATTCTAAAGTAAATAAGGATAAAGTAAATAATTCTATTTGTTGTAAAAAAAAATTAATAGTTGATATTCCTACACATTTATGGTTTGTATGCATGTGTATGTAATAGCAATTATTAATTTTCTTATCAACGACTAGAATTATTTAATTTACCCTTATAAAGTAAGTTCTTAATTTTAGAGAAGGCAGATCCATGAAAAAGGATTCTCCACGTGGTGTCTTTTCTATATATTTATTTTTTTCTAAATTCCAATGTTCTGTTTTATTATAACTGAAAAGAGAGAAGAAAATTGTCCTTGTATAATAGCCACATAGGCGCAGACACTTGTATTTTTATATATTGTAGGTTGAAGGCGGCATAGTTTTCAGATTAAAAATGGGAGAAACTTTCAATAAAATTGAAAAATTCTCTTCACATCAGCATTATGTTTACCATTTCTTTTTTGGCTGTAAAATGAATATATAAATTGATTTCTTTCCATGTTTGCTAATGCAGGTGTTGTCTTACTGTTAAGGTGAGCTACCAAATACCGTGATTTATTATTTTATCCGTTTCTGCCATTGATATTACATCTTTCTATTCACCTCTGTTACCGAGTCTCAAAAGAAGAGAAGCAAAGGCTCCTGCAGCATAGCATCAGACACTGTTCATTGAACTGGATGCATATTTACACAACCATATAGAACCTTTTAAACGTTTGCTAGTTTATTGCCAATGCTTTCATGTTCAAAAAGTAAAACATGAACAGTGATAATGTTTGGTATGTCATGGATAAGTATTTTTATTATGATCATGGACAGCCAAATGAGACATGAATTGACCTTAAAAATTACAAGTTCCCACTCTTTCATTTTCTGCATTACGTTGTTTCTAAATAGTTGACCCTGTAAGATATGTCAAAGCACAACATGTTCCTTCTCATGAAATTTATTGTGTTATTTAGGTGATTCATGAAGCATACCTGGTCCTATTTCTTAGTATGAACCATAAATTCTGCTCTAATGAAACGGTTTATGTTGAAATCAACCTGATGCATTTGTATTTTTTCGCATGGCAATATCTCACTTTTTAATTGTGTGTATTGCAGGGACTAACTGACAAATTCAAGGAGAAGGATACTGCGTATTCTGGCTCTGCATCCTTTACCTATGAATCGTTTATGCTGACAGTCCTGCCATTCCTAATAGCTTAGGAAATGTGTGTGGTTGGTTGACTAAAACGGCCAGACTGTATTTGGTTTGAAAATGTGTGTGATCGAGTTACTTTACTATTGCCAGCCTTTAATATGCTAGTATTTCCTGTTGTTTCCTTTATAAATAACCAAAATCCTAAAATACTATATTTTCAGCTTGTTGATAATTTTCTTTGGGTGATGTATGTGAATGAAGCCTTGAAAATGAGATTCCCTGGTACTGATAATCACGGTCGGTCCTCACTTTTTATAGCTTTAGGATAAAATAATAAATAAAGCCTTTTTATATACACATATTTTTAAATATATATATATATATATATATATATATATATATATATATATATATATATATTATTAAGAGTGTTCATAAATTAATTTAGTTCAATAAAAATAAATTGATTTAAAAAATGAAAAACGAATGAACTGAAAAAAAAACAAATTTATTTATTAGATTGAATTCAATTTTGTATTTGATTTTACAAATTGATTAAATCCAATTCAAATCAAATTTATACAAACATATATATAATATTTATAAATTTATAAATTTATGATATCACTCATTTGTATTTATATTTCTTATATATTTATAAAATTATATAATTTATAATTATTTATAAAAAAATGTTAATTAAAGATAATTTTTTTGATTAGTATTTGGGTAAAGGTATATAAATGTAATTATTAAGTTGGGTAAATTTATGTTTAATAGTATATATTTAAAGAGTTAAATTATTATTAGGAGGTTATCTAATTTATCCCAAGTAAAAATGAGATTAAACATCCTTATTCAAATTGATTGGTAGAATTAATATATGTAACCAATCATTTAAAGCATATCAGAAAATTGTACCAATTATTTTGAATGGGGTTGTTTAACCATATTTTAACGTTGAGTAAGTTAGACAAATGCTATTATTAGTTATATTTGACTCATAAATGCAATATTTGATATTTTAAATTATTTTTTATTATGTTTATTATATATGTACTATTAATTTAATTTTTTTTCAAAATAAAATAAAAGTAAGATTAAAATTGAAAATCGATCTAAGCCAAACTACTTTAGATTGAATTAGATTGGACTGAACTTATATTTTAAATCAAATTAATTGGATGATGAATTAAGAAAATCATAGTGATTGGATTGGACAATTTTGTTTCTTCAAAATCAATCTAATACAATTCACAAACACTTCTACATATATTCTATAAAAAATAGACACATAATTTCATTAAAAGTGAAATCAATTCTTAAAATAAATAACATACTTTTAACAAATATCAAAAAATGTATCACATTTTTCATTTCATTTACTCTTATTGTATTGTTTATCATTTACAAGATATTTTTTTCTACTCATAAAATTGTCGCTTATCATAAGCAAAATAAAATACATAAATTATCATAAAAAGTTGTTTCCTCAAACATTGTAAGATGAAAAATCACTAATAATAACATCAACATTAGGAGATAGAAGGATACGTTTTTTAAAAAATGTATAAATTATATTTTCTTTTATCTTATCTTAATATCCTTTCTTCCTTAAAAAATATAGAGATACAATAGAGTAATCAATGAGTTCTTATAACAACAATGAATAATTATTAAACTTTGTACTACATAAGAAAAATTGAAAAATAAGTACGTGACCACTACAACTAAATGATTAACAAGACAAAAAAAATTAAAAATACTAAAAAATTGAGAGTTTAAAAGCCTTGAGTTTTCAAAACTTACACATCAAATTATTTAGTTAAGAAGTCAAGAAGATAAATATGCAAATGAATTAATTAATTGAAGTTTATATTCTTCTTCAATATATATGTTTTGGGCCCTCCTCAGCTTTGGGCTGTCTTCCATTTGACCTAGACTCAAGACTAACTTTGGTAATCTATGGCTGGATAAGACCAAGGTGTACTTTTTTAAACGATAAATCTTGTCTAATTTTCTCTAAAGAATTAAGAATACATCGCACTGTTATTTTTTTCTAAAATTAAATTTTTAAATTCATTATTTATGTTTTATTATTTTAAATGTTTTTTAATTTATATTTTTAGAGTTTATTCGAATTAATTATGTATATTTTATTAATACTTTTAATCTTTCAAACATTGAGCGTGTTTTTTGTTTTTGTATTTTACTGAAGTTTAAAAATATTGGTATAATATAAAAGATATTTGTTAAAAATGTTATTAAAATAATTTATTAAATAAAAACATGGCTTGACATATGAAGGGCAAAATTAATTACTTGGTCTTGTAATTATTTTTATTTTTATTAATTTATTTTGGTTTTTTTTTAACTTTACACTATTTGATAAGGACAAAAATTAGATGCAGTTATATATGTGCTGTTGGTGCTATTTTTCAATCAGAATTAGAGTTTCACTTCGGTAATCCGCGTTGACATTTAATGGAATCCTTTATTATGCAGATTACCGAGGTGAAACTCTAATTTTGATTGGAGAACAATACCAACAATACATATGAAATTGCATTTAAGTTTTTCCCATTCGATAATATTTTCCTTTTACATTTCTTCATCAACACTAACAATACAATTAAATTAATAAACTTTTTGTACCAACGAGAGTTGGGTCCAATGAAAGGGGTTAGTTTTTCACAATGTGGCGAACAAAGGTTTGAATTTTTGTTAGGAGAGGTGCTTATATTTAATACTCGATTGTGTCTCAAACAAGATTGCCTTCAAAGGAGAATACCCATGGAAAACAAAAAAAAAAACTAATAATTTTTGTGTTGTAAGGCAATTTTTAAATTCAAATAAAATTTATAGATAAGAATAAATTAAAAAATAGTAGTTTTTTTTTGTGTGTGTGTGATATAGTGGAGCTAAGATCCCAAACTAAAAGTCATGAAAGAAATGAACAGCTGAAACATCAGCAAGCAATTGGATTTGAATCCAAGCAGGAGTTGTATTAAAAGTATGCACACCATCTTGAAGTGAGAGATCCTGTTTTACTAGGCAGTCAACAACTTGATTAGCCTCACAGAAGATGTGCTGACAAGTCACCACTTGAGAGGATAAGGCAGCATTTGCAATATGTTTGACAAGCAAATAACAAACATGAGTGTAAGACTCTTTTAGAAAGCATATTCACTGCAAGTTGAGAATCAAATTCCATAAATATATCACCCTAGATACCTTTGTCAGTAATCAATTTTAGACTGAAATAAATTGCCCAAGGCTCAGCCTAAACAACTAAACAAGACATGCAACTTGCATAGGCAAAGAGCATGCGTCACTTTCAAAGCCTGTGAATGGGATTCCTTGGACAAAAAGCAAGGAGTGGATTGCTTGTTTTTGAAAATGTACGAGTTCTTTGCTTTTGAAATAGAGTCTAAAGCCATGGCAAACAAAACCTTCCAATTAGCAAGCAAAGGAGGCTTGCCTAATAAGTTCATTTCAAACCAAGAAAATAAGTCTTGATTAAAAAAAAAAAAGGGTATGCAAGTGTCAATGATCAATTTCTCCCAAGTCTAGTGGACATAAAGACAGTCCCAAAGAGTAAGGAGGGAAATCTCTGCCATACCATAAAATTTGGGACATTAAAGCTTTTGGGCAAGATGACGAACAATGTAGGAATGCTTTATGAGAAGGCCATTATGAGTAACCTGCCAAACGAGCATTTTGATTTGCTATGAGTCTTTCCATCTTCAAATAATACTGAACACGTTCCTTGTGTGATTATTCACCTAGTTTGACAACGAATTTAAGCCACTTTGAAGGAAAAGAAACCACTTGAAGGCCTTCACCAAGCTAGGATGTCCTCATCAGTTGCACTGGAAGGGGGTGCATGCGTATGAAGGGATCACACACCCTAGAAAACTTGAAGGACACCTAACCCTTAAAACCTAGGAAACCCCTTTCCTAAAATAACCAAGTGAAACTACCCTTGTTCACAAACAAGCAAATCAAAAGCTATGAATCATTCTAAAAGTGAGATATCACAAGTTGAAGCTCTAGAGGCACTCAAAGAAAATTATGGTGGCTTAAAGAAATTCTCTTCTTTATCTCTTGTGATTGTACTCTCTATCTTTTCTTTTGCAAGATATTTGGCATTTTTATATTATTAGGGATTTTTCAAATCAAACCTAAGCCTATACTACATAAAAGCACATGTGCTATGCTTTACTAGTGAAGATGGTGCCAACAATCTCTTCAAAGTTCATATGTTATATAGTAGCAACTACCTCATACGTATATCCTAATGATGCCACTAGTTGCTCCATGATCAGTACCAGTGTTTATTGAATGTTTTATGGCGTTTGTCATTATGAACTGCTAGTTAGTGTGGATTTATACCATGTTAAGTGGCATGTCTAACTGGTTGCTTGTTGTTGAGAAATCTCCATGGAGTTGAGTCTACTGCATGCATGACTATCAACATATTGCATCATTTGGCGTGCCTACCTTATTTGGATTGTTTTGAAAAATAATATATTCTATTAAATGATTTTATGATTTCTGTGGTTGTTTGTATTATCATTATGTTGCCTATTTGAAGAGCGTTTGTTGTGCAGAAACTTTCATGTTTTTGTAAGCTTACCTTTTTTGCTTGTCTGTATGTGTGTAAATGTGTGATGATCATGGTGTTCGCGTTCACAAGAGTAGATGTCGAGGGGATGTCAACATATGGGCATAGTGTTCGTTGAGTTTGTTGAGATCGTAGTGGGGCTTTAAATTTCCTAGAGAGTGGACTGGAATAGTTAACATGTCTAGTATATAAGGGATATCACCCTCACATATATCCCTGTTAGGGCTCCAATCTTTTCTTTTATGATCAACGTGTCAATGGAATTCTGGTTATTGATCTCTGAGATGTGCATGCCCCCTTTTATACACCAAGGGATCGTTATGTTTCTTCCTCAACTCATAGCAGAGTGCGTAAAGAACCATGTTGTAGGATCTCAGCCATTTGCCTTCCTAGCTCTGAGGAGGAGGAGGATCCGTCAAAGGCTTCTCAACAGTAGGAGTCTAAAGTGTCATTATGTATGACCAATTTAAGGGATGTGTTTTGTTATAGTACATGTATTTCTCCCTCCCCATTTTGGATGTATCTTTATTTTGACAACTTTATCAAGTGGCATGTATTTATTATTTTGACATACATTGGTATCTTGGTTTTAGAGGCTCTAACTTCAATCATGTAGTGTCGTTGGACAAAACACTTTATCTTATTAATTTCAGTATGAATGACGTAATTATTCAATAATTAATTGTTGTATATTTATTTGATTATGCAATCATTGATGTATAGTGTTACCATTTTAGAATTTTGAAAATTTTACCCATATTTTAATAATTAAATTAATGAACATTTTATTTAAAGTTGAATCTTTTGCATTTTATGTTAGACTCACGTAGAGTCAGTGAGACGTTACGTTGTCCCTTAATGAACATTTGATCGTTAGATAGGGATAACAATTCTACCTGGACCCTATGGGTACTCACAAAAAATATTTGCAATGAGTAGAGTAAATACCCACTTAATGGGAATGGGTCTAAGGGCAGGGATTTACCTATAAAAATCAATGGGGATGGGTACGGGTATGGGGTATTGTAGTACCTGCTCCATACCTGCACCTCTCTCTCTATATATAATTATTTAATTAAATTTTTCTTATATATATATATATTTATTAATTATTAATTTAACTATTAAAAGTTAAATCATAGTATTGAAGACTTGGCTTAAGGTTATATTTGGATGATTTAAGGTTATATTTCTAATATTGTATGGTTATGACTTATGTTTGGAAGATTCAAGGTTATGTTTCTAATGTTGTATGATTATGAACTATGTTTGGACGATTTAAGGTTATGCTTGAATGATTTAAGGTTATGTTGGATGAATTAAAAATGAAATTTCAATTCAGTTGTAGCAATTTTTTAATTAATATTTTATTTATTTATTGACTTTACACTTAAGTTAAGTGCGGCTAATGGGTGTAGGTATGAGTAAATAGAAACTTAGCAGATACAAGGATGGGATTAAAGTTGTTACCCACACAGTTATAGGGACGAGTATTATAGTACCTTATCTAGATCGTACCTATTGCTATCTCTATGGTCATATGTGCATGTGGGTTTGGGGAGCCATCGAACGCCTCAATATTAGGCTCTTTGAAGTTGTACATAACCACCATTCTCTAGATCTCTTTCGAGAATGGCTAAAAAACACAAAAGAGTGATTAGACCCCATCCACCTTGTTAGGGTCTCCCCTAGCTTGGCTAACTGTTATTGGAGCATCTCTTCATGTGCTTCAGCCACTTGCTAACACGTGCATCCACCTTTTGATTCCTTTGCAATTAATCCTTATTCTGTTACTGCAATTGCTTGATCACCTTTAACAACTGCAACAACAAAGGAATGTTGGTACCCTCGTTCTTAGAAGAAGCTCTATTGCGTGTGATTAAGATCTCTTGAAAGAGAATCATAATGGTTGTCAGAATGAGTTTTACGGTGGGCGTTAGATGTTCATGTAGAGAACACGCTTGCCCCATAGCTTAAAGTGAACCAAAGAGTCCAATGAGCTTCAGTAACATGTAACTTGGTGTGCATGAGTTGACTTTCCTTCTTTTTAATTGTTCTCGCGATTCATAGAGGGTAGCGTAAAGGGCACCTTGTAACACCTTACTTTTCCTAATGTATGATTAAGTGTTTTAATAACTAAAAAGTGGAAATTTGATAGGTAATCTAGGTGATTAAAAAGAAAAAAATGAATTGTTGGTATATGGTTTGTTGTATGTGATGATGGTTGTGTGTTGTATGTTTGAAATTTGGGTTTGAATTTAGGAAACTTGAGATATGTGCTTGAGCCAATGTGGGTGTGTTGTGAGTGTGATTTTGGGTTTTGAGGAAAAAACAATTGAGTTAAATTAGTTTTCAGATAAAGGGAGTGGTTTGGTGAGATTTGGGCCTCAGTTGGCCAAAAGTCTGTGTGAGAGCTTCGGGAGGTCCAAGTATAAAAGGGAGAAAAGAGAGGAAGTTCTCTCATTTTCTCATTCTCTTTCTCTCTCATCTCTTCATTTTCTCTCTATCTCTCTCTAGAATTTTTCAAGCTTGTGAGGTTGTAAAAGAGTTTTAAACTTAGTTGAGTGGTTGTGGCGAGAAAAGAAACGGTTCTTGGAAGATTTGGCTCAAGACAGTAAATTCTCATGGAAGCTAAAATTCAAATTTGGAGACTTTTAGAGGTAAGGGAAGCTTACTCTTGCTTGTTTTTATGTTAGTGGTTGTTGATATGTTGATTAAATACTTTGGAATCGATTGAATTTTGATGAAGGTTGTCATGTAGTTGGTTTTGATAAAAAAAATGGGTTTTGAATGGGATTTTGAGATTTGTGGATAAAATTGTTATGTAATTGGTTAGAAAGGTATTAGAAGTGATTAAAATTGTTTTGTGATGCTTGTTGTTGATTGATTTGGTCAAAAATGGGTGTTGGGGAGTGATTTGAGACGAAAAAGATCGAAAATCGCACCTAGCGATAGATAGCTCACTCAGCAACGGAAATTCTTGCTTAGCGACGAATTTTGAGGTCGTTGGAAGTCTGTCACTCGCTTAGCGACGGAAATGCTCGCTTAGCATTGGTCGCTTAACGACGGAAGCTGATGACTCTCTGTAAGTCATTCGCTTAGCGACAGTACTCACGCTCAACGAGAGAAAAATAGAAATTTCTTTACTTTCTTATTATTTTTGTTGGTTGTTGATGATTTTATTAACTCCCATGGATGTAAGATGTATATTTTAAGATAATTAGATGTACAAATGGTTTTCTAAACTAGTTTTTGGGTTTTTCTGTATTATTATTGTTGGGGATTTGTTTGATAAGTTGTAAGTGTCTCACTGAGTGAAACATATGTTTGCTCAACGAGAATTATACCTGAGATTTAGCTGTTCTCTGGAATTGAGTTCGTTGAGTGAGACTTATAATCGCTGAGCGAGAACCTTCAAAAGGGAGAGTGTGCTCCCTGTATGAAAGGTACTTGTTGAGCAAGCATATGGATCACTGAGCGAGCATGTAATTCTATTTTGTTATGTGAGAATTTTAAAAAGGTATGTGTTATTTGAATAGTGTCTTACCTATTGACCATGCAAGAGGATGAATTGGGCGTGCATGGGGTTGATTTGGGGTTGATGGTGATTGTTGGACCACAAGTGGTGCTGAGTAGGCCATGTGGTAATATGTTGATACGTATATATGTGTTATGGTGAATGATTGTGATTGAGTTGATTGTTGTGGTGATACGTGCATTGGCATGCATATGTTGTTGGCTAAGGTTGTGTGGGCCTCAAGTTATGTGCAGGTAGGCATGGAAGTTAGGGGTGAACGGAGCTGCGGCTCAGTCAGGCCTCCAACCTAGTGCCTGCATAAGAAGTGAGGTCTAAAAGCTGGGCCTAAAGGATCAGTGAATGGGTAATCCCGCAGGGGGCCAAGGCAGTGCAGGCCTTGTGTCACGGTATACCACCACCCACATACACTTATCATGACAACCATAAGCTTATCCAATTGATCAAAGTTTTGGCAATCCCTGAATGGTGCTTAGAAGGCCATGGTAGGGGATAAGACTTGGCTAATCGCTCGGAATGTAGAAATTTCTCGAGAGTCGTGTCATTCATACATTGACATATGGGGTTGACAATGTAACGCTGTGATTTTCTTAATGCGTAATTAAGTGGTTTAATAACTAAAAAGTGAAAATTAATATGTGATTATGGTGTTTAAAAGAAATAAATGAATTGTTGCTATGTACAGTATGTTGTATGTGATGATGGTTGTGAGTTGTTGGTTTGAAATTATGGTTTGAATTTAGGAAAACTTAAGATATGTGCTTGAGCCAATGTGGGTATGCTGTGAGTGTGATGTTGGGCTTTTGAGAGAAAATAGTTAAGTTAGACCAGTTTTGAGATAAAGGAAGTGGCTTGATGAGGTTTGGGCCTCAGTTGGCCAAAAGTCCGTGTGAGAGCTCCGAGAAGGTCAAATGTATATATGGAGGAAAGGGGGAGGGGGGAGAGTCTTCATTCTCCCATTTTCTTTCTTTCTCTCAACTTCTCTCTACAAATCTGAAGTTGATTAGTGAGTTAGAGGACTTCCAAGCCCGACTTGGTGATTGTGGCGAAGGAAGGAACAAATCTACGGAAAGTTTTGGCTCAAGGCACCAATTTGTCAAAAAACCCAAAATTGATTTAGAGACTTTTAAAGGTAAAGGAAGCTTACAAATTGTTTGTTTTGCGTTGATAATTGTTGGTATGCTTATTTATTGCCTTATGATTAATTGAATCTTTATGGATGTTGATATTTTGTGGGATTTGGATGAAATTGGGGTTTGAAGTAGAAAATTTGAGATTTGGATGAGAATTTTATGATTTTGTGATGAAATGTTGAATTAATTGTGTAATTGATGTGTATGAACTTGGTTGAGGTGGATTGAGGTTGTTGGAACACTATTAATTTGAAAATTTGTGGTATTGGATTGAAAATGTTGAGTTTTTCCTTGGAAAAATTGCGTTTTTCTCGAAAAACTTCGCAGATAATCAATTATAGCATCTGATAATCGATTATCTGATGTTTCAGAAAAGTTGTCCTATAAACGCTGTGGAAATAATCAATTATCAGTCTCCGACAATCGATTATGCACTGTTCTAGAGAACTATTTTCGTAACTCGGTTTCGAAAATAATTGATTATCCAGTAGGATAACCGATTATCTACTGTTCATAAAAAAAAAGTAGAAGATTTTAAAATTTTCATCTCAAAATGTGAAATTTTATGAATTTCAAGATTTGTTAATTTTCCAAATGGTTTTCAAAGAAGGTTTGGTCTTCAAACTTTAATTGATTTTTGAATTTGGTTGTAAAGTGTAAGGTTGCTTAGATAGGACCTTCACTTGTGGTGTATGATATTATTGCATGAGGTTTCTCATAAGGTGGGCTGCTTAGATAGAGCCTTACTTATTGACCATGCAAGAGGCCGGTTTAGGCGTGCATGGGGTTGATTTATGGTTGATGGTGAATGTTGGACCACAAGTGGTGCTGAGTAGGCCACGTGGTAATATGTTGATGCATATATATAGGATATGATGACTGTTATGGTTGTGTTGATATGGTGCTGCATATATGTATGGATATTAATGAATGATTTTGGTTGAATTGATTGTTGTGGTGATACATGCATTGGCATGCGTGGGCTGAGGTTGTTGTATGGGCCTTAAGCCGTGTGCGGGCAGACATGTAAGGTGGATGGTGACTAGAATTGGTACTCAAATAGGCCTCCAACCTAGTGCTTGGATGGGAAATGTGGTTTTAAAGCTAGACCTTGGGGATAAGTGGATAAGTAATCTCGCAGGGGGCCAAGGTAATACAAGCCTTGTGTCACAGTAATACTACTACCCACATACACTTATCCTGACAACGTAAGCTTATCTAACAGATCAGAGTTTTGGCAATCCCTGACTGGTGCTAGATGGCCATAGTAGGGGATAAGACCTGGCTGATCGTCCGAAATGTAGAAAATCTCTCTCGAGTCGTGTTATCATGCATTGACATAGTTGTGACGGATTGGTGGTGATATGGAGTTCTGGATTGAGAACTCTTCGCCATGTAAATGAATGCTTTATACATGTACATTTGTATGTAGATGTTGAGATCTCTGGATAGATGATGGTGTGCCATATACTTGTGATGGAATATTGTGAATTGTTGATGATTTCTATAATCATATGTGATGTTGTGCGTGATATACTGTAATGTATATAGACCCATTTATTTGATGATTATGTTGGAATTAAATATTATATGTTGATCCTTGTTTCGTAAGCTTATCCTCGCCTTGTATTGTTATTGGTTGGATATCTGGTTACTGTTGTTGTGTTGCTGTGACTGTGATGATCACGTCATCTTGGTGTGGGAGCAGAGGGAGGGATGTCTACAGATCCAACGTCTCAGAGCTGATGGAAGAGGTCTCAGGTAGAGACTTTTGGTTGTCCTTTTTGGGTGGAGCTTTCTAGAAGCTCTTTTTGTTTCTTCTTGGATGTGTTGTTTTGTATTATATTCTTTTGATGGGATTGTATAAAGTGACCAGTTATAGGAAGTGAGTTTTTGTATCCTTCTTCCCTGGATATATATATTTTGATATTGTCTGTATGGGCTGGTATTATCCCATATGTATGTATGTATGATGATTTGAGTTAAACAGATATACAATATACTAGGAGAGATAAGGTGGATCTCTCAGTTGATATGTTATGATCCGAGTTAATTCACCATATATGTAGATAAGGTGTATTTTAGCAGGATTGTTTGTAGTACTGTGGTGACAGAGGGTCGTTACAGACAGCATGATGTGTTGTGTTGTATTGTATGTAAACCTATTTCTTAATGATTTGGATTCCATCTTGGTATGTTGATGGTGTGAGAATATGAATTGTATATATTATGTTGGTTTTTGTTTCATAAGCTTACCCTTGCCTTGTTTTGTTGTTGGTTGGATGTCTTGTTGCTGTTGTTGTGTTGTGATGATCACGTCAATTTGGCGTGGGAGCAGAGGGTGAAGCTTCTGCAGATTCGACTTCCCATAGTTGAGGCATAGAGATCTCCATGGTGATGGTAGAAGGCCCTTTTTGGGTGGAGCTCTCACGGAAGCTTTTTTCTTTTTGGTTTGATGTATTTGTTTTATAGTTGACCAGCTATAGGGAAATTTGATTATGTATCTCCCATGTAATTGTATATAAACGAACTTATATGTTGCATTGTTATATATCATATGTGTATGATTTACATATAGAACGGTGATGAGATGATATTTAATATAAATGACTGAATATCTTAATAGAGTATGAGGATGTAGGTAGTATTTGTAATATTGTGGCGACAGAGGGTCGTTACACACCTTAGCTAGATTCATAAGGACGCTTTAAAAACTATTATGTTAGGCCCAAGAATACAAGGCTCTTGAACTCTTCAAGGTGTGATGTCTCCCTAAGTTGTAGTTATGCAAGGGTTCATCAACCAAGTTAGTAGGTCGTCTATACAAGGTGATGTTAGTAGGTTAGCCACTAGGCCATATGGTCCACACATAATTTAAACCAAATGAATCAAAAGTGGAATTGAGTCAAATATATATTCTACATTATTTGAAGGCTTTTTAATGTAATTTTTTTCCTATGGCCTCAAATGACCTTAAACCAACTCAAAAATACTATTCAGTAAAAGTTAGATCACAAATTTTTTTAAAAGATCAAACTAAATCTTAACATTTTTTGGATCAATAAAGTTAGATTAATGGTAGGAGATGGATATTATAATTTATTCTCATATTATAATTTGACCCCTCATTCTTAAAAGGAAGTGATTTTAAGAATTATTCTCTTTTTCATTATACAACTTTTTTGTATTAAATATCTAATTTTATTTTATTAATATTTATTTATTTTATTAGAATATTATTACTTAATTTTAATTAGTTTTATTTTAAATTTGATTTAAATTTTAAAATTTGTTTTCTGATATATTATATCAAGTTAAAAGTGTCTTCTTCTAGATAAATTAAATTTTGAGATTATTGTAATATTAATTAACCACAATTTAATTTTAATCTTTAATTTTAAAATTTAATACACTATCAATACAAATAACATGTCATGATTGAAATATTTTTTTTCATATCTTTCTCAATTTAAACAAAGCTCATTTTCTTAATTTATGCTTACTTAAAAAATAATACTAGTCGTTAATAATAAAACTTCTATCATTTTCTATTTTCTTACTCATACAATTTTCTTAAAATTTAAAACACCTATTCAATATACCAAAAAGAGATTTACTAGTTTCATATAAAAGAAAGCCCAAAAATCTGCCCAAGCCACAATCCAATTTAACATCAAACTAGTGATTAAACCGATGATGGTAGTAATTCAAGGTTTAATGGTCTAACCATGATTGAATTGCGGTTAAACTAGTAATAATTAAATAATATTATTTTAATTTTTAATATAGTATATTAAGTAATATTAAACAAAAAATAACATAATATTCATAACTTTATAATATTAAAAATTAAACTTCACTTATAAATATTATCACTCAATTCATATCTCATGACATATAATATTCAAAATTAAACATGAACCTAAATCAAATATGTTATAATATTTAAGTTCAATAACAAACAATAATATATATTAACAACTACGATTAGAAACTAAATAAATATGATTTATATGATTATATATCTTCACAATATTAGGTTAAAATTATATCAATCATCATAAATATTGGGTTTTTAAATTAAAAAATAATTTTTTTTCCAAACAAACCGATTCAAACTAGTTTTGATCAATTTAGCTTATTTCTGAATGATTCAGCCAATTTTATACTAGTTCTTTGCAAGATCAATTTTTAGGATTAAAATGAATCGGTTAGGTGACTGACTCCCAGTACAACTAGTTTGACTGACTAGTTCGGTCCGATTCTGACATCAGTGCAATAAAGCCATACTTTACGATTATCTATTTTTATATTATAAAATCTGAATTTCATATTTGAATAAGGGTAATTTTAAGAATTATTTTTAGATAAGAGCATTTTCATGAGTTATTATTGAATAAGAGTGTTTTTAAAAGTTATTCTCACTCTTGTTGAGTCACATGTCTCATCTTAATCTTATATATTGAATATTTAATTTTATTATTTATTTTTTATTCTTTTCAAATATATATTTTAATTTCAAATTTAGTTTGATTTAACAACCAACAAAAATAATTTATTTCTTAGCCATCTAAAATCACTCCTCTTTAAACCTTTTTGCATAACTGATTTTCTTAATCGCTTGTCTCTTTAATCTACCATTTTCATCTTTATCCTCTATTCTCTTTATATATAAATTAGAATAACTATCTTGAATAAAAACATTTTTATGAGCTATTTTTCAACAAAAGCATTTTAGGAGTTTTTTTAACGAAAGCATTTTAGACATTTTTTTAACTTCTTATCTCTTTCAATTTATTTTTTTCATTTTTATTTTTTAGATTAAATTTAATACTTTTTTGAAAATTATCAATAGTTAAAAATAACCTTGTATCACAATATAAATTGTTTATCATAAATTTAATATATAATTTATATATTCAAAAATATTTATTTATTACAAATTTTAATTATAATTTAATTTATATATTCAAAAATATTTATTTATTATAAATTTTAGTTATATAAATAATATTTATCTTGTACATTATAATACTAAAATACTAGTTTCTAAATTAAATTCTAATAATTTTTTAAAATAAATTATCAATAGTTAAAAATAATTTTATATCATAATATAAACTATTTATCGTAATCTAAAATATAATTTATATATTTAAAACTATTTATTTTTATTTTTAATTATAATATATTTATATATTTATTTATTATAAATTTTAGTTATATAAAAACCATTTATCTTATATATTACATATGCTAAAATACTCGTAACCAATAAAAAAAATGCTAAAATACTAATTGATATACATTATTTTTCTAAAAGGAAAATCTGGTTGATGTTTTTCTGTTGGCTAAATTATATTTTCGGTGCCCTTTATTTTTCTCATTTTGTAATTTTGGTGCCTTATTTTTTTTAGAGACAATTAGTCCTTCTATTTTTAAAATTTTGAAATTTTGGTTCTTCTATTTTTTTAGAGACATTTAGTTCTCTTATTTTTAAAAAGCTACAATTTTGGTTTCTTTGTTAAATCTTTTGCGTTAACTGTTAGTAGTTTAATGTTAACTGTAACGTTGACTCTCACTCTGACACGTTATTTAAGTACTGACTCGTAAGAGTTAATGTTAAATCACTAATGGTTAACACAAAAGATTTGACAATAAGACCAAAATTGTAAATTTTTAAAAATAGAAGAACTAAATATTTATGGGAGGATCAAAATTGTGGATGGGAGAAAATAGAGAGTGCAAAAATGCAATTTAATCTTTTCTCTTTTTACAAAAACCTTCAACGACACCGTTTCAAGTTTTTGTTTTTAAACCCTACTCCCGAATCCTGAGAAGTGCGTCTCTGCATCTGGCCTCTCTCGGAGCTGCTATCACCTCACGCCGCCGCCGCAGGTAGGTATATCCCTCGTCCTCTCTCCTTCTCCACACACTCGCGCACAACCTTAATCGACCCATGGGTTTTCCACCCTCGTAGCGGTAGCATCCCATTTAATCGAAACTGATAAAAAACACTAACACACAGAGGCTTGTTGTATTGTTTGCGTGTGCCCTAGAATCAGAAGAAGAAATTGCCGTTACCGTCACGTCAGAGGCGTGTAGAGCGGGAACGATGGCTGAGTACGACCTAACCCCGCGGATGGCGCCGAACCTCGACAGGCACTTGGTGTTCCCTCTCCTGGAGTTCCTCCAGGAGCGCCAGCTGTACGACGACGACCACATCCTGAAGGCGAAGATCGACCTCCTCAACAACACCAACATGGTCGACTACGCCATGGACATCCACAAGAGCCTCTACCACACCGAGGATGTCCCTCAGGACATGGTCGAGCGCAGGGCCGAGGTCGTCGCCCGCCTCAAGTCCCTCGAGGAGGGCGCCGCCCCCCTCGTCGCGTTCCTCCAGAACGCCGCCGCCGTGCAGGAGCTCCGCGCCGACAAGCAGTATAATCTCCAGATGCTCAATGACAGATATCAGGTTTGGAGCAAAATCACAGCCCATAAGATCGCTATGAGAGTGTTGCTACAAGATCATTGAATGTTGTTTTATGCACAATTGGCGTGGATTTAATTAGTGTGGGGTTTGGATGAAATTGTTGATTTCTTTTAAGGGTTTTTGTTGTTTGTTGGGTTTGGTAAATTAGGAGTGGAGTCTTGAGAGCAAGAAGATCAGGTTATTGTTAGGATCCAATTGCAAGGTACGGGACTTGAGTCTCATATTGGAAATATGAGGTTCTAGTGTGGGGTTTATAGAGCCTTGGGCTCCCCAATTACAACAGCTAGCTTTGTGGTTTGGTTCTGGCAAGGTTTTTATCGGTTATTTTTGGCAGTTATAGATAATCTTTGACTGGTAGGAATAGGACAGGAGATACTAGTTGCTCAAAAGGTGTTGAAAGATGTTATTATACTAGAAAGCTTTAGAAAATGTCTCTTGCTAATAAGGATCTAAAGTTATTGACTTGGAGCTTGGGGTAGGTAATTACTAATTAGACTACACCTTTTTTTTTTCTTAATAAAATCTTGCTTTTTAAGTTGAGTGAGATAGTGTCTTAGTAATGTAATTGCATTGTTTATTTCTTAATTTTATTTAAGCATTTTGTCTTTTTTAGTTGTTGTTTGCTGCTGTATTTTAGAAGTTTTAAAGAAGAATTATCCTAGTTTTGAAACTTTGAATTTTGTGGTATTTGAGTTCTGACTGATTACCTGAGTGGTTATTCTGTTGGAACAGATTGGTCCTGCACAAATAGAAGCGTTATACCAATATGCGAAATTCCAGTTTGAATGTGGAAATTACTCTGGTGCTGCTGACTATCTTTATCAGTACAGAGCTTTGTGCACAAATAGTGAAAGGAGTTTGAGTGCTTTGTGGGGGAAGCTGGCGGCTGAAATTTTGATGCAGAACTGGGACATTGCTCTTGAAGAGCTCAATCGTTTGAAGGAAATCATTGACTCAAAGGTAGTTCTTGTCTTTCAGTTGATCTTTGGAGTGGATGCACATATTTGTTAGTTGTGCTTAATATATTAATATAGACTGGTGAACTTTGTTCCAGAGTTTTGCATCACCTTTGAACCAAGTGCAAAGCAGAATATGGTTGATGCATTGGAGTCTGTTCATCTTTTTTAATCATGACAATGGGAGAACACAAATAATTGATCTGTTCAATCAGGACAAGTATGCCTTACCTCTCCTATCCTAGGATACCTTAGATTACTTGTAGGATATTTCATATGCTTTACTTTTATTGTTAATTGTAGTCAAACTGGTCAACTGCTTCCTCTGTCTGGGGTCGCTTTATTGTTGCATCTTCTGGGCTTAGTAGTTGGAATGTTGCTTCATCTAAGATATGATGTAATTTTCAGGTATCTAAATGCTATCCAAACTAGCGCTCCACATCTTTTACGATACTTGGCCACTGCATTCATTGTCAACAAGAGGAGGAGGCCTCAATTCAAAGATTTTATTAAAGTTATTCAACAAGAGCAGCATTCATACAAAGACCCCATCACTGAGTTTTTGGCTTGTGTTTATGTCAACTATGACTTTGATGGGGCACAAAAGAAGATGAGGGAATGTGAAGAAGTAAGTTTGCTTTCTGTTGGCTAGCTACTATATGTCAACTATAGGAGTGATGTAACTCATGTGGTTTATTCAGTTTTCCTTTTTCTTATATCTATCCATGTTAGCTACTAGCACCTTAAATGGTTGATTATATCATGCTTACCTTTTTTAAAAATGCAGGTAATTCTCAATGATCCCTTCCTTGGTAAAAGAGTTGAAGAAAGCAACTTTTCAACTGTACCACTAAGGGATGAGTTCCTTGAAAATGCTAGGTTATTTATCTTTGAGACATACTGTAGAATACACCAACGCATTGACATGGGGTATGCACCTTTCTAATATAATATGTTGTAACACCCTGGCTTTAAATTTTTTCCTATATGCCACAATTTTGCACCCACGGAAAACACAATGTAGCCTCTCAGCCATTGTTCTGTGTCAGCCTGTCAAAACCAAAGGTACAAAATAATAGTTGTATTTTTTATGTTGTGGCCTTGAAAGGTTTTACACTAGCTCTTCTCTTTATTTCTCAATTTTATGGGGGTTTTTGTTATATAATGCTATATTTTCTCTCTGAATTTATTTCTTTTGTTGATTTTCTGTGGTCTACCTTTCATGCAACACACCTAAATTATATACTGGGGATTTGTAGTAGTAATCAGAACTTCTAAGATAGGGTTGATATTTTTTCAGAGTGCTTGCTGAGAAGTTAAATTTGAATTATGAGGAGGCTGAGAGATGGATTGTTAATCTCATCCGTAGCTCAAAGCTTGATGCCAAAATTGACTCTCAAACTGGAACAGTTACCATGGAACCTAATCATCCAAATGTGTAAGTTAATATTGATTCCTGACTTGATAGAAGGGCTTTTATTGCATCCTATTGTATTATACCAATCTGACGGGGCACTCGGCTATGTTGATCCCCATCTTTCTTTCATGTCGTGTGTCATCCATTTAACAACCATTAATCTTTAATTACTACATTTGCAGGTATGAGCAGCTGATAGACCATACAAAGGCCCTTAACGGGCGCACTTACAAGTTGGTCAGTCAACTTTTGGAACATGCACAAGCTCAAGCTGCCCGATAACTGTGTAGGTAGATCGATGAGAGTATTTGTTTTATCTTTCCGGATGCATCATTTTGTTTTTGGTTTTATGTTTATTTTGGATTTAGAATTACATTCAAATTTATGGGCTGTATACAGCTCTTGGAGTAGGTTCTTCTGATGTCAAGTGTTGATACAAACATGTAGTATTGATAACCATTTTGCTTAATATGTTTGCCATAAACTTCCACACTGGCCATTGCGGCTGCAGGCATATATACCCTTTCTTCGCCAGCTTTCTTTTTAAAAATTCTCATTTTTTTCCTTTCCATTTTTCTCCCTTGTACTTTTTCAAATATTACTAAGTATACAACGTTGCCTATGCAAAAATGGAATTTTTAAGTGATTTTTTGTGGTGGAATAGTTACTGCGCCTGCATCTTTTGATAGGAGCTTTTTATAACTTGTGATGAGATATCTGTTAATTGAATATCTTGAATCGCTAGTGTACGGAGCACTTAACATTACGCTGGAATCCTGAGGTGGTGAAAAAACGGCACATGGAGTGCCTGTATGCAAATACGTTCAATATGTTCAACCGAGCCACATTCGGTTCTGCTGAAATGATTGACGCAGGCGGAAATTTAGTGCGATTTTGTGAGACTAATTTATGGAGTTAGGGAAAATTCGTAAAACTATGTACTATGTGAATGCACGGTTAATTATAAATATTTAACTACGAGAAGTGATTTAATTCGTTGAATGTAATGATGTTAGCCAGAGTTGGGGAACTTTTCTGCCGATGACAAAATTCGTAATTATACAAAGCTAGTATTTATAATTATGGATATAGACGTTTTAAAATGAGGCTTATTTGAGGAGTAATATGAAACAATTAATAACGACAAATATAGAGTTTAACCTGGGAGTTGCTAAGAAAGAGTTGTGTAAATGCTCAAGCAATGCCCTATTTGGTGTCTACCTTGAATGTTTTATGCGGAAAACTATTTGAAAGTAAAGTGAAAAAAAGAGGTGTAGAGCTTCTCACATTTAGACACTAAGGGTCATCTGAGGGGTAAGATATGATAGAATATTAGAGCATAATAAGGATATAATAGGATAAGAGTATGAAAAACTTTAATTCTACGTAATGTTTAGTGCATGCGAAATAACATTATTGTGTTATTATGTCTTATATTTGACACAGACTAAATAATGATAGGTGGTGACAATGACAATGGTTGTGATGGTTGCAACAATTGTAGTAATGGCAGTGGCAACAATGGTGACAGTAATGACAATAGCGAAGGTGGTGGTAGTAGTGGTGGTAGTGATGGCACAATGGTGGCAACAATGATGGCAACGGTGGTGGTGACGGCAATGGCAGTGGTGGTGGCGGCAATGGTGGTGATAGTGGCGACAACATTGGTGGTGGTGGTTATTGTGATACGATGATGGTGGTAATGACAGTGGTGGTGGTGACGATGATGGCGGTGATAATGGTAGCAACAACGTTAGCAATGGTGGTGGCAATAGTGGTGGTGGCGACTGTGATGGCAGGGTGGTGGTGATGGTAGCGGGGGTGGTGGCGACAGTAGTGGTGGTAGTGATGATAATGGTGGTAGTGAGGGTGATAGTAGCGGTGGTGATGGCCATAGTGGTGGCGGTGGCGTCAGCGGTGATGATAGCGATAACAATAACAGTGGGGGTTGGGTTGGTGAGGGAGGGAGCGATAGACTATCCTATCCTGTTGCTTTCTAACCTAGCTCCCTTCACAAGATAAGAAATACACTATACCAACAGGATAGGATAGGCAGTAGGATAAGAAAATCGTATCCTATTGGTTCACCAAACAACTGATTACAGCAGGATAAGATAATTATCCTATTCTATCTTGACCACCAAATGATCCGTAAATGTTTGATAGATAGGTTGTAAGTAAAGTGAAAAAAAGGTGTAGTGTTTGTCACATTTAGACGACTAAGGCCACCGTGGACCACCTTTATAGATTGTTTACGGTGCACCACTTTTATTCATCGTTGGATTCATCTCATCCACACAGTTATGTGGTGCACCAAATTTCTTCCCTCTCTTTCCTTTTTCCTTCTCCCTTTCTCTGTTTGGTCATCACTGCTACTTTCAGTGCGTCCCAATTGCCACCAAACAATAAAACCCTAACAAGCACCACCACCAACAAGCCATTTGGTGAAATGTACTATCTGGCAGGCAATGAAAATCCCTAGCTAAACAAAAAAGGTTGAGATAGATTCATAGTAATAGTGATTAACAATAAGAAAATAAAAATGAAAGATAAAGAACAAAAAAGGCTTCACAGAAGTTTCGTTAGGGGAGAGGGGAGCATAGGTCTCATCCTAACGCTCGCAACAATGGCGAAGGTGGTGCGGCCAAATGGTGGCCTTTGGTGGAGCCAGCAACGCACACGTGAGAGAGGGGTTCAAGTTCTATTCATGAGTGGAAGACGATCAAAGTGAGAAAGCGAGAGAGGGAAATAATGGAGAAAGACGATAATGGCATGGTGGCAACAAGTTGATTCATGGTGCCTTATGGTCGTGTGCGATGGCATACGTGATTTGGCCTTATGATAATAGATTAATCACGGAGATGGGTTTTAAGGCTAACACGGTGGTTTTGCGGTGATTCATATGATGTGATTAGGAAGGAGGGGAGAAGAAGAGGGGAGGAAGGAGAGAGGAAAAGAGAAATAAGAGAAGAAGAAGCGTGGTGTCGCTGCCTAAAATTGCCTCCGATTGCAGCGAATTGCGGATCAAAAACATGTTCCATTGAACCTTCAAGATTCTCGATTGGCGTTGTTGGTGAGAGCAATGGTGCAGGTGTCGTTGGTGGCCGCTAACTATGAAGGAGACGGAGTAGGGGTAGGGGCCGTGGAGGTGTGGGAGAAGGATAATCTAGTGTGGAGGATATAGGGTATAACCGTGGGGATTAGATGAATCCAATGATGAATAAAAGTGGTGTACCATAGACCACCTATGAAAGTGGTCCACTGTAGATTTCGTCCATTTAGACACCACTCGTTTGATGGATAGGCTGTTCACTAGCCATTGATATTTTAGACAAAGGCTGCAGTAGGAAGGCTTAACATGTCTACCATCGTGGGATACTTATTTTGGATCTTTATATTAGTTCATTTTTAAATGGATGGTTAATATTTTTTCTTCTTTTTTATTTTATTTTTTTTTTCTTCCTTTCTTTTTCGATTTTGCCCCCTCCCCCCTTTTTTTTTCCTTTCCTCTTCTCTCTTCTTTAATGTTTATCGAGAGGGAGGCGCACATGCGGCTGCAAGTACAGCCGCCCCAGAGGAGCCACCAGAACCACCACAGACCCCACATCTACAATAGGTATAGCAGTTGTGCAAAGTAGCAAACGATCATGTGTGGGGTCGTTGAGATCGCACGCGTGACGTCACTTGGGAATAGAATTTAAAGATTTGCGAACAACGAGAACCATGGTTGTCGACGAGTAGAGTTCAAAGCATGATGATGGAGGGTTCTTTACGAACACAATAACACCATAATTGGGATCCATGGATGAAGATCCTGATATCGCACGCGTGACGTCACTTGGGAATAGAATTTAAAGATTTGCGAACAACGAGAACCATGGTTGTCGACGAGTAGAGTTCAAAGCATGATGATGGAGGGTTCTTTACGAACACAATAACACCATAATTGGGATCCATGGATGAAGATCCTGATATCGCTTTGTCTTCCTTTCACCTTCATTGGATATTCAAACTTTTTCTCCATTTCCTTGAATTCTGATTTGATTTGTAATTTCTTAATCTTCAATTTCATTCACTTCTTGATTGTGTTTCTTACTTGTGCTTCTTTGATTGTGTTTCTTGATTCTTGAACTAATTTTGTTCACTCCAAGTTCTTGCTTCTGATTTCATTCACTTCGATTCTTGATTCAAAAACAATTTTGCGATATGATATGGAGGTTGAAAGTTTGGATGGTGGCGACGTTCACACATACAGTGGTTGCTATTGGTGGAGGAGTAGGAGTGGATCTAAGTGTGGGGGAAGTTTTTGCCTCAAGACTCATTGAAGGGTAAATTGGAAAGAAAGGAAAAAAAAGAGAAGAAAAAGAATTGAGCCATTCATTTAAAAATTATTTTATCTAATGGTCACAATTAGTTTCCTATAGTGGGAGACATGTTTAAGCCTTCCCATTGTAGCCTCCGTCGATACTTTTAAGTCTCAAACTATAATTCCTCACTTTATTTTGTGATATAGGCCTTTTTTGAACAAGTTACTCTATAAGCATTTATAAGAGAAGAAAATAAGAAAGAAAAATAAAATAATTAAGTTTTTTCCATAAACTAAAATTAGTATATGTTGAAGTTAAAATCAGTTTTTTGGAGAAGCTAAATGGTTTTAGTTTCTCTAAAAAACTAATTTTAACTTATGTATAAACTAATTTTAGCTTATTTCATGTTTTCTTTTTATTTTTTTTCTCTTATAAATGTTTATGAAAAAGCTTATCAAAACCGGTCATAGCAAATCATAGTTTGAATATTTAGTGAAAGGCTTTTTAATGTACTGATTCTTAATAGAGACAAATGTAGAGCATATTAGCTTCAATGTTAACTAGTACTTTAGTTTGTGAAATATATAGGATAATTGTTCATTTTTATATAATTAAACTTTATAATAAATAATTTTTTTGAATATATAAATTATATTATATTTAAAATTTGTAATAAATAAATATTTTTGAACATATAATTATATATTATTGATTTGCGATAAACAATTTATATTGTAATATAAAGTTATTTTTAATTATTGACAAGTTTTAAAAAAATTATTCAAATTCAATTTAGAAATAATAATAATAAATAATAGATTGAAAGAGATAAATAATTAAGAAAAACAAGTATACAAATAAGTTAAAAGGAGAGAAGTTTGAGATAGTTGAGAAATTTTTTTGGGGCTAGTTGTTAAATCAAATTAAATTTGAAATTAAAATTAAGAAATATATTTAAAAGGAATAAAAAATTAAAAAAATAAAATTAAATGCTCAATATATATGATTAAGATAAGACATACAAGTTAATGAGAATAAGAATAACTCATAAAAAACACTTTCATTTAAGAATGACTTCTAAAATGTTTTCATTTAAGAACAATTCCTAAAATTGCTCTCATTCAATGATGAGGATTCATTGTGTAGAACATTGTCATCAAATCACAAACAACTATGTGTAGTAAGTTTATTTACTTTTACAATAACTACATTAAAAATTATACCAACGGTGATTTCTAATTGGTTAATAGTATAAAATTTTCTACACTAATAATGCATATCTATTAAACTCTAGATATTATAATATGAATATCACAATTTTTGGAAAACTAGAGAAAAAAAAATTTAGAACGAAGAAATTGAAGTAATGCGCGAACACACTTGTGACTTGTCTATATTGCATTTTGAGTTGTACAACATATTTCCTTCCTTTATATAAAAAATGATTTAGATAATAGGACATCATTCCTTACATCACTTATCATTATTACACATCACATTATATCTTTATATCTCAATCAACTTGTCATGTTGTCAGACAAGTTAAAGAAGCTGTAATCTCACGATCAATATTGTGATGATGATGATGATGAGTTCTGAGGATGCTTGCTTCAGTTGTTCTGTTTTGCTTTCTTTTATTGACTTCATTTGGGCGACTATACTTCATATCTTTGTACGTTGTTTATTCGGATGACTGTTCTTATGGATGACCGTATCAGGATGCTATTATGCACAATATGATTATTGTGTGGATGTTATTTCTAACGTTATCCTGTTAAATTATGTGAATCCATTATTATTCTTCCCTATATGTTTGGATGTTTATTGGTGGTGTATATTATTCTTTTTTGACAAACTGTCGACTTCTTATATTTGAGAAACTAAAAAGAATTATAGTTGTTGATGTCGATATAAATTAGTTATGAGAAAATGAGGAATTGAAGTATTGAACCACTTTATGAAACAACAATTAAAATGCTAATGCGACAAGAGAGTTAGCTTAGTTGTCAACACCATATTTTACACTTCACAATAAATTTGAAAAACGACCTCACAACAATAAAGTGGGATAACCACAAAGATGAAGTATGTGTTTGAATTGTCGTTTCAGAGACACCAAACTTCTGTTTATGCTTTTCAAAACACAAAACAAAAAAGTAACTACATTGATGGAATGAAAAAAATGTGGGTTATGTTCATTGGAACTATAACCCAAACACACTCGATGTTGGACAACAATAGTAAAAAAAATTAGGGATTTCGATTTTAACATCAAAAGATTAAGTCATTACAATAAGATTTATGAGTTGTGACTGTAAAGTTATAGGGATATAATTGAAATATTCGCTATTATGTGTGTGTGTAATCAATTATAAAGTATAACTTTTGAGCATCGACCAAAGCCATAATGTTTATAATCCCATGGATAGCATGCCATTTCTCTACACATTTGTGCAATGCCGTTTTGAATTGTATAAAGTATCCAAGAGAATTGTACTAGATAGTCCCCTAGCTTTATAGTGATACACTTGAAACTTGGAATGCTTGCCAAGAAATGATGTCATACTCACTTCCCAATCGAAACTCATGCTGACAAAACGTTTTAAGAGGCTAAATAATCAGATTACAACGATTGATATTGGACACGAGTCAAGATGTATCCCTCTATGAAGCTTTGGTATCTATCATCAACAGTTATTCAATAGGTGAAGAAAGGATTAAGGAGGAAAGTTAGGGGAGAGGGGAGTGTAGGAAAATTTGTTGTCTGTTTCCTTTTTTTAAAACAGTTTTGATGTACTTTTTTCCCCCTTTTATTTAAGCAGTATTCTATCTTTGCTGCTGAATAGGTAATGGAGAATAGAAGAAAACGTTCTTTCTTTCTCTCCAAGGGATCAATAATAAATTACTATTAATTGTATTTTCACATGAAACCACAATATAGCATAGGTAATTGAAAATTCTGGTGAAGCTAGGTAGTCCCACCGTTGCACAGAAAGTTTATTACACATTTCACACATAATTACATATGATAAGATAACCAACACTATATGAAGGCACACTCCAATTCCACTATTCCAATGAAAACAATGTGAACAATTATAAATGATGCATACTTGATTACAGGTATACTTTCAAGATTTACTGGATGCTGCTAAGGAACGCGTGTAGTTGATGCCAAACCTGAAGTATTCAACCACAGATTCCCTGGGTGGAATGCAATCTGTGACAGGTGAAGTCTGAATGAAGTTCTGCTTCCATTCATGAAGAGATGGGAACCTCTCAGCACTGAGTAGTTCCATCTCTCCAAGCTCTTCAAGGACATTGAGCCAATGAGACATCCAGCCAGCTACAATATCAAGATAACCAATCTTCTCTCCACCAAAATACTTTTTCCCTTGAATTTCCTTCTCAAGAAATGCCAGTGACTCTAGTGCAGCATCCACAGCTTTCTCCTTCTCTTCTCCTTGAGCCACAGTAGCTCCCCATACACCAAACACACACTGTTTCCAAGAAAAAATGCTATATCATAGAGCTTGATGCATTTAGTTAGTACTACCAAATTGTGCAATAATTTTCTTAATGTTGTGAGTTGTGACCAAACATAGCAGTACAGGCAGCAAAGGAGAAACTCTTACATGTAGTATAATGCCTATAAGCACAATCAATCAAAAGTTGAAGATTCTTTAAAATTAAAATCAACTTTGTGTTAAATTCTGTGCTGAAATTTCGTTAATATTATCTTATGCTACAAAGAAACAAGTACATGGAGAAGGGGAATAAAAGAATCATATTGTGTTGTTGGTACCTTCTCATCAATAAACTTGGCCCAGAAGCGAGCCTGTGCTCTCTCATATGGGTCTAGTGGTAGCAAAGGGTTCTCCTTCCATGTCTCATCTATGTATTCAAGGATGACAAGTGATTCAGCAATTGGTTTGTCATTATGTAGGAGCACTGGGACTTTCTTGTGGACAGGGTTAGACTGAAGAAGCAAAGGACTCTTATTTGCTAAGTCTTCTTTTATGTACTCATATTCCACACCCTTTATCCTTAAAGCCCATTCAATCCTGGCACAAGGGAAGCTTGGAGGTGTGGCAATCAGCTTCACTTTTCCCATTGTTTTGCTAAATCTTCAAAACCCTTGAGTTGAATCTGATTGAAGTACCTAATCCTTCATGTTTTTGTATCTTTTATACTGATTCTCTTGCAGCCATGTCAAATCTGGTAAGGATTTTTTTTTTTTTTTGAGAAAATGAATATTCACATCCACAACTCTCATAAGTCAAGTCAAACAAAATTTGTGGCATGTATTTCTTTGTTGTCTAAGAAAAAGACTTATAAAATGACTATTTATCTAAAACTGACCGAGTATGAATATGTTTATTGTTGAATTAATAATTTGAAAACATGATATATTTTCAATAAAATAAAAATAAATAAATGCACGTTTGATTAGGTAGTTGAAAATATTACATATCTAACCAGCAAAGGATTGGTCTCTCATATATGTTATCTAGTCTAACCGAAAGAATAAGTGCATGCTAGATTATTAGGTAGTTAAAGATACAAAGAATTGGTCTCTCATATATTATATATAAATGCGTGTTTGATTAGGGAGTTGAATAGGCTAATTGAATGAAATCACGTTTCCCACTAGTTTTAAGATAAAAGGGTTTTTGTTAATACATGTATGAGTCACGTTTTAATAAACTAAAAATAAATATTAATTATTAATATAAATATTCAAATATCTTAAAAATTTAACGAAGTATATTTAATATTTTTTTCTGCTTTAAGTATTTTTTTATTGACTTGTAAAATGATTTATAAATATTATTTTATACTTAACATATACTATGAGAAAACAAGTTAACAAAGTTATTAAAAATATTATTTTTTTTTTCCTTTATATCTACTGGTAACATGGCGAACGTTGGAAACGTTATTTTCGGAGATGAAGGAAAATGGGTGATTCTATGTTTACATTTCACATTTATTTAAGCGGCAAAATAAGATTGCACATAAATAAAGGTTAAAATAGGACTAATTAAAATCATATGATAAAAAATTTACAGATACAGTGTGAATTGTGTTCAAGTATGTATAATTAAATAGTATTATTCAATGATAAATCAACCAGAAGTTGAAGCACGTGTGCTGTATATGAATTTTTCCTATTTTTATTTTTAAAATTTTGTTTGAATATAACTCTCTTTTTACTTTTCGAACACAAGGATTCTTCCATCTATCTATTTATAATATATAAATCCTTATTTGTGAAACAATGCGCTTAATTATACATCATTATAATATCTTTTACCACATCATATGTTTTTGCTAATGTATCACTCTATTTGCTCCAATTTCTCACCTTTTTTCTCATCGGCATTTACCACATCTCTTTCAATTCCCAACTCTTAGTCTCTCACCCACTCAATAACTCTCAGGTGACATATTTTCATAACTCTAATATCCGCAATTAGTGTGTTATTGTCATTGCATCTTATGCTCATAGAAATTGCAATGCCAGCTCTGGCCTAGGCTGGAGGGGCAAGGCCTAAGACTGAGGAGCCCCAAAAATTTTTTTATATAAATTTTGAAGAGGAGTTTTTTTTTTCAATTAATTAATTTCTATAATTGATTTCTTTGACTTCTCAACTTGGATAATTTAGGGTGTCAATTTTCAAAACTCAATACTTTTAAACTTTCAATTTTGTAATATTTTTAATTTTTCATCTTGTTAATCATTCAGTTATAGTAGGTTACATAATTATTTTCAATTTACCATATGTAATAAAAAGTTTGATGATTGTTCAAAGTTGTTATAAGAACACATTGGTTACCTTATCACATTTTTATAGGAAGAAAGAATATTAAGATAGGATAAAAAAATTAATTTATGTATAATTAAAAAAATGCAACCTTCTATCTCCTATGCTTTTTGGATTAAGAGTGAAATAAGGAGGAAAAAAAAATAGGAAAGATAGAAACAAAAGAGAAATAGAGTAAAAAAAAAAATTGTGTTATTTGGATCAATAGAAATAAGAAGGAAAAAGAGTGGAACAAATTCTCTTCACTTATTTAGATGAGTGAAAAAAAGATAAATAAATTATATGAAAAATATTTTTATATTAATTAAAAAATTGATTTTTTTACTCTATTATTTTTATTAACATAAAATTATCTATTAATATTTTTTAAAAAATTATTTAATTAAAAAAAAATTTCAATAGTAGAGTTTTTTGAAAAAAAACAAAAGTAAAAAAATGATTTCACACCTAAAAAAAAGCAAAAGCACATAAATTTTCAACATTGAATTTGATGGCTAACTTGGATGGAACCTATTTCTATGTAGGACCTACTAAAATTTCACATTATAATTTATGTAATTTGTTTTACAGGTGATAATTGACAATCTTACGAGCCAAAATAATATTTTCTCAATGATAGATGTGGGGTAGGAGTAAATTGAATGAAAAATGTGATATTTCTTTTTGAGACTTGTTAAAACTATGTTATTCACTTAATGTAATAAAACATATCATTTGTAATAAAATCACGTGTCTATTTTTTTTTTTTATGAAATATATGTTTATATTTTTAAATATTTATATATGAAAGGGCTGTTTCACCTTAGGACCCATAAAATGTCAGGACCGACCCTGAGAAACTACTACTAAAAAACCAAATGAATTATTAGAGTAACTGCTCAATAAAAATCTTTAAAAGTTGAAAATAACTTCAAATAATAAGTAAACATATCCAAGGATGCATGTAGCATAATTTCAAACAACATAAACTTCATATACTAATATATTAATTATCATTAATTATTATCATTGATTATTATTAATTATTATACCGTGGGGTGTTACACTTATTTAATACGTGCTTGTCACACATTGAAAGCCCCCTCCTTAACCTTAACACGAATAATTGTAAAGGGTATCCCAAACTGACATTTGGTCGAAATTGAGTGCATGTATTACATTAACAAAGGCTTGCCTTTAACATTGCTAAATGGCTAAACCCCAATGATTGGTGTTGTAAAGTCATCAGAGAGGGCAACATACCGTGCTGTTGCAGGAATCTCGCCTTTATTCATGTAATACACGCACTTAATTTCAAGGCCACACAAATCTACTTCACAATCCTCTATAGCCACCTTTGGTACCATTTTCTGGTCATGGTAGAAAGATAATATATAGATTGCAAGAACTGCCAACAACCATGGGGATTTGACATCAGAATCCACCATTTGCTATTCTTGTTTTGATTTGTTTCCATCTGGTCTTTTTGTCCGATTGGATTGAATGTGGGTTTGGGATATGCTTTATAGTTAGAGAAATGCCAACAACACACTCTCCATGGCTGGAATTTATAAGAAATTACATAATGTTGTGGGTCCCACTTCATATTTAATGAGCCCTAATAAATTCTAACTAATAGTGGATACTGTATTAGGAGTGTATTTGAGAGTGTGTTGTTGACGCTTCTTTTACAATTATTTATGTTAAGGTTAAGGAGGGGACTTTCATTGTGTAACAAGTGTGTATTAAATAGGTGTAATGTAACATCCTCACGGGTATTACTATAACCTCATACATACTAATGTGGAATGCAAAATTAAAAATAAAAACCTTGATAATTTATAATTGAAACATAACATCAACAGCTCGGATACCTAAGGTATTTTACAAAATCCGCGAAATAAACCAACAAAACATAGAACAAATCCTCACGCAGGAGGTTATTAACTTCATCCTAAAAAGGTTCTAAAGAAAACATGAAATATAAAGCATAAAGCAATCTTTTTCTATTTTGCACTCGGACCCTGCTAATTTTGAAAAACATTTAGAATAAACTAATGAGACAAAAGTATTAGTGAGTGCCTTAGGGACACACAACAACATTACATAACATATAAACATAAGGTATGTGAACATTTAACATTCTACTGCATAAAACATAACATAAATTCTTATAATCACCATAATCTTTCTTAGCATCCATTACATTCATTATTTTATCTTTCTTTTTCCTTTTCTTTGTTGACCCTCTAGCAAATTTGAGCTTATAATCTTATGAGGCATCCCTCTTACTTTTGCCATACATCCCTTAGGAATTGAAGAGTTTCACAACCCTTCCTTGTCCAAGGAATGCCCTATGCCACTCTTTAGGAATTGAAGAAAGCTTCAATCAAAGGAAGAGGAAGGAGACTTCAAGCTTTTAAATTTGAGCCAAATCCTAGAATAGGCACTTATGTAATTTGGGTTTTTATATAGGACTTTTATTGGACTTTTATATTTGTGTAATTTGAATCTTTGTGGGGTTTTAGTGTGTTGCATGTGTTGGTGTAATGACCCAAACTGTTGCTACTGAACAACACTACCAAACTCCTCCAAGCCATACAACCATAAATAAAATCAAAACACACACACACACATCCCGAGAGATCTATCCATCTCTCCTACAGCCAACATATCTGTCTTTACAACTAATACAAAACAAAAGAACAAGGGAATGATACCAAGACCATACAACAACGTAATCAAATATACATCAATAGGGGAGAGGGGTACAAAACACACTTCCTATGGCTGGTCACACTATACATTCCCATCAATAAAATACAATAGAATATATATATATATATATATATATATATATATATATATATATATATATATATATAAACAAAACAAATGTGTGACTCCTTGGCCTACACCATCTTCAACACGTAGCTCCACCTTCAGCTTTGAGAAGCTGAGTCTACTGAGGCATCGCCATCTGCTCCCACGCCATAGGACGTGATCATCACAGTCACACCAATACAACAACAGCAACAAGACAGCCACAACAACAAAACAGGGCAAGGGTAAGCTTACTAAACAAATAACATACATACGTTCATTGAATATATCATTACCAATTATATAATTAGTCACAGGCTAGTACAACATTTCATATAAGAACAACATGGGTCTCACAACATTTCTACACATCACCATGATTGTGCCATTACCATGTCAATGTATGATGACACGACTCTTGAGAAATTTACAACAATCTCGGGCGATCAACCAAGTCTCACCCCCTACCATGGCCTATCCAAGCACCATTTAAGGATTGCCAACTCTAATTTGCGGATAAGGTTAGTAGTGTGTTGGGATAAGTGTATGTGGGTGGTGGCTCATTGCGACTCAAGGCCTACATCGCCTTGGCCCTCTACGGAATCACCCTTCCATTCATTCCCGAATGTCCATCTTTAAGACCCTACGTCTTATCTAGGCACTAGGTTGGAGACTCGTCTGAGCTGCAACTCCTGTTAACCAACCAACTTACATGTCTACCCGCACCATAGCTTGAGGCCCTTTACACAACCTCAGTCCACAAAAGATGCATGAAATGCATGTGTCACAATACAAACCAATCTCACTATCCACTATCAATTCAACATCAACGGTTTAATAAATTCAACAACAACAATTCAAGAAAATTTAACGACAACACCATGTGGGCTCAATTTAGCGCTTCACATGGTCAATAACCACCAATAACCCCATGTAGGCTCAATTCAACACCTAACATGGTGCGCTAGGTTAGGCCCTATCCAAGCAGCCTATGCCTCTTTAGGATTTCACCAACAAATCTTCTCAACAATCAAATGGAGATCCTATCTAAGAAACTTTCACTTCACAACAGATCCAACAATCAACCACAGTTTGAAAATTGAGACCCTCTTTGAAAACTATTTGAAACACCCAACTTATCTTGAATAATACATTTAATGTCTTTAAGGACCAAAATTCATATATCTATAACCATTGAGTATATCTTTTTATTTCTTCTGAACCTTTATTGCTTGTCTTAAAATTTCCTTAGTTTTGTCTTTGAGTACTCTTTTCTTGGACGCTTGAGTTGAGCTTTAAATTTGTGACACATTTCACATTGAATACTTTCTTGATTTTGGATATTGGTGGTTCCTTTTAAGAGCTAAAAAGGAACAAGAGTAGTAAAAGGTAAGTGTACATATTATAGAAAAAGCCTTAAAAGAGAAAACACGGGTAGACTTTGAGTGTAAACACTTAGTGGAGTGGTGAGGTTCATATTTCTATTATTTGTACACTAACCTTTCTTATAGGTATGGCTTCATCAAGAGACGATGCACTAATGCCAGAGTTAAAGACACTTGGAGAACAAATGGAGATAATAAGGAAGGAGAATAATAACATGTTGGATAGAGTTTAAAAAGTTTTTAAAAGAGGTGAGGCTATATGTGAGAGGTGGGAGAATGTGGGAAGGAGGAGAGTTAAAAGAGAGCAAGAGAGAAAAGAAGAAAAACAAAAATAAAAGGAGGAAGAGAAAAATAAAAAGAGCAAAATGAGAGAAAAGGAAGATCCTTCTACCATTGATATGAGTTTCATGTGTGATCCGTATTATAGAAACTTGGTAAAGGAACTAAATGAGATAAAGAAAAAAGAGAGGAGAGAAAAAGAAAATGAGTTAAAAGGAAAAAGAGATGAGAGAAAAGGCAATGATTGAAAAAGAGAGTGAAAAAGAAATAGCAAAAAAATAAAATAAAAAAAATATGAGTGTTCTTGTTATTATTCTAACCTATTGTTTGTTTGTGATAACTCTTTTTTGAAGGAAATTAAAGAAGTGCCTCCTCAAGAGGAATGCAAAACTTTATATTCTAATCCCTTGTTTGGAAGTGATAATTCTCTTGTTAAAGGAATTGAAGAGGAGTGCAAGCCTTTAATTCTTTCTTCTAAATTGGATGATGAGCTTAATTCTTCTTGTAAAATTGATTGTGCATCTAACCATAAAAATGCTTTTGTTTTGATGCACAAGTAAGAGTTGTACATAAAAGATCAATGGGTAGGCAATTTGGGAAAGAGGTAGATGCATATATGGATCGAGACAACCCTTGGAAGAAGAAAATTTGGATCCAAAGTGTTTCTAAACCTTGTGATTTACTTAATGTGTTAATTCAAGATGGCCTTAATTTGCATAATGTTTATGATTTGCATGATACACATCATTTGAAATTGCATGGTTATAATGAAACTTCTTTTATATGTGTTATGTGTGGAAAGGTTGGACTTGATGGGTGCTATAGGGAGGGCGCACCTATGTTTAAGGATGAACCATTTTGTGTGCCTATGATGCCAATTCATGAGTCTTTAATTGGAGGAACACTTGGTGAGAGTTTCATGTTGCATGGGTATTTCCTTGGGACTTCCATAAAGCATGATACACTTACATTTAATGATAGATGGCTTGTGCATAAAAAGGATAAGTCTAACTTGGTTATTCATGGTTTGTATACCCTCTTGGTCATTCTTAATCCTCTTTGGATGGATTTCATGTTAGTTGATTAATGGTTTATTTAGGCTTGTGTTTGATCTGGGAGGATGGATGTATAAGCACATGAATAATAAGAGATTTGTCCTTTTAAGGGATTCAAGCCTCCAAAGAAGTAAGGTTTTTTCTTATTCCATTGAAACTAATACTTGTTTTCTTTTATATAGGAATAACAGAGTTAAAATTCGTGGGCAAATTTCTGTCAAGAAGGAGAGGGTGATAGAGGGTTAGGAAGCTTTAAAGGAAGAGGAAGAAGACTACAAACTATTAAATTTGAGCTAAATCCTAGAATAGGCACTTATGTAATTTGGCTCTTATATAGGACTTTTATATTTGTGTAATTTGGATCCTTGTGGGCTTTTAGTGGGTTGCATGTGTTGGCGCCATTTCTTACCCTTCATAGCTTTCAAAAAGTTATTTAAGTTTGTTAGTTATTAATTAGGTAGTTGTTTAGTTAATGGGCCCATGGGCCAAGTTGGCCTTGTTAGTTAGAAGTATAAATAGGAGTCATTAACTTTTTTAAAAAACTTTTGATGAATTCTAATTGAGATTAGCTTTTGTTAATTGAGAGAGTATTGCTACTCTTGGTTCTTACTTGGAACCTTAGATTCTTATCAAAGAATGCTATTCTTTGTGGCAAATCCTCCTCAACTTATCAATTCTTTGTGGTTGTGGCATTGTTCTTCCATTTCTCATCTAAATTCTACTTTTTCCTTTTTTTTCTTCAAACTTCATTTTCTTGATTCTATGATGCTAAATTTTGATCCACCCAAGGGTGTCTTTCATCAGAGACGGATATCCTTCCCTATCCAAAAAGAATGTATTTTTGATTGCCCCCTTTGGGGATCAAAGGGGTTACTACCTTCCTTGTCCAAATGATACCTATCATCATTTAGAACAAATACATTCTTTCATATAAACAATCATATAGAAATTATGAACTCCTAGATATGTTAATTTCTCACCAATCACTCCCTAAGACTCCAGCATAAGCATGCTTCATGAAGTATGATCGTGCAATAAGTCTGAGATGTTAGCCTAAAAATTAAGCACAAGCATGCTTAACTATTAGTAGTTCGCCATAGTGTAAACTGCGACAATGAAGGGCCTCTTTTTGGCCTCCTACTCCTTAATTCACATCAGACAACATAAATACACAACATATATCACGTATAACAACAAAAGGTTCTACCTTAACCCCTTAATCATCCATAAAATTACAGATATAAAACCCTTAACCTAACCCCACATGGCATTAGATAAAACCATTATTAAATCCTAACATGGCATAATCATACAAGAATCAAAGCATGTAACACATGCAACAACAATCATTATGGGGAAGGAGACACATGCAAGGTGTAACATTCCGAGCGTTGATGAGAGCGGGGAGTGATCGCTGGTGCAAAGGCACAGACAAGGAGCGACTCCTGGCAGGTTTTTAGCGGGAGGGACACATGAATGAATCGAATACACACCAGAATGAGAGGGATCCAAAGGTTGTGTAGGTATGGGACTATACAATTGAGGATAGCTTAAAGGAATTAATAAGTGCTACTTATATCAACAAGATGCATATACTTTTTGGTAGCCTATCACTTAAGAACTCCACTAGTTAAGCATGCTTGACTTGGAGTAATTCTAGGATGGGTGACCTCCTAGGAAGTTTCCCAGGAAGCGTGTGAGTGAGGACAAAGCACGCTGAAAAGTCTTGTGTTGATTTATGGAGACAGTCTTCAATCCTTAAAGCGGCCAGGCGTTACAAAGTAGTATCAGAGCAGTGCCTCTCTCCTAGTACAGTGTGGTTTAAGGATGAACCAAGCGGAAGCTGGTGGGTATGTAACACCCTGGGCACTAACGAGGGTAGGGAGTGATCGTCGGTACAAAAAGAGATAAGGCATAGACAAGGAGCGACTCTGGCAGGCTTTCAGCTAGAGGGACACATGAATGAATTGAAAACACACCACAATGAGAGGGATCCAAAGGCTGTGCAAGCATGGGACTGTACTGTTGAGGATAACTTAAAGGAATTAATAAGTGCTACCTATACCAACAAGATGCATCTACTTTTTGGTAACCTATCACTTAAGAATTCCATAGTTAAGTGTGCTTGACTTGGAGCAATTCTGGAATGGGTGACCTCTTGGGAAGTTTCCCAAGAAGCGTGTGAGTGAGGATAAAGCACGCTAAAAAGTCTTGTGTTGGTTTGTGGGAACAGTCTTTGATCCTAAAAGCGGCCAAGTGTTACACAAGGGGTTGCACTCACCTAAAAAGGGTTGACACGTCTTTAAAAGGGTGCCTAAGTTCTCCCTTCTTCTCCCCTTGTCCCTTCTTTATTCCTTCTTCTTCTCTCTCTCTCTTTCTTTCTAAATCAAGTGCATTATGTGGTTTGTGTGTGACTTAGGGTTTATAAACCCTAATCCTCTTATTGGGCCCTAGAGGCCCCCGTATATTAAAAGCCCATTCTTTTCTTAACTAAAGCCTACTAATAAGTTATTAGTTAAATCCTTCTTAATTAATTAAAATTACCTATAACTAATATTAAGTTACTAGATCTAATTTTGCAGGATGTTCCATGTAACACCGTGGGATACAATAATCAATAATAATCAATGATAATAATTAATAACAATTAATGATAATTAGTATATTAATATATAAAGTTAATGTCTTTTGAAATTATGCCACCTGACATCCTTTGATACTTTTTCAGTTTTTGTTTGAAGTATTTTTAACTTTTACAGGTTTTTTATTGAACAATTACTTTGATAATTCGTTTGGTTTTTTAGTGATAGTTTCTATAAGCACAGGATGTAATGGCAATACGACACTAATTGCAGAGATGTGGGTTGTGAAAATATGTCACATAAGAGTTATTGAATGGGTGAGAATTAGGAATTGAAGGAGACATGGTAAATGTCAGTGAGAAGAAACGTTAGGAGTTGGAGGAGACGGAGTGACACATCATCAAAACATATGATGTGGCGAAAGATATGATATTGATATGTACGCGTATTGTTTCGCAACTCAAGATTTATATATTATAATTGGTCAGGGGAAAGGTAAGGAATTGGAAGAGACAATGTGACACATTAGCATGTGGCAAAAGATATGATAATAATGTGTAAGTGTGTTGTTTCAGAACTTAAAATTTATATATTATAAACAAATGAACATGTAAACATATGGTGAAAGGATAAAATTAACTTTTTAAAGGAGAAATAATCATTAATGGTAAAAATAAAAATAAGCAATTGTACATATAGAAAGAAGAAAACAAGGATATGTGTGTAATTGGTAATAGGCAACTTTTGTTGTTAAAGTGATAATTTTTATGCTGTAAACATAAAAATAGTGAAATTGTACTGTGGTTTCTTAATTTTGTCCCCTCTTAATTTGGCACTTTTAATACTTTTTCCATTTCAATTTATGTCATTTTAAAAATCATGTTTTACTTTAAAATATTTTTCTCTTAAACAATTAAAAAAACAATTATTTAATTAATTTACATTTACAATAATTCTCCAAATATAAGTACTTTAGTAAAAAATATATATAATTTTTTCATAATAATTAATGTAATTAATATTTTTTTTAAGATGTGTATACTATTTTAAATGATAGATAATTTGAAATAAAGAGAGTAAAGATTGCTTATATATAAATAAATGGCAATGTCTACTTGATCCATGTGACGACATATCAACAAATTTATAGATTGCACAATGGGAGATGTAAATCCAAATCATTGGGAGTTCATTATAAACTGACTGTTTTTCACACTATTTGCAAGCATTTGTGAATCAAAATATGTACGTAATATTTTCTAATCCTATATTAGCTTCTCAATTACATTCATCTAGCCTTTCTTATCACTTCAAATAAAAATAATATTCATAACATTCACTGAAATTATGTGAAAAATTGAGATAATATTCAAACAAATTTTGAGCTACTATTTTTCCTTTCCCATATGAAACTAACACGAGGACCATTATGTTCATTAATCTTGCATTTATGTGAGTCTCATGTGTATTTTCCTTCTTTGCATTTCTTTCTTGTGTAGCGATGTATGTATTATTGATGTTATTTATTAACTCAACTAACTATATAGTTTACAAAAATGTTAGCAATGTCCTATGGACAAAAAGGAAGTGTTGCTGAGGCTGACTTATGGTATGGGGTATCCAAAACCCATTGTCATATTTGCTCTCTATTGAGTTAGTTGATCTTCACAAAGTTGTAAGTGTATTGCTAAGTAAAATGAAACAAATTGAGGAACCAATGTATAATTTTGGTGAAGAAGATAGTAATATATATGATGTATTTTATTGGAATTAAGGGTGTGCACAAGAAGTTGTGAACCAATTAGGAAAGGCCAAAGTTGGGAACTTGGGAGCTTTGGTGAGTATCATAAACAATAGAAAAATAATTAATTGTGCCCAAGCCTTTGCATAGGAATATTCATGATTTTGCATATGACATGAAATCACTACTAGAAATGATATATAGCCATTTGTCATCCTCTAAGATCATTAAAAAGAGCTATGATGGGGTGCCTCATAAAAGAAACGAAAAAGGAAATTCATCCATATGAATCTAAATTCTACTACGTTCTATCCATATAAATTGAAAAAAGAAATGATAGTATAATTTTAATTGACACTTTTTTTACCAAATGGCTAAATTACTATTTTGGTTTCTTATCTTTTCATGAAATCCTGTAACACTCCTTTAATTTTAAATATAATTCATATTAATTTAATTATTACTTTAAGTTGATGAAAATGTGAGTAAATTTATTATTTATTTATTATTTAACAATAGAAAAACAGAATTTAGAAATAGAAGTGAAATGATAAAAACTGCTTATGTATATATATATCCAACTATACATCATGGTTTGAGTAATACATAATAGTCAAAGAGAAACAAAAGTGCATCAAAAGACATATACTACCTAACCCAATATATACATAAAAAAAAGGATCCTATACAGAGCAGTATTTATCTACCCTATCCCTTAAGAAAATATTATAAACTAGGTCTTCAAATCTGGAGAAGTATCCTCTAGCTCTTCCTTAGCATCATTAGGCATTGTTATCATCTTCAATAATCACGATTCAACATGTATAACAAAAATAATGGAGTGAGGTGATTTGTTCTAAATCACTTTCACATGTATGGTAGGAATTTAAATACAATTAATGAAGGGAACCTAGGGTTTATTCTAAGTTATACTACACTACCCTTGACTTGGTATGGATCCATACTTCCCATCAGTGAGTAATAGTTCTTAACAGAACCTAGGAAGTGACTAGGAGTACATATACCTCATCAACATCATCACATGGTACAATCCTCATCATTAATGAGGAACAAATAATCAGTTAGGACGTCCATTTATAGAGGTATACTCTCAAACCAATCCCGGAATGCTTAGCAGTTGTCGGGGTTATCGAGCTTGGTCAGGTGAATATCCTAGCTCATGGGCGCTACCCTAGCTATTAGGACTTTTACCACTCGATGCCTACCCCCGAGACCTCCCCAAATGGGTCCCTGCCTTTCATTCCTCAGCGTACCAAACTGTAGCTTCCCTAACAGGGCGTCATGCCACTGCATGTCCCTTGCTTTACATTACTCACTAATCTATTAATTTCTAAAGGTTCACTCTGGTCTCAAAAATTTGAGCACCAGTATAATTTTTACTAATATCTCTGCCTTATATTACAGAGATTTGATCCATACATATCATTTACATAATTCACAATTTAAATTAAAGCACATAAGCAATAATTCAATAAAATAAAGATATACAAATTAAAATAAAGACTGATAATTAAGAAATAAATCATAGAATGGTCAAAAAATTTCATAAAAATAATTTTTAAACTTAGAAAAATAATTAGAATTTTATCATGAATTTTTAGAATTTTTTCGAAAATTTTTGAAATTTAGTATTTCTAAGAAAAATGTGTCCACAAGCACTTATAGAGCACAATTAGAAGTACTAAATAAGCTTTAAAATTTATGAAATTTTTGTAGATGGTTTATTAGTGTGTCTAGACCTTACCTGAACGATAAGAACTTAAACTGAAATTTCTATAGTAGTTTTCTAAAAATAAATTCATAAATAGCTCATAAAATAATTTATATCTTTAGTTTCATATTATGAGATTTATGGTTTATTTCTTCTACTATTTTTGCTAAACTAAATGAGTATTACTAAAATTTGATAATTTAATAATTTAATTATTTATTAGCTAAAAATATTTTTTTCTAAATTTAGGCAGTATAACAGCTTAGTAATTCTACTATAATTGTTTGAATTCGAGCAGTATAACAACTTAATAATTATACTATAGTTGTCTAAATTTGAACAGCATAACTACTTAATAAGAGTATTTTAATTATCTAAAATTGAGTAGAGTAACATCTTAGCAAATTCTTTTTAATTTTCTAAAAAATTGAGCAGAGTAATAGCTTAGCAAGTGCATTTTAATTTTCTAAAATTGAACAGAGTAACAGCCTGGTATAATTTAATAATTTAAATTTGAGCAAAATAATAGCTTAGCAAAAATTAAAGTTTAACATTAAACAATATAACAATAATATTAATAATAAAACTAAAGCCTAAACGGGTTTACGGGAAAAACCCTTCCTACCAACATGCAAAGTAATTGAAATTTAGAACCAACCCCACTCCCCCCATTACCTTAAAGAGTTGGTGAAGTTGTTGGTGCAGAGCTCTAGGAAGAGGATTTTTACTAGTTATTGGAAAACTAGTAGAATTTTAGCATAAAAATAAAGTAAAAGAATTTTTTCTAGAGGAAGAGAGCTTCTCTATGGAGACTCACGGCTGAGAAGAGGAATGAGAAATTAGTTCAATTTGATGGCTATTTATAGGGAAAATTTTGAGCTTAGGTGTCCTTAAATGACATAAGCTATTATGTCAAAATTTCTATTTTTAATTTATTTTTAATTGAAAATTAGGGACACATATATAAATAGGTGGTGAATCACCTCTTGGTAGATCAGAAACGTGGGATAGCAGCTGTCCCAAATATTTGCAGTATAAATTTTGACTGTTAATTACTTAGCCGGTACCGATAAAATCGCCTAAACTTGAAAAAAAGAACTTTTAATATCAAAATAATTAATTTAAATATAAATCTGAAAAAAATGTAATATTTTTCATCAAAAATAATTTCTACAAATAAATTTTAATTTTTTTCGAATTATAAATATATATTATATATTTTAAGTTTAGAAAATTCATATTAAATTCATTTTAATTCAATAAATGCTCAAATTTTTATGAAAATTCTAAAATTACATATTTTACCTAGAAATTTACTAAAAATATCATTTTCATCATTTTTGAATGCCAAACCAATACTGAGTTGGTTATCTAACAACTAGGGGTATTTTGGTCATGTTGTACAGGAATTTTAGAAAATTTCCAGAAAATTCCCAAAATTACATTTTAATACATATAACATGATTTTAAACTCAATTTGACATTTTAATGTCAATTGAATCTTTTTCTCATGTCAGCCTTTAATATTGACAAATAAGGATAAAATCGTCATTTTTTAATTTCTTCGGGCTTCAACTTGGAAAAATTATTGAAAATCACAACTAGATAGTTTTCAATATTCTGAGTTTAACCATGGGAATCAGAATTTTTAGATTCCTTCCCGATTTTTCAGAATTAAATATATAAAATAAATAAATAAATAAAACAATTAATTAAATAAAAGTAAGGGTGTTACAAATCCTATTTTGGTCCCTTATCTTTTAAAAAGTTTGTTTTGGTGCTTTATCCTTTGAAAATGTCCTATTTTGGTCCTTTCGCCAGTTTAAAATTAACTCCGTTAATAACATAAAGATAGTGGCAGTTTTTAACCGCTATAAAACATTTTTTTTTCTTTTCCCTTCTTCCTCCTCCTCTCTTCATCTTCCCACCTCTCTCTCTCCTCTCTTTTTCTTTATCTTCGTCTTCACTGCCGCCACCTCCTCCCTCCGCTAAACCCCCACTACTCTGCCATCCGCCATTGCTATCCATCGCACCACCCACCACCGTTGTCCACGCCCAGCGAAGGGAGGAAGGTGGCAGTGAAGGGGAAGATGAAGAAAAGGAGGGGAGGAGAAAGAAAGAGAAAGAAAAAAATGTATTGTGGCAGTTTTTAACCTCTATTATCTTTAAATTATTAACGGTGTTAATTTTAAACTGACGAAAGATAGGACGTTTTCAAAAGATAAAGTACCAAAATGAACTTTTTGAAAGATAAAGGACCAAAATAGGATTTCATGAAAAGATAATGGACCAAAATAGAAAGTTAGCCTTACCAAATAATTTAAGCTCATTATTTGATTATGACTTAAATTATAGTATTGTTATACCCATTATAATGTTTAGAGAAGAAAGGTCTAAAAAGAAAATACAAAAAAAAGCAAAAAATTATATTATAGAAATTTATTTAGACTTATATTAATATATTGCCCTTTTCGTCCAAAATGACATCATTTTTCATTACGTTTTTCACACCATTTAGTGTAAAATTAGACAAAAAACGACACCGTTTTGGATGAAAAGGGTAACATTAGAGTGTTTTTGAAAATAATGAGACCTAATTGAACTTTTACTCAATTGAATAAAATAAATAAATTAAAGGACCAAATTAGTAATTAATTATCTATTTATAATATATAAATCCTGAGTTACATAACCATACGCTACCACATCACAATACTAATTCTATTTATAATATATAAATCTTGAGCTACACAACCATATGTTGCCATGTCATAATACTAATTTTTGCCCAATCCTGAGCTACTAAATATCCACCCTTACCTAAGAAGCTGATAAAGGCTTTGTAATAGCAAAATCAAAGACGTAAGGAGGATCACTGAATTCACCCCTCTACGTGAGAAGTCGAGAGAGGCTTCGTAATCACAAATCAAAGTGTAACACCCCTCCGCATGTTAAATCATTCTGTATGTTTTTTTTTTAAATTATGTCATTAATGTATTTAGAATAATTAATAATAATTTTAGAAATTATTTTGGAATTTATTGAGATAATTTTTATAAAATGACAAAAATACCCCTAGACGACTGCAAAAACCAACCAGAGGCTTTTTGACCTTGAAACATTTTGAAAATTTTATACTAAGTATCTTTCATTATAAAAACTTTATTTTGAAAGAAAAATAGTTAAAAAATACAACAATTCTATTTCAATTTTTAACTATTTTTTTAATATTTGACAATGTAATTTTGAAAAATCGGGATGAAATTTCAAAATTCTAATTCCTACCATTACGCTTAAAATTCCAAGAGCTATTTAATCCTAAGTTTTAATAATTTTTCCAAGCCGGAGCTCGAAGAAATTAGAAAATGACGATTTTGTCCATGTTTCTTAATATTAAGGACTGACATAAGGAAAATATTAAATTGATATTAAAATGTTAATTTGAGTTTGGAATTATGTCATATACATTAAAATATAATTTTGAGAATTTTCTGAAAATTTTCTAGAATTCCTGTGTAAAATGACTAAAATGCCCTCAGGTGTCTAATAAGCTAGCCAGTATTGGTTTGACATTTAACAAAGGTGAAAATGATAATTTTAGTTTATTTATGGATAAAATATCTAATTTTAAATTTTTTATAAAAAATTTGGTATTTATTGAATTAAAATGGATTTTCTATGAATTTTCTAGCTTAAAAATACAAAATAAATACATATAATGTGAAATAAATTAATAAAAATTAAAATTTATTATTAGAAATTTATTTTTGATGAAAAATAATGTATTTGTCCATTTTTTAAATTAAAATGCATTATTTTGATATTAAAAGCTAATTTTTCAAGTTTAGGCATTTTTATCGATATCGGTTAATTCACCTACAAATAAAATTTGACACTTGGAGGCTTGGGACAGCTGGTGGAGCATGTCCCCAAACCTAAAATAGGTGATTCACCACCTATTTGGTATATGTGTCCCTAAATTGGATTAAAAAGAAATAAAAATTGGATTTATGACATAATGCTTACATAATGGATGATGTAAAGTTTTGGACACCTAACCCCCCTCCTTCTTCTATAAATAGGCCTCAAATTTTTCAGATTTTCACTCATCCTTTCCTCTCTCAAGCTACCAAATAGAAATTTTTTTTCTTTTACTTTGCTTTTATGCTAAAATTTTATTAGTTTTCCAACAACTAGTAAGGTTCTTTTCCTAGGAGCTTTGCATCAACAATTCCATCCTCTTCATCAACCACCTTAGAGGTAATGGGGGGAGTGGGGTTGGTTCTAAATTATTGTCACTTTGCATGTTGGTAGGAAGGGTTTTCCCCTAAACCCGTTTAGGTTTAAGTTTTATTATTGTTATTATTGTTTAATATTAAACTTTAATTTCTGCTAAATTGTTACTCGCCCAAATTTAGATTATTAAATCATAATTACTAAATTGTTACTCTACTCAAATTTAAATTATTAAATTTTACTTGCTAAGTTGTTACTCTGTTCAATTTTAGAGAATAAAAATGCAATTGCTAAGCTGTTACTTTGCTCAAATTTAGAAAATCAAAATGCATTTATTTAGTTGTTATTCTGCCTAAAATTTTAGTAATTAAATTATAATTATTATATTGTTATTCTGTTAAAATTGTATATGATTACTAAATTGTTATTCCATTAAATTTTGGTATTATACAATTTCTGCAAAATAAGGTAGAAATGTTAATTGTACATGTGCTCAAATTAAATGAGACCAGGGAAACCTCTGCTTGAGAAGTTAGAAATTGATAGTTTAGTGAGTAATGTAAAGCAAGTGACATGTAGTGGCATGACATCCTGCTAGGGAAACTATAGTTTGGTACGCTAAGGAATGAAAGATAGGGACCCACTTGTGGAGGTCTTAGGGATAGGCATCGAGTGGTGAAGGTTCCAATGGCCAAGGTAGTACCCTTGATCTGGGATATTTGCCTGACTAAACTGGATAACCCAGACAACTGCTCAGCATTCTAGGATTGGTTGAGAGTATACCTCTATAAATGAATATCCTGACTGTTATTTTCCTCAATAATGATGAGGACTGTACCATGTGATGATGTAGATAAGGTATATGTACTCTCAGTCACTTTCTAGGTTTTGTTGAGAACTATTACCCACTAATAGGAAGTATAGGATCCATACTTAGTCAAGGGTAGTTACAACTTAGAATGAACCTTAGGATCCCTTTTATTGTTAGTTGTGTTTTATCTTTGTTTTATGGTAGATTTCCTACCATACATGTAAAAGTGATTTTAGAACAAAACACCTCACTCCATTATTTTTTTTTGTGTATGATTGATCGTGATTATTGAAGACGACATTAAGGTCTCGTGATGCTAAGTATGAGCTAGAGGACATCTCAATGGGGGAGGACCTGAAACCTTATAGTATTTTTTTTTCTTTTTGTATGAGGAATAGGGTAAATGAACACTGCTCTGTATAGAATCTTTTGATGTATTTTTTTTTAGTTTTTTTTTGTATTATCAAACCATGATGTACAGTTTTATGATATATATGTATATACAGTCTTATCTTTCATCTTTTACTACCATTTCCAAATTCTGTTAAGTTTGGAACTTTTAAAAATGAAAAAATTTACACGCATTTTTATTTACTTAAACTTAATAACTAAATTAATATGAATTGTATTTAATATGAATGAGTGTTACACAAAGACATAAGGAGAATCATTAAATTGAGAGAGTTGACATACGAGGATTTTTTTTCTTTTTTTTTTCACTCTTAATTTTTATCCTCACGAATAATTTGGGACATAAGGAGAATCACTAAATTGAGAGAGTTGACATACGAGGTATTCCATTTTCCTTTTTTTCAGTCTTAATTTTTTTCCTTGTGAACATTTGGGATTTGATAATTCATTTCAAAAACTAGACTAATAAATGCTCTACCCAATCCACCTTTACATGAAAAGCAGAGAGAGGCTTTGTAGTCGCAAGATCAAAGACGTAAGGAGAATAGCTGAATTGAGAGAGTTGACATAAGAGTTATTCTTCTTTTTTTTTTTTTCACTTTTCTTAATTTTTCTCCTCATGCATAATTTGGGATTTGATAACCCATTTTGCAAACCAATGAAACATTACTCTTCCATTGTGAAATCAAGTTTTTGGTGTTTCATTTTGGTGTTGCACGAGGGTTGACGTATAAAGAGTGAGAAGCTGTGTCGAGAAAGGCTCTAGAATCACATAATGAAGTTTTTGTGAGTTGTAGAAAGGGAATTCATTAGTAATTTTTTATTGAAAATTTTCTACCCAATTTTAGACCATCAATTTTTTTATTATTATTTAGGAATCTATTTTAGGAATGATTATGAAAAAAGAATTTTGCCATCATTGGATATGCGACATTTGATAGATGAGGAAGGTAGATGAAAAACCATTGCTGGATGAAAATCAAAGGTGATCACAAGTCAACTCTCTAATTCCTATAAAACGTATTTCCTCATCTCCTCCATCAAAACATGTATGTTCCACAACCTCCCACTTACATTTTTGTTTTCATTAGAAATTAAGAGTGACAAAAGTTATATTATTTTAGTATACGACATTTGTTAAAATATTATTTTTTCTGTCTCTCTCTATCACATCACTCATTCTTTTTATGAGTCTCTCTTCTCTTATTTTCTTATTTCTTATTTTTTCTTCTATTCTCTTCTTGCATCACTCATATTTTTTTTTTCCTCTTCAAGGGTTACGATATGTATTTTTATTATTTGAATCTTTTCAGTTAATTAAGGTAGCTAAATACACCAACTTAATTCTTTTATATAAATCATATATAAAATTATAATTTTCTTTCTAACCAAATAAAATCCAATCAGGTTTTTATACAATTACAATTGTGATATTGTGTCTTGTTGTCATGAGTGTTGTATAATATTGTTACAATTAATTAGTATTAAGTAACTAATAATTTGAAATTATATTTAATTAGTAGTTATATATATTATTGCTTATTGATTATATTGATTTGTAATTGAGGTACCGAATTTGACTAAAATGTCACTTGTACAAAATTTATAAATAGTAAGTAATTCTTAATTATAAGCAACAAAAAAGCAATATTTTTGGTCAAAACTATTAGGTTGTTATAATTAGTATTGAGTAATTTGAAATTGCATTTAATTAGTATTTATATTATTAATGATGATATAAATTTGTAATTAAGAGATTGAATTTGATTAAAATGTCAATTATAGAAAAATAATAAATAGTATGTAATTATTATTAATTATAAATAACATAAAAGCGCATTTGTAATAAATACTAAGACTATTTATTCACTTTAGTTGAGAATGTGGCAAAATGATAAAAGTACGAGAGTGGCGTATAATTTTATTTCATCAATCGTTCATTGTTGTTTAGAATGTGTATTAGTTTACATTGTTTAGTTTGATTTGTGCATATATATGCATATTTTCATTTTTTGTTAAATTATTAACATCATTCTTAAAAGAGCTATTGATAGACATGCAAAAACCTATTCCAAGATCCTTTCATATTCTATCATGAATCATTTTCCTTTTCATTGAGTTTAATTAATTGTAAATGTTTTTTGCTTCAAAGGGAGTTCACTACATAAAGAAAAACTTCAATCTAACATGTGATTCAACTTATGCAAAGTTTAACGTCCTACTATAAAGACTAGATAAATTAAACAAGTTTTAAAAATCTTGGTTCATTTCAATTTATTTATTCTAAATGGTGCATTTAAAATTTTATTTTCAATAGGTGTTTGCATTAATGAAGAATGAGGCCCTAATAGACCGGTTTTTAAAATGTAAATATTTAAACAAATAATGTTGTGCAAGGGTAGTTGAGAATATAGTTTGCTCATACATTATGAGCTTATTGTTTATTCATGTCCTCAAACTTTTAATAAGAAAGATATGCTTAAGCAAGACTTTACTTTTCATAAGAAAGATATGCTTAAGCAAGACTTTACCAAAATATATAAAATCTCTACAACGAAGATATATATATATATATATATATATATATATATATATATATATATATATATATATGTATGTATGTATATATATATATATGGTGTTGGATTATGGTAGACAGATAAATGTTAGATTATTGTTGTAAATATTGTTTCAATGTGAAGACCAAAAAATTTGTGGTAATAAACTTACATTGCATAGTTCAAAAAAATCACATTTAAAACTAATACAAGTACTAAAATAATATATTTCAACATATTTTTTAAGGACAAAAATTAGGTACAGTTCTTTGGGTGCTTTTGGTGCTATTCTCCAATCAAAATTGGAGCTTCACCTTGGCAATCTACATGCATTAAAGATCAATGCAGATTATCGATGTGAAACTCTAATTTTGATTAGAAAACAACACCAAAAGCACCTAAGAAAATGCACCTAAGTTTTTCTTCATTTTTTGATCAACACTAATTTAAATAATTTACTTATTTACCGGTGCATTGCTTATGTCCATAACTAGTTAATATTAGGGAAAAATATGTTTTTGGTTCCTCAAAATATCTCAAAATTTGGCTTTAGTCCTTATAAAAATTTAATATATTTTTAGCCCCTACATTTACCAAAAGTGATGTGGTTTTAGTCCCTCATTGAGGACTAAAAACATGTGTTTCTGTTAAAATATAGGGATTAAAAAAGTATTAAATTTTTAGATGAACTAAAATCGAATTTCAAGATATTTTAAGAGACCAAAAACATATTTTATCCTTAATATTAAATTCCACCGGTGCAAATGGGTCACTAGCTAGTTATGAGTTATGCGGCTGCGGAAACAAAATCAAGAACTCTTTGATCCATAATATGTTCATACATAAACAACGATTAAATAAGTCTTCTAAAATTATTTTAGGTTAGGCCTATGAGAAATAAACAATGTGGGCACGAAACACCAGCAAGCCAATCCCACTCAATATTTTAGTTTACAATAACACCACAACCCATCCCACTCAATATTGTTTGAACAAATGGTGTTCTTGTCCATTTACTGTGTCATTGTTTTAGGCTAACCATACTTGTGTCAAATGGAACAGCTACAAAAGTTAAGTGTAGTAGGTATGATACTGTTTTTCCATTAAAAATGGAGTTTTATTTTGGTAACCTGTACAATAAAAATCATTATTAGTTATTGAGATAAAATTCTTTTAATTGAAAAACATTTAACGTATTACATCTCTAAGTTTTGTCCATAAAACACAGAATTAAACTACATTTGTAGTAAAGACCATGAAATTTACCACATGAAACACCACCATTATCTTGACATGATTAAGAAATGAGACTATTATCATACACCTATGAGATACTATCAGGATTGTAATTATATGGAAGAGGAGTGATATTTCATTCTTCTAATGCACCACCATTAACGGATAAAACTATTATTTTTTCCATTCAATTGAATGTTTACATCTGAGATTTAAATATAATATGATTCATTGAAATTTTTGCAACCTATATTAGCAAAAAATAAAGTTGGTGCGGATACATTTCACATCAATGTAATTTATTCACTGACTGTATATTATTAATCATGACAATCATCATCCAAGGCTAAATTAGGTGAAAAAGCCATTGCGCATTTTGATGTACCAAATCAATATATAAAATAGAATAGGTTTAAAATAGGTACACATATTACCGCAATTTAACAGCGAAATCAACCAAACAAGTTAGTTATTAACTGCAAAATGCAAATCCTCCAAAAAAACAAGACAAAAAAGGCTGTTGTTCAGTGTGAAAGAATGCAAATCCTGTATTTGAACGGTTCTTCAAGTTTGGATATAGGAACTACCAAGGAACGTACCAAAACTCATCAAAGGTAAGGAGGCCTGCTGCCTCTGCAAGGTTCACCTTTGTAATAATACTCTTCAAGATATGCAAACCATCACTTGAACTGATCAACCCCACTGTACAACAAGATAACACAACTACTAACTTGACTAATAACCCAAGCATGCAAAATTTGTAAACAATCCAATCCCACGTTCCACATTTACTTCTCAGGAGTCAAAAACTTGTAGAAGAATCATGAATAAAAACGAATATTTAGAAGGAACAAACTTTTTGATAGTATGGCAAATTAAATGCGTATGCCAGTTTTTTGCTAATGAAGGCTCTGATTTTGTATGAGTTTGCGTAGAAAATCAAACAGAACCATAGTGCAACAGCAATAGATGTATATGAAAAGCATATTGTGAAAGCTGGCGGAATATCTTGTTCCTTATATTAAAGAACAGGATCTGGTTTTCAGCAATTTAGAGTGCTAAAAATGGAAATAAAAATGATAAGAAAATTATAACAATTGAAGTACCTTACACACTGACTTGCTTCAAACACCCAACAATTGAAACAGTTTGTTTAAATTAGTCAGAGCCATAGTAAAAGGGGTGATGCCAATAAATTTGGATGACAACAGTGAGTAGCATTGGCTATATATAGGGGAGGACAACAATATTGATACCGAAAGTATTCAACCAAGGAATTCAGCAAGCTTCGCAGTTGGCAAGGACTAAGACTCAAGCCTGTGAACAACACTACTGTGATCTCATGACATCAGATTAATAATATCTCGGATGAAAAAGGGAATAATGAAGATGAGATGATATACATAGCTAGTTTAGAGCCAAAAAGATTATCTCATAGCAACTTTGTCAGTGCTTTAGTTAATCTGACCAGAGAATCTCAAGCAACAAGTAACATGACCATTACATGTTGATATCAAAAGAATTAGGCATCCAAACTCTATGGAAAGAGTATGAATACCTCACGACGAGAATAGAGGATCAAATAAAAGCCTGACTGGCCCAGCAGACTGAAAAGAATAAAGGTTCATATCCAATAATGAGGACATTGGTGAGGAATCAGCATACTATTTATGTTAGTAGCTAGTCAACAATCATTAATTGCTTCAGCATCATTTCTATGCTACAAGTAACAACAACTAAGGTTTGAGAGTCATGAACCTAGTGACAAGCAATGCTTTATGACGAGCAATTGACACAACAGCATTCTCCACCAACAGAAAATAATGACTCAAACTGCACAAGCCTGTATAACCATCTCAGAGATGCAGAGACAGAATCTAAGGATTATTTGGCCTTGAATTCCTATTTGATCATCAAAATCAGCAATTTGCCACACACCACAACCTCTTCCACCTTCTTGGTAGAGAAAATCTTAAATCTTAAAATCCAAAAATCTTCAGAAAAAAAGCAGGGGTGTAATGTTTTCTGCCCAAAGATGAAAGTAACTGCACACAAGCAAAAGGGAACAAAAATATCAGACTGGTCAATGTTGGGCCATGCCCACTATCCATTGAAATTAAAAGGTTCTCATTTCTTTTAAATGTTTTAGCCTTCTTTTCTTTTTTAGTTTCTGTTTAGAACCTCAACTATATCAAAAGAAAATAGGTACTTATATAAGAAAAAAAATAAAATTAGGCTTGAGTAACCCAGCTAACATCAAGAGTTGATATTCACCTAAAGTAAACTAACCAGGGAATTGAAGTCTTACTCAGCTGACATCAAATTAAATTTTAACTCTTACGAAGGAATGGATTAGGTATTAAAATCATTAAGAATCATAAGTAAATTTGAGCCTCTAAAATAATCTCCATTCCATATATCTATTCTTCATCCTTCATGTAAATTTTAGATAATCACCAGAACGCACAATCCTGAATGAGTACCACCAAAATTGGCTCAAGCCTTTCACAAAGCTCCAACTAATTTAGCAGCAATGACCTCATGGAAAATATTAGCAACAGTAAGACATAAGACAACTCAGATGATGCAAACAAAATATGTTTGTGGTTTTAACTCTTCCTTTTCTGCAAAAAGACAACGGGAAACAAATAGAAAAAAAAAAAAAAAAGCAAAATCCAGCTACTCTCTATAATCAGGGGTAAATAGGATCAACTAGAAGAGATAAAGCATTCCAAATAACATGTCTGTTTCAGCTTGATTTGGTATCTGAGACACTAACAATTAGTAGTGATTGAACAAATCCTTAAAATTAATTAGATGAGGCAGGTAGGCAGTACGATGGGAAGAAACATTGCAGTTATGTCAAGACTCAAAAACATCAATAATTATTATTGTTACAACTTACAATATGAAAACAAATAAAATAACATATGATTGTTTATCGGAAGTAATGTGATAGCAAGTCAATTGCGTAGTATGTGAAACTATTAAAAGAAATAAATAATGGTTAGTCATTTTCAAAATTCACAATAACTTAATTTGTAATTAGAAAGCATCTCACCTATTTTTACTCTTACTACAATAGGCCTTTAGCAACCATATATTTCATGTAGAAGTTTCTCATCCTTATCGTTGTCAACCTTTCCAAGGAGAGCAAGAATAATTATTTCAAAAGTTACCACATAAATGATGCAACCATTATCTTCCTTTTTGAATGCAAAGTCAATGCTTCAACAATGAAGCCCTCTTTACAGAGTCCACTGATCATAACATTATATGTCCAAACATCTAGATGATAGCCTTTAATCAAAAGATCTTTTAAAACCACTTGTGCATTATTAAGTCTTCCACCTTTGCATGGTCCACCAATAAGTACCGTGTATGTGTACATATCTGGTTGAATTCCTTGGCCTTTTAATTTCTGGAATAATGCGATTGCCTTGTCAAGATGTTTGTTTTGCAAAAAGTGTCTAAAAATGATGTGTAAGTGATTACATTAGCTGGTTGAGCTCTATTGTACATCTCATCAATAAGATCCCAAACCTAAGAGATTCTCCCTGATTTGTGCAAAGTCACAAACCATCAATACGAGAATTGTATGTCACTGTATGAGGAACCATATTTGTTTGAAGCATATCTTTAAAGAGGTTCTTGGTCTCATCGACCCTATTAATCTTACATAATCCATAAATCATGATATTATAGCTGCAAACATTAGGAGTAACTTACAAAAGGTTTTTGGCAGACAAATAATCCTTGGTCACTGTCATTCTGAAGGTCAATTAACATGACGTACTTGTGTAAAGAAAGTGGTTGGCAGTTCTAACTTATTATGTGAAGATGAACCAACCGAAAATACAACACCCTCCTCATTTACCTTTGTCAATGTAGACAAGTCAGCCAGATAATCTCAACTTGCTTTTGAAGTAGTTTACAAGGAGGTGAAGGAAATACTCGGTATTTACAGGCAAGATTTTGAATTAATTTTAAGCTTGGTTGAACGCATTTCATATCCGCGGGATCTGATATGTATAGCAATCCAGCACTTCCTTAAAGGTCGCACTTATAGACAGTACAAGAGATTAATAATGTCTTCTCCGTTTCTTTTTCTTTATTGAATTGTATTTTGAAATTTAGTATTAACATCACTTATTTATGAAAAAATATGCTTAATTAAGAGGTGTAGAAACTAAAAATCCTTTATTAGTATCACACATTCTAATAAAAAACATTGAAGTGGAGAATGTGAGGAAGAATTACGATAGGAGGTAAGGATAGATGATGTGGTTACACAACAAAGAATATTCATACGGACTTGGCTTCATAATATCAAATGATTATGTTAATGTGTTGACTCCTCGACTTGCGCTTCAGTTTTATATTATAAATAGATAAATGGATGCACAACACACGTGGCACAAAAGCTGTAGACATAAAGCATAGTTTGCCGCCACATGGCATGACAGGAAAAGCAGATATGGTGCCTTACAAGGTGGCGCCATAGGAGTCCTTCTACCACATGGAATTGTGCAGATCATGTGGTGCTCATCAAAGATGTACCACACATGGAAATGTAACTCATGTTGAGAGAAGCTAAATCCAGAAAATAAGTAAATCAAAGACAAGATAACAAATCAACATAGTATATGATGTGACTGTTGAAGAAAATTTCATATTGCTGACATGTCAATCAAATAACTCGCTCTTCAAACTTATATATTATAAATAGATGTTTAGTTTTCTAAATGCGCAGGTGCACATATACATGGTATTGGGGGCTCAAAGTCCTAGCAGGGGAGGGTAAGTATCCATTTACTGCCAAATAACTAACCCCAAACCATGAACTGTGAAAAGGACATAACCCTGTGTCTTCCTCATATGTCTCCTTTGTAGACATAAGTTTTCCCTTTTTTGGTACATAACCCTAAACTCAATTCAGTCTTATTGATTTACATAAATGCTAAGCCAATTGATTCAAATACAAATTAGCATAGTCAGAATTTGCAATGTGAAAATGATTGCAAATCTATAATAGTTATGAAGATGATTCCATGATAACATTGTCAAACTCCATTGAGTTGCTTTCAGATTCCCATCATAAAATATTATTGTGCAAGAATAGTTTTATTTAATATTCAAATCAAATTTCTTCATTACAATCCATAATTATTTTGCAAATTATCAGCTGCAATTTTCTATGACAGCAAACTTAGATAAATAAATGAAGAATACAATAGAGAAAGATGTAATAAAAGATGTATACCATTTTAGATATGTATTATGTACCCAATAGTAAGTAGTAACATTTTCTCATCTCAAAAACTAGGAAGAAAATTTTCTTCAAAAGAAAAATATATAACGGTCAGACAAAAAGCACTTCACACATGTATGTGAAGATTTGCAAGATGTGAAGAACTAAACATGAAATAAACTTAATTAGATTTCCCGTCCACACTTCTGATGACTTCAGCAAATCATGCATTGAACCGGATTATACAACCTATAGTGATGACAAAGCCTATTTGCACTCTAGCATCTTTGTTGATAACTTGCATTGTTTTCATTGGTACTACTAGTTGCACCATAAAAAGAAGGGCAGAAGGAAATGCCTTCCTTGTGAGGCTCATTCTGATTGGAGCATATATCCAGAATTCCTGTTCTTTGCTTTGGTGTGCTAATAGACCTCATCTTTGCTTTGCTGGATTCAGTAACAGCCATGAAAGTGGGAAAAACTGGAGAATTTGATATAGAACTCTCATCCCCATTTGAACTTCTTCTTACAAGAGAAAATGATTTCCTTGGGATTGAAATTTGTGGACTCAAACCTTCTTCTTGCAATTCTTTTTTTATTGTCATAGAGTTTGAAGGAAGAGTTGCTTTATAAAGCACATCCCAATCACATGTTTCTTTATGTAGCAACTCTCCAAGTGTACGGCAGCTCTCCCTTCCAAAATCCATGTTGTGTACAGATTCTTCCACCATTTGGGGATTTTTTCTCTCCTAAAAAGGATACATGCATGACTATTGGTAGATGCGTGGCATTATAATACTGTCCTAGGGAAAATAAGAAAATAATACACAGGGCAATTCAGGAAAAAAAAGATTCTGAGTTTTAGTGGCTAGTAGCATTGTTTGAAAAGGTAGGTTCATTTTTCAAATAACTTGACCTTTTCTTTTATCTTCTCTTTAATTTGTTTCTTTCTCTCTCCATTTTTTTAATAGTAAAATTGCTGAGATGTAATATCAAATCAAATTGAGGTTAGGTTAGTGATACCTTTTGTGAAGAAGAGTACTGCTTCATGCGCTCTCTTTTGACCATGGCCTCTTGTTTTCTAAACCATATAGCTTCAATGTCTTCTCTTGAGAGCAAGCTACAATCCCATGTTCTTTGATTATTGCATTCAGACTGCAATAAAATTCTTGAGTGGATTAGACAAAGGAATTGTTCAAACTCAATGGAGACTTTATTTATTGGCTTATGGTATCAAAAGTCAAAACTATTCAACCTAACTAACGAATGCACCAAGTCAAATGAATTGGGAGGGAAATCCTAAAGTTTGGAGCAGGGAATGAGGACATCTACTAAACTTGCAATTGAACCGCTAACACAGAAATAAGAAATTGAAATCAATGTTTCATTAATTTCCTGATTCATTTCCCCATTCGTTTGAGTTATGTTTCTCATACTTTCTCTTCTACTTATATAAATGTTACATACTTTACCTTCAGTTCCTTCTCTTCTAACTTTTTCTTTTGCTTTGGACTTTGTTTGATCTTTTCAGAAGTATGGCTGCTTCTTTCCTGAATTTCCACCTGATTTCTTGCATTGGAGGGAAAATTCTGTGTAGTGTTTGACACTTGGCGTCTCACAGATTGACCACGAATTATGGCTTGCAGTCTTATAACTCCCTTCAATGCTCTTAATGCTTTCCTAGCCTGTTACATTCCCAGTTTAGAGTTCAAGTTTAAGTAAATTTAGAATTGTTCAACTCTTTGTTGAGTCCCCTTAGATTAGTTTGATTTGAGTGAATATATTTGAGAATATAGAATCAAATTGATCAAAACTGAAGCTCACAAGTCACCACAATTTTTCAATGGAAAAAGAAAGAGTAAATTAGGACCAATTAAAAAAGCATCATTACAATATCTCTTTATATGATTTAACAGGATATTTGGTTACAAATTTCGTAAGTTCAAAAACCAATCTTCACTAGAATTCACTACAAAGCTAGTAATGTATATGGAAGCAGAAGATAAATTAATTCTAACAACAAGACACAATTACCCTTTTCCATTCAATTCATCCATTTCTTCTTCACCTAAATGGACAATTATGTTACTCAAAGGAATAGAAAAGACTTTATCCAATTTTGAAATGAGTTTACTCTTAACTACTGTCCCTTGTTTGTTTATTTTGTCTATGTAAATCTCTTGCAAGCTAGTGAAACTATAAGTCTAAAATTTGAAACATATTGACAATTCAGTTATTAATACAGAAGATGAAGAAGCAGGTTTTGAGGAAGCTCACAAGATGTGCACGGTATGCACTTTGAATCTTGATGGCAGCTAGACTTCTGTCTCCCTTATAAAGATATGAGTAAGAGCGAGAAGCACCTGTGAGCTTGACAACCTCAGCAGCAGCATGTGCAGCAGCAACTGCAGCCTCAGCAGCTGCTGCTGTTGCAATAGCCACAGTTAAAGCATGCTTTCTCTGCTCTGCACTTGCTTCAATCAATGTCCTATTTGGAGCTGTAATTGTAGGATACTGTTTCTGCTTAATCCTTCCAAAACTCCACCCCCATTTGTTAGGCTTCTGTGATTACACAAAGGAAATGTTAACCAAAATGAGTAGTTTACTATTGTTAATTAGATGATTGTCAAGTTTGTAAAATACAAAAGCAGGCATTCTTGGACACCCCTTACTTTGTTGTCGTTTGACTCAGAAGTGAATAGCCTTTTCACCCATCCAAACCAGCTCTTCCTCTTTGCCATGAAGACTTATGACATCATTCAGACCAAATTCTTCAGACAACATTTCTATTCCTCGAGCACATCCTATATTTGATCTTGAAGAAAGAGGGGGGGAAGCCAAGAGTCAAATTCTGAGATTTTAATATATAGTTCATAATTCCAAATAAATAATTAAGATGCTCTAGTCATCTCCATTCTATTTTATTTGCTCACCCAGCTGTTCTATTCATTTGTCAACATAAAAGAAACCTACCCCAATAAGGACCAGCACTGCCACTGATAAAATTTTATTTTCAGTAACTATCATTTATTGGCCCAATAGGACTGAAATATAACCTGAACAGTAGATAAATTTTAAATATAAAAAAGAAAAAGAAAAAGAAACCACCACATATAAAGTGTACTCAAGAATATGTTTCAAGCATAGTCATATCAGTACCAAAAGTTAGGCCACTGTAAGAAACTAACCTTTTCATAAAGCATGCGACACCGAGTGATTTATGTTGCATGAAGAAACAGGATGGCTTAGTTATCCAAGGCAGAGAGAATAGTGATTGTAAGGAGACGAAATCTCACTGACATCCATACCCTTATGATATTTCAAACTTTTAAGTAAGTTGATGATTTCCCAAGTGAGATTCTTTGTCCTTTGGGTGGGGTGTGTCTCATAATTCGTTGCTTGGTATCACTGTGTTTTGACACTGAGCACTATATGTATATATAATATATGGTCATAACATTGGGAAAGCCATAACGATGACTCTTGTAATGATGTGACCAATGGAGTTAGCCTCCTTAGATGACTTATGGTTACTCAAAAGGCAAACTCCATTCAACTCCATGGGGTCCCTATTGTCTCTTTTCTCTTGCAACTGTCAATTTTGTCAAATGCCACGGTCCATGTCAAATGTTTGGTTTCGTCAAACTTACTAAAATGACCACTTGGTTTGGTTTTCTACCTTCCGGTCCCTCCGGAAGGGGCATGGGGACTGGCTCTGGCAGTTAGAACTGAAAATGAAATGGAACAAATTGAATTGTTAAATAAATAAAAGCATGCTTTATGATCTTACTTTATGATAAAGTATCAATATAAACTAATGGGCGTAAACTTGCTTTTAAAATTATATTATTATAGGTGCAATTATCTGAGTAATTGAAGGCACAAAGTGACCTAATACAAAAGAAAAATGCTGTTTGTTGCGAAAATCGTTTCGTTTTTCCACACGAAGTGTTGATTTCTGTCAAAGCAGATTTTATAATGAGTAAATACCCTATACTGTAAAATATTTTTATATTATAATTCAATCACAAATTAACATGTATAATAAATTTATTAATTTTCACAAAAATTACCTTAAAAGTCATTTGTAGCATGATTTTTGAGTGATTGAGAATGTAAATTATTTATACTGTAGTATATAGAAATTAAACTTTTTTTTTATAATTTTTTAATTGATACTTGCTTAAAAAAATGTGAGATTTCCACGTCAATTTTTGTGTGAATTCGTGCGCTCCTCTCTTCATACCAAATAACACCTCTGAATATAGAATTGAACAATGACATTGTCATCACTAAAAGGCAAAAGGTAATTAACATCGTAAAAATAGGCATTTGGATATTGAACATCTTTAACAAAAAAAAATAAAAAGTCCAAACCTCAAACATCAATGTCACACTCAAATTTGAAGATTTGGATTAGTATTAATTGAACTAAAAGCTAGATAATCCTTACCCCAAACTTTTATTAATGAAAAGGAAATATATATATATATGTTTTATTTTATTTTTACATAAAGAAAATTATGATAGTCACAACCAAATCAAACATGAAAACATAAATACTTTCGTAAGAAATATGACAACTAAATGCTCTTGCCCCACCCCCTTTTTCTTTCGTTACATAAATGTTTCTCTTTTAAACGTGTGGTCTTAGGGTCAACACGAGTTCCCATTATTAATTTTTTTTTATTTAACAAAAACATGCCATCTGTGTTTAATCACGTATCACCTTTATTGTTCGGCCACATCTTAGGTTCTTTTTTGAATTGATTATTTGTCATAGTTTAATTGTAACATAAAGTCTCACTTTATGCGTAAACATGGAATTCTTTTCTTGTAACTCAAACATTGAAATTTCTTTGTACAATGCTTATCAACTCATATAATTCATATTCATAATGAGCTAGCTCTGACAGTCTGAATTATGTGGAGCACTACTATTTGGAGTTTTGTAAGCTTTCTACTTTCAATCATAGGCTTGGATATCATAACTGATGCTTTCGGTTGAGGGGGCATTATCTATATATTCGCATTAATTTGTGGAAGGGGTTAAATTTCTTCATGTGTAATTTGAGAAATAATAGCACGTGAGAGTGACCTATCAAATACAATGACGAATTCACCAATATCATGCAACGCTAGCGTAGAGTTGGCACATCAATCAACATATCCGAACCACCATGGCGTCCGTTTAACGTAGAAATAGTAAATTTGGTTAGGGCATTATTGGTGCCTGAAAACTGTTGCATAAAAAATAATGCGGCATATTACATGTTTTGCCTTTTCAACATTTTTCATGACATATACTTGATTTTTTTTATACACAAAATTGGTCCCAATGTACTTGATGTGAGCACGTTTTTGACTTCAAAATGAGGATTTAAAAGCCTGACCATGGTGGTCCACGCCCTCAAATAAAAGTCATGAATGCACAGAATTCTAATAAAACCTTTTCCTTTTCCGCGAGTTATCTAACAAAATGAGAAAAAGTGACTTTCGTGTTGTTTAACTGTCTCAACAAGGTATTCATCATAAGAAAAGTCCAGCAAACTTTGCTTTATCTATGTTTCCTGCTGAGTTGTGCGTTTCTTTGTACTGGGACAGAGCAAACTTGTTAATTGAACCAGAAAAGCAAACCCTCACTAATGCAATTGCTGATGGCTTCCTTCGTAGTTAAAGTTCATCAATTATATCCTTTCCTAATAACAATAATATCTAGCGACTTTCGCAACTTATTTTAGACTATTATTATCTAGTAAAGTTCATTGAACTCTCCAAATTATATTCTCAGCTAGCTAGAGATCATTTGGCCATCACGCATTTTATACAGGTCTTAGTTTAATAAAACACTACTTTTGCATTATTCTCTCAGGCCTGATATAAGTATGGATCATGGCAATGAACTTTGCTTCAGCTCTCATAATGAAAGTATGCATAAAAAAATATCAAAGTGTATGGGTCAACCAATCATCATCTTCAGTCAAGAGAAAAATGACAACATAAGTATGTTGGATAATAAAATCAATAGCCATACATTTTAGCAACTTCTCTGGCTCTTAGGAGTCATACGTTGTTATAAAAACAGCCCAGGTTTGATAAAGTAGAATTATAAAATAAGAAGGGAAATTAAAAAAAAAGCAGTGTGTGAGAATATTAAAAAAAAAGGATTAAATAACGTTTTGTTTCCTATAATATATGATTGTTTTCATTTTGCTCCTCTTATTTTTTCGTTTATTTTGATCTCTATTAACTTTTTTTTAATCATGACTTCAAATAAATAAAAATAAATTAATCCCGACTTTAAGACTCCCAAATTCAAATAGAAAAGGAACTAAATTCAATATCATGAAAGTTAACAAATTTGTAAGGACTGAAGCAAAGTGAATAGGTTGAGTGTCGCATCATGAACTAAAATAAAAGAAATTAATAGAAACTAAGACAGAAAAAAAGTTTTTTAAAGGACCAAAATGATAAAAATGTGTATTTTATAAAAACTAAAAACTTATTTAAACCGTAAAAAATATCTCATAATATATCTTTTTTTGACTTTATGATATCTGTTAATACTACATATAGAAAATGTTTCAAGCTACTGCTCTTTACTGTTCATTTTTTTTTTTTGGTAGTTGTCGATAACAAGGGAAGAATTACCAAAAAAATATTAGGAAAGAACAGTACCTCTTTACTATTCATTAATATCCATTCACTCTTGGACATAATTTTATTATTTCTTTTCTTAGACATACAATATATTTACCAGCTGGCTGTCGAATGGGAGGGTAATTAGCAGTGTTGTTACTTTGATTTTGTAGTCTGAAACAGCTGGGTGCAAGGCTAATTGGCTATCATTCTCGGTTGCATAAGCTATAAACTTTATTGGTGTATTATAAGCTAGCTATGGTGCTGTTGGTATTACCTATACATCTTGATTGGTGTGAAGATATTGGGATATATTGTGTTCAACAAGTGCTAAAAAGATCTAAATTTATTGGGTTTGATATCTCGTCTAAATGTATAGGATTTATAGCTGTCCATATGTGGGTTTGTTAATAGTTAGTTTTCAATGTCAAGTATGTTTGATCAAAATGGATTATGTGTTAATTGAATACAGTAGATCCATAGGCGTAAAACCAAGTAAATAGGGCACTTTTCATTTAAATTGGAGAATGTTTATATTTGTGACTAATGTATGTTTAAAGGTGTATTCTTTCCAACTATGTTCACTGATATTATGTCCTTTCCCTCATAGATTCAGTCGGATTTTACAGGGACAATATATGCCTACTTCTACTGTGGGAATAAAATAAAAATTTAATCAGAATACATATGATTAGAAGCAGAGGGAGGAGGTGATATGGTAGAGCTATATGGTCATCCCCATTTTTTTTCTATTTATTTAAATTAATATAAAAATTATTTTGTGGCCCTCCAAAAATATATAAAAAATTACTTTTTTATTTAATATATTTATTTTATCGTATACTAATTTTGTACTCAATACAATTATGAATTGTTATACTCATATGAAAATATTATTTATATATTAAATTTCTGCATATATTATGTATTTGTGAAAATTTAAATTTTCTTTATTAAGTGGTGTTTTTTGTTCTTGACCCCCTTTAACAAAGTTTTGGCTCCGCTATGTAAATTATTTTTTATATTGCCATCCAATCATAGATTATCATATATGATAACATTGTTAATTTTTGTAAAAATTATTTTATGACTTTAATTTTGATACATTGCCAGTGTAAAGTTATTTTGCACTATTAACCAATTAGAAATCATCATGAATATATTTTTAAAATAATCATTACAAAAGTCAACAATCTTATCATATATGACAACTTATAACATAATTAGATGATAGTGTTAAAAATCTTTACACTGTGAGTGCATTTTAATTAACTTCTTACTTCAAAAATCATATTTAGAGTAATTTCAAATTGATTAATAGTGTAAAACATGATTTAATATTATTATCACGTCAGTATTTGAAATTCATTTTACAAAACATAATTTAAAATAAAAAAAATGCTCTGATACCTCATTATTTAATATTTGACATTACAGCATAGTCAATTCCTAAGACATAACTTTAATTTCATGACATCAAGCTTTTCATACATAACTTCAATTTGATTGAAATTACTTGGCTTTACTTTGACACTCTAGGGTTGGCCTAGTGTGTGGGGAGGAGAGTTTGGATAATATGCACAAAGTTCTAGATTCTAATATTGTTGCTGCCATTGTACATAAAAAATAAATAAAAATAAAAATACTTGGCTTTACTTTCTTAACATTGTAACTCACTTTGAGCTCATAATCATTTCAAAGACGTCCTTTGTGTATGGATGTTCCAATGATCCCTTAAATTTCAACATAAGTAATCCCGGACTAATTGTTAGCTCTGGTAATACATAAGAAATCATTCTCTCATTAGATTACATAATTTTAAGCGCGTCACATAAGTTTGGATGACAACCTCATTTATTAATTTTATAAACTTTGAATGCCAAACTTACACATAATAATGTCATCCAAGATTTCAATATCATACCAATTAATTGTCTGCATATATAGGAGCCACCTACGTATGTAATTTGCTTTCATAATACATGAATATAAAAGCATGCGTATTTACATATTATTCGAACCATTCACATGATGTTACACCATGCCAAGCCATCACATTCATAGTATTCATAAGATACATGATGATTTTATCAAGATGTAATGCACATAATCTCGTGTTTTGGTACGTATCATCTTTGTAGTTTGACATATACTCTTTAAACATGGTTTATTTTCACCGTCATATTATATTTATATCACATTTTTACAGGACTGTGTCTAGAAATATTGGGGTCTAAGAAAATTTTAGAGAGACTTTATATAATATAAATGATCAATCCTTATATTAATCTTATAGCTTATCAAAGTTTTATAATTAAATAATCTTAACATTTCACTTTTAATATATAAGGTGGTTAATTCATTCAATATATTTTGTAACATAGTTAATCTTATATAGGATTCAAACAATTTTAATATGGATTCTTTCGGTGGTAGCAATCATTATAGGTATTGTCAATAATATTCTACACATAATGCATATATTTGAAAAAGAATCTAATATTGTTATATAGTTTAATATTTCTATTAGAGTGTTAATTTTTTTTCTCTTAGGGTCATTTGGATAAACAACTTAATTAAGATCTTATAAGTTCTTATTGCTTAAGAGCTTATGTTATAAGTACTTAAAATTCAATAAATTGTTTGCGTTTGGATATATATGTTGAAAAGTGCTTACATAATTTTAAAGTGTTTGGATACATTATTGCATAAGCACTTATAAATTGTTGTTTCATTTTACAAATTAAAAAAAATTAAGATCAAAATATGATTAAAAATAAAATAAAAACTTTTAAAAGTAACTAAATAATTAAAATATAACATTATATATCACAAAAATATTAATAAAAAAATCACTAGTCATCATATATACCTATTTTTAGTTCGTAAAAACAAAAAATGAAGAATAATAAAATTAGAAAAAATTATAATTCAATCATAAAATCAGTTCCATATATATTATAAAACTATGATTAAATTTGTGCAAATGAGAATAATACATAGGTAATTATAATATAATTTATTTTTTTATATTAATATGAATACCATGACAAAAAATAAAAAAGTAATTTGGGTAGACAATAATATGTGTTTTGACTCTTGCGTATTGACTGTTGAATACCTTTTGTTGAGGGACAATAATGAAAAATGGTATGCTCGCTCAAGCGGAACGAACAAAAAAAAAAAATGACAAGTGAAAGAATGAAAAATGTTCCGCAGAAAAAACGAAAAATAAAAATAAAATGCTTAATGTTGGGTTTGACAGGATTCGAACCAAGGCATTTTTTAAAGAGCCGCACAAGCTGTTTCTAATAAGCTATATTGGACAGCTTATCAAGATAAGCTCAAAACATCTTATGGACCACCTATAAGATATTTTAATAAGCTCTTCCAAACACTCTCATAGGCACTTATGGTAGAAGATAAGTAAAAATAAGTTGTTTATAAGCTCTTCAAACGAGGTTAATACTTCTTTGAATACTTTCAATTTTAAAAATAAATCAAGACCATTAATATTAGAATGTTCACTAAATCTTAAAAACTTTTCAAGATTGATATAATATTTTTTCAATTTATCATTAGCTAAAGTTTTAAATTTTTTGGATTCAAATAAAAAATCAAAAATGATTTTACATTATAAAAATTGTTCAAATCAAATCTCAATAAAAGAAATAGATTGATATACTATTTATACAAAATATGTAATACATTTACATTTGAAAGGAATAGTTGGAAAATAACTATATAATTTTTCATGCATCTTCAAATTAATATTACAAATTTTCACTCTAATTAACAATACTAAGTAAAAATAAAATGGGCCAAAGGCCATTGCCTTATTAGATTTACACACCCCACGGCTATGCATTTTTATCCTATCTTTTTAACCCTTATACAAATCCTTATCCTAGCTATTTTAAGTATTTGACATGTGTAAGTCTTTGAGGTAATGGTAAACAAATGAAATTAAGAAAATTATCTTTCGAAATAGAGTGCTCAACACTCAGGTGCTCGAAGGTGCTCTTCAATGTTAGCTGGGCTACACTAGACTTTTGGTTTTAACTTCTTTAGGGGGTTCCCATCCCAATTTTTGCTCTTTTCACCCCATCTGTTGTTTGCGCTTTTTTTATTCCCAAAATAACCCTTGATAGAATCACGTTTTCGTTATGATTTTGTACAACGAAAACGCGTTTCCGTTATGATTGGAGGGGGGTGCGCCTATCTATACATAATAGAAACACATTTTGTTATGTATTTGGGAATGATACATAATAGAAATGCGTTTTCGTTATGTATTTGAAATTTAATTGTTTTTATTTATGAAATTAATTTTTTTTAGGAACAACTTTTAATGGTTCACTAACGTGTGAATAGGGTACGCGTTTGAATCGATGCAATATGGACCAATAAGTGTAACATATATAAAATCTAAAACATCTATAAAATCCAAAAATATATACAAAAAGGTTCATACATAATGTATAAAATACTAAAAAAAGGATCTAATAGTAAAAAACAAGAGAAAAAAGTCAAGCATTAGAGGTGGTCGTCGTCTTCCTCTGCCTCCTCCTCTAATAGGTGTACCCAAACTCCATGCCTAACTAAACAATGGCCAATGCTCCCTGGATCATCCTATCACCGTCAATGCCCTCTGGAACCACCGTTAAATGCAACATGCGCTCCATAAGGCCAGCAACCCTCTCCCACTATGCCTACAAAAAAAAATGGAAACTTTATTCAAAAATGTGTCATTGGCATCGTAAAAACACATTGTAAATAAATGGATACTTACCTAACATGAATGGGTGCCATTAGACGAAGACTATTGTAGCATATGAAGTCGCGGAGGGCCTTGAAGAGGATCTTTTGCCACCAGAGGTATCAAATATGGATGAGAAACCTGGTGGAACCACTCAAGGTAGTCATCTGCGAAGGTCCATGGAGCCTCATGCGGCACAACCACTCCTCTGTCCACCACGTGTTCCTCTCAGTCCTCCTAGTCATCAAACTGGCTGGTAAACAACAAGAAGTGAACAGGCGGAGGGTGAGGGATCCCCTAGATATAGCCAAATTATCTAAGGAGCCTCTCTAGTAAATGTGCGCACATGTGGGAACCGCAGCGGATGAAGCTTGAGTAGAATGAGATAGACTCCAACAGGCGGACAACCCTGTGTGCGTCATATGGCGCCCACACAATGTCGTCCAACTGTAACTGGTCCAGTGCTTGCCTGGTCCCCAGTGCAAGACCCGTGCCCCTCGTGGCATTCCACCGATAGAGGCAGGAATGATGAGACCCCAATTGTGGATCTAAAAATTCAGCACCAATGAGTAATAATTCGGAACCAAAAAGTGAAGAAAATAAAAGCGGAATAGATGAGAAATGGTAAGAACAACACCACAATTAGAAGATTGATAAGTCGAGAAGGATTCACCACAAAGAATAGAATTCTTTGATAAGAATCTACAGGTTCAAAGCAAGAACCAAGAAGAGCAATGCTCACTCAATTAGCACAATACAAATGATCAAAAGTTTTTTTTTCAATATGTCCTATAGGCTTATTTATACTATTACTAACAAAAGACTCAATCAAACTAATAAAGGCCTAAACAAACTAAAAGGCCCAATACAAATCAAACTAAAACATAAGCTAGAAACTAAAATTAACTAAGGTCTACTTGGCACCTAATTAAGCAACACTTAGGTGCATAAAAAGGGCCACAAAAAGCCCAACAAGGCCTAATACAAAAACATCCTAAATGACAATTAATAAGATAGCTAAGCCCCTTTGAGACCTCTATCATTCCCTCCTTCTTGGAAGAAATTTGTCTACGAATTTAACTCCTTTAGTCCTACATGAAAAACAAAGTAAATATTAGTTTTTAATGAATAACAAAAATCCTACAATTATGGAGACTTGAATCTCTTGAGAAGGCAAATCTCTTATTATTTATGTGCTTATATATCCATCCTTCCGGATCAAATACAAGCACAAGGAAATCATCAAACAACACTAAAATAAAATGCATCCAAGAAGAAATAAGAATGAACAAAAGGTTAGAGTAATCGTGAACTACATGCCATTTTAAACTCTCAACATGAGTTCCTCTAATCAAAAGACCATGTAATGACATCATAGGCTACAAAATGGTTCATCCTTAAGCATATATGCTCCATGCCTATAAAACTCATTTTTCTCAATCTTTCCACAAACAACAACACATATGGAAGAAGTTTCATTATAACCATGCACTTTCAAATGATGTGTATCAAATAAATCACAAACATTATGCAAATTGAAACCATCTTGAATTAACACATCTAGGAAAACACAAGGTTTAGAAACACTTTGGATCCAATTTCTCTTCTCCCAAGGGTTGGCTTGTTCCTTATGTGCATCCACCTCCTCTTCAAATTGCCTTGGGCATTGATCTTTTATGTTTAATTCTTCCTTGGGCATCAAAACAAAAGAATTAATATGGTTAGATGCACAATCAAATTTACAAGAAGAATTAAGTTCAACATCCAAGTTAGAAGAAAGAATAAGAGTTTTGCACTCCTCCTTTAAGGACTCCTCTTCACTCTCTTGCACAAGAGAAATATCACTTCCAAACAAGGGGTTAGAGTATAAATCTCTGTGTTCTTCCTTAGAAAGCTTTTCTTCAAGTCCTTTCATAAAAGAATCTTCATAAACAAACAAAGAGTTAGAGTAAAAATAAGACCAATCATATCTTTATCTTTTGCTCTCTCATTTTCACTTTCTTTTTTAATCGTTTCCCTCCCCTCCATCTTTTTTGCTCTCAACTCTTTTTCTCTCATTTCCTTTTCTCTCATCTCTTTTTCTTTTACCACTTTTCTCTCTTGTTCTATCTTTTTTTTTTTAACTTAATTTGATCCTCACTTGCTTCCTTAGGTGAAAGTGATGCAAGTTTGATCCTATGACCTTTATGTACAAAAGAGATCTTATTAGTCTTCTCTTGGTGAGTTACATTTCTTTCAACTTGCCAAGGCCTACCTAACAAAATATGTCCAACTTCCATGGAAACTACATCACACAACACATCATCTTTATATTTTCCAATTGTAAAACTCACCAACACTTGTTGATCAACAACCAACTCTCCTTCATCACCTAGCCATTTCAAAGAATAAGGTTTAGGGTGTGGGGTGGTTTTAAGGTTTAGTTTGCTAACCAACCTAGTGCTAGCCACATTAATACAACTATCTCCATCAATAATCAAAGAGCACAAATTTCCTAGAACCATACATCTAGTTTGAAATATGTTTTCCCCTTGAACCCCATCATTATCCTTACATTGAATACCCAACAACCTCCTACACATCATCAATTCCCCATCTAAAGGTTTAGTACCACATCCACTATAATTATCACTAGAGGTATTGGATAAGCTAGTAGAAGATAACTCATTAGTGACAACCCCTTTGTCCCTCAAGACCATGGTTGTCTTGTTTGGACAATGTAATGCAATATGTCCTTTATCCAAGCATTGAAAACATTTAGTTGAATTACTTTTAGAAGTAGAAAGAATACTAGGGTTAGAACATGTTTACCACTTGGAGACTTTAAATCTTGTTGCTTAGGTGAAGAAGATCCCTCCTTCTTGGACTTGTCCTTACTACTAGAAGAATCATAGTGATAGGTCTTCTTATAGGAATGCTTCCTCTCAAGTTGTCTCTCCACCTTGTAGGCATGATGCACTAGGTCTTCCAAGCACTCATAGTGTTGCAACTTCACTTGGATGTCTCTATTAAGCCCATATAAGAACTTTGTCATGGTAGTTACACCCTTCTCTTGCACATTGGCTCTCATCATAGCCATTTTCATCTCTTTGTAATACTCATCAACACTCTTGCTTCCTTGAGTAAGTCTTTGTAGCTTGTCTTGAAGGTCTCTCTCATAAGGAGTTGGTATAAATCTACCTCTCAATAACTTTTTCATGTCTTGCCAAATATAGATCATTGGTCTCCTTCCTCAATCAATGTCTTTTTTCATTTGATTCCACCATACCAATGCATATCCTTCAAATTCCAATGAAACCAATCGAATCTTCTCCTCATCACTATAATCATAGCATGCAAAGACTTGTTTCACTTTCATTTCCCATTCAAGATACACCTCCGAATTACAACTACCTTGAAATCTAGGAATTTTCTGCTTTACAACCTCCATACCTACAAGAAAAGATTAGTGCAAATAATAGAAAATTTGGACCTCATCACTCTACTAAGTGTTTACACTCATAGTTCACTCGTGTTTCTCTCTTCAGAGGCTTTTCCCATAATGTGCACACTTGCCTTTTTCCACTCTTGTTCTTCTTTAACTCTTACAAAGAACCTCCCAGTTCAAATAAAGAAAATATTCAATGTGAAATAAGTTACAAATGTCAAGCTTAACTTAAGAGGCCAATAATAGAAATACTCTAAACAAAACGAAAGAAATTTTAAAGACAAACAATAAAAGCTAAAATGAAATGAAAGTAACACTCAAAAGAATGTCAAGTAAGACAAGAAGAAGACTCAATGACAAAGATAAAGAACAACCTAGGAAAAAAAATAAAAAAAAAGTGTATTCCCCCGACCAAAATGAAGTCAAAACTATATAAAAGAAAAATAATATCACTATGAGAATTGGCTCATCAAAGAAGACAGGTTTCTTTTATAATTTGGGCAATTTTTTTTATAATTTTTTTTTGCAATTTGGCCCCCAAACTTTTTATAATTATACTTGGGCTCCTAAATTTTTTTGTATTTTCACTTTTACCCTTGTAAAATTGCCAATTGTTTCTTGAATATTTTTTTTTTTAGACCTTCAATTTTTTTATTTGCAAAAACGTCTCAACTCTCTCCAAACAAAATTTTAATGGATCTAGCAAGTGTTCTACAACAAAAACAATGAAGTACACATGAAGAACACTCAAGAACAATCAATTTTTCAAATCTGTCCAGCAGTTTGTTTTTGCTTCCAATCACACTTTTTTCACTTCAAATTATGAAACTAGACATCAAAAGCTTCAAAACAAGCTTTTATCTAACATTTAAACATCAAAAAATATGAAATCAAGTGGATTAAAATGTAAATCTACACATGAACACAATAAAAACAAGATGAACACAACTGCAGAAGTTAACTCAAATTAGATGTTCAAAGGAAAATAGACTCAAAGAAAGTTGGAAGGATAACTAATAACCAAAAAAAACGCATGGATCTAAGTGAAAAGAACTCAAATTGTTGGATCCGACCTGTAGTAGACGCACCATTTACGACGCGCACCCGCCCAGCGGGTTGTCTAGGCCGCCCGGCGGTCACGAATCCAAAAGCACAAATCAGAGAGCGGAGTTGATGCAGCGGTCGCACTTGCCCGACGGGTCGTGCAGGCCACCCGGCGGAATTGTGAGGAATACTTCCTTTGATGCACAAACAAACTTGAATTGATGCTGACAAATTAATTCTGATAACCAAATGATGAATCCTCAATTTCAAAATTCAAAATTCCCAAAATCAACTTTAAACTTTCAATCAAGTAATTTTCACCAAAATTTAAGTGTCTATATATGAAATAACATAAATCAAGTATGGATTTAACACAAAACATCAACTAACATGAATCTAGATGGATCAAAATCTAGATCCAACAAGAACAAAACAAGAACACCAAGAACAAAACTATATAGAATTGACACAAAATTGGATGAATTAAGAAGAGATCAACTCAAATAAGACTAAATGAACACAACAAAAAAATAGTAAGACATAAGAATCATGCAAGAAAACTCCCAAATTTGCTGGATTCACAACTTCGATGTCACACCCGCCCAGCGCATTATGGAAGTCACCCAACGAACACAATACAGAATCAGCACACCCGCAAGTAATCGATGCTCGAAGATCTCTCCACGGTGGCGGGGAAGTGCTCATAGATTCACGCCTGTAATCGACAATTAATAAATTAAATTATATAAGCAAAATAAACCCTAAACAAATATAAACCCTAAAATACAAAATCATACTATCAGGAAGCTCATGTATCCTCCAAACTGCATTGTAACTCGAAGGCTAGCAATGCTAAGTCGGTCGTAGAGGAACGCTAGCGCAGTTGAACCCAAGAATATTTTGTGCTTGCCTAGAGTTGGTGGAAGAGGTCCAGATAACAGACTTAGACATGCGTAGAGCTCTTGTCGGCGAATATCGTGCAACTTACAAGATGTAAGAGAATGCTCTTACAGCAAATATTGTCTGACTAGCTGCAACACATGCAACATATATGTCCCTCAACCAGGATAACTCCACTCGAGCTCCTTTCGTCATCACAGCGTGTGCCTCGACATGCGTAGCGCCTAGCTCGCTCATCAATAATCCGATGGCCTCATCACGGTTGTAATAGGCATGCTCGCATACCTTGCCTGTAATAGGCAAGTGCATGAGACATGACACATTATCTAGGGTGATAGTCATCTCCCCTACAGGCAGATAGAAGGAGCTGGTGTCCTTATGCCATCGCTCAACAAAAGCACATACCATGCCTCTATTGGCAGCAACATACTGTGCCTCTATAAGGGAGGCGAGACCTGAACTCTGCATGAGTTCTGCCACCTGAGGGTGCATGGGCATCGGTAATATCTTACCCCCATGGCTGATCATCCTCATCTCGCGGCGGGGCCATCCAATCCAAATGTCCTGCAACATGGTCCTTATAGGACTTAAGCAGTGACAAGTCTACAGGACCTCCTACAAATGGAGGTCCAACAATCTGATGAGCCAAATCTGCCTTAGGCTCTTTTGCCTCCTGTACCTCAGGCTCTGCCTCAGGTACATCATCATGTACCTCTTCCTCATCCTGTTGCTGTTTGTGCTGCTCCCTAACTACTATAGCTTGTCTAGCTTGTTGTGCAAATGCAGTCAGCGGTGGACACCTAGATGTACCTACTGCATCATTTGGCAGAAGGCCTCATCAAGGACGAAGGGCACCAAATCTCGTGCATGGCATAATGAACCTGAAAATTAGTTATTAAATAATTAATAATTAAATATAATCAATATTATTAATTAAAAATATTTTAAAAATAATTAATTTAATTATTAAATTACTTATATTATCAAAAAAAAATTAATTTAAAAACACATAACTTAAATTATTTATTTCATTCAAATAAAATAACTATTTAAAACACAAATAATTCAAATCATTAAAATCATATAAATAATTAAATAAAAATTTAATTTAAAAAATAACTTGAATTATTTAATTCATTAAAATAAAAAACTGTTTAAAAAACAAATCATTAAAATCATATAAATAATAATTAAATAAAAAATAAATTTAAAATTCACACAATACATAACGGAATCGCGATTCTATTGTGTATCTAGTCAAGGTACACAACAAAAACACTTTTTCGTTATGATGCACAACAGAAACGCGATTCCATTGTGCATCTTCACTAGATATACAACGGACGATTCCATTCAATCTAAAAGTCAAAGAAAAATGAAATGAAACTCACCTCCAACGACGGTAAGAATGGAATGTCGTCGACTGTGGAGGCGTGTGCCAATGTCGCCAGAGTAAGGTGGCACAAATGGGGCAAAGGCACGTGCTTTCGGCGACTAGGGGCAGTGGTGAGGTAGGGGTGGGGTGCACGGTGAGAAGAGAAAAGAATGGGAGAGGAGGGAGGGAGGTGGGGAGTCTAAGAAGGGAAGAAGGGGTGAAATTTAAAGTTTAAGGGTAAAGATGGAATTTCATATACTTTTGAAAAAAGAAGGGGGTGAAAAAAGAAAAAAGGGTGAGAATAACAGGTCCCTTCTTAGGTGCTTAAGTGCCATTAAAGGCCATGCTTAAGCATTGACGATTGTGACTCAGAATATATATAATTAAACATGTAATGAACTAAAATAATTTACAAATAATTTAATTCATTACATATTTACATTCTTAATCACATTATTACGCATCATTTTTATCAATAATGCAAATTTTGAATTTCCTTAAACTCCTCAATTTTCCCTCTGATTTGTGCTCTACCATGTTGTTAAACACTCACCAACATTATGTTGGTTCAAGTAGAATTGCCTAACTAGGCTCAAATTCCTTAAACAATGTTTCAAGTTCGAGTTTTGTACATGAAAAAAAGGTAATTAGAAGAAGAGACTCTACTAAAGGTGGCCAGTTAGATTCCTTGGCAGAGATTAACCATGGTCAAAGCTGATGGATACTCCACATTTATAACATGGTAACCCAAAAAAAAAAATGATAAACACCTGTTACCTAATCTTTATGTAGTTTGCTGTCAACACTGAAATAATAAGTAATCACGCGAGAGGCCATAACTTTTGAGTTGAGATTACCACAAAGGCACAAAATATTGGTCAGACAAGCAAGAAAAACGCATGGAAACTTGTGTACATTCACATTAATGAAATGTATTAATAATGTTGAATTAAAAAAAAGATGCAACCATCAGTCGAATATCAATAACCCCACATATGTTACACTTCATAGTTGAAGATAATTACAATGGATACATTCACAAATTTAATAGCTATACTTTTTATATGTATTTGCTCGTTACTTTCAACTCAAGATAACTTTACTGTGCACATGACCATCCTCCATCCTTATCCAAGATTGAAGAGAAAAGGGTGTCTGAGTGATCTCTAAAATCCGTGCTCCTTTAGGCCAATCTCCATAGCCACCATAACCAGTGTGCCTAGCGTAGCATAACCATAGTTTCCTGTATGGGCAGCACCAGTCCAATCCATGGTTGTGTCCAACAAAAATTGCCTGCGGTTATGAAAAGGAAAACACCTTAAAAAAAATCTCACTAGTGTGTCCATCAAATCAAAGCAAATCCATTACATTCAATATTCAATTTTTAGAAATCCCATCATTACAAAATGAACTTTTGGAGGAATTTTCAGAGTACTCAGATGATGATGAAAAATGAAAATCTCAATCCACAGCAAGGGGAGAAAAAACAAGAACAACCAAATTCTTTACTCAGATATTTTGCTTTAACATGCATGCAACAAGAGAAAATATGGGGAAAAGAAGGGATGAAAGGTGAAGCTTTTTCCTTCAAATTCCAAATTAAAGAGTACTCCTCTTCCTTTATGTCGGTTATGGCTCAACATATGTATCTAAAACTCATCTGCAAGTCTTAACTAACCAGACATGTTAGATGCACTCACTCTTGTTTCTCAATATTACATTCACAAACAAATGAAACAGTTGGAGACTAAACATGTGCAAATTAAGAAAATCAAGTGTAGTTTCTCGTATTTAAGGGATGATCAAATGGTATAAGAAATATTGTAAAGTTATAACAAACCATCCAAGTAAAGCTTCACAACCTTATCGATGAGTATCCACGTCCAACATAAAGTAAAATAAAAAGCAATGCAACAAAGATATAATATTTGATGTGTCTCAATCCATCTACAAACAAGTGAGAACTCACAATTAAGCTAAAGGTAGAACACAAAACTACAACCCCAAACCTAATATTTAATGCTCCAAAAAAGTTACTCATTTTATTGCATTCTACTTTGTAGATCCTTGCATAATAAAAAGAAAAAAAAATAATCACCATGCCCAATTTTCTGAGTGTTTAAAGCCTTGCAAATTACATTATACATATATTAATGAAATAACCAATAACCTAAAGATTCCAATAAAAAACTTGAGGAAATGAACGTTCAAACATTTCCACGAGTTTTATCCATTCAATTGACAAAACCTGTCCTGATCTATGCATATTTTTAATTAACATATAAAAAATATAAAGGTTCCATCCATACAGATCTCTAGTTTTTATGTGCTCAAGCTTTCCTACCACTTCCCAAAACCTAATTGCCACAACCGCATCAAGCATTTGACTTTGAACTGGTAAAACAGCTGAACTCACCAAAACAGATCATATCCTATATCGCAAATCAGAGTCATCTTTCCGCACACATGGAAATGCTAGCAATGCACTCTCAAACACACTCCTTTAAATATATTTTTTATTATTGGTTGAAATTTATTAGAAATCAACAATTTTTTGGGTCCCACTTCCTATTTAATGAGCCTCACCTATAATTTTATAGTTTTCAATAAATTTTAACTAATAATAAAGTGTGTGTAAAGAAGAGTGTGTTAGATGGTGTCTTGATAGCACTCCTCTTCCACACACACATCACCTTACATCTACGTAGTTTCAATATCTGATTCTAACTGAAGTCATCTCATTTTCTGCTCAACTTAACTCTAATTCTGCCAAAGATGTGAGGTGGTGTGTTTTGTAGAGACGTGCAATTCCCCTCCTACTAAAGTTATGCAATACACTTATGATGGGCACCGATGCATTCAAGTTAATTGGTACTCCCACATCTTCAAAAAAAAAAAAACTACCACAAAGTAAAATAAATAATCAAAGAAAGGCACATCAAACTTTATGTTGTTTGAAAATTGCCTATCCATGGGTGAGAAGAAACATATCCATTATATCATCATAGACTACAGGTCAAGTGTCTGGGTACAAACCCATTATTATGTCATCATTATTCCTAAATCTCTAACAGCATTGTAAGGGTCTAACCCACTGATAAAATACCTTCATAATTTCTTTGAAAACCTTCTCATACGTCAAATAATTTCCCAAATTCCCAATAAACCCCAAAAGATTTATTTGACACAAACAATATTCTTGAAAGCATGGAAATCAATAACTTAGTCCTCAAGCAAACACATCTGGTGGTTCAAACCTAACAACTGGGGTCTTGTGGGTTTGATTTTTGTTCTGCAGATAGTTCTTGAGGATTTGACAAATATAGCACGCTGGCTTTGACCTTACCTTGACAGAAGTTCTGTTCACAAGAAGATCCATGATACCCGTTTCAACTTCTTGAGCAGCAACACTTTCCATGTTGATTGATCCTACGCAAGGCTTTTGTATGCCAAACTTGGGAGCCACCACCTTATAAGCCGTACTTGGAATATGCCAGAAAACAATCTCCGGAACTCTGTCATGCAATATGTTTTGTTTGGATTAAGCACAAACGAAACAAAGAAAATAAGAAAATGCAATTTTTTTCAACATATTTTACTTGCTTAATTGAATCACATAAGAAATCAACAATGACCCTAGTTTAGATAAACTTCCTCGTAAGCACTTATAGGAGAAGAAATAGGGAAGTAAAATTAATCAAACTTCTATCATAAGTTAAATTCAAGTTATGCACTTCAACTTTTGGAGAAGATAGATGAGAAAGCTTTTAAAAAACTTAAGATGCATAAGTTGATCAATTTTAACTTAAGAGAGAAATTTGAGTCATTTTCTTTTCGTATTTTCTTCTTTTTAAGTTCTTGTTAAGAAGTTTATCCAAACTAGTCTAAATTTATGTACATAAACATAATTTTCTTACTGTGTGATTCTTTTAGCTTTAAAGCAAAATAACTTCTGTTTTAATGCATTCTCATTCTACCTCGAGTCTGGGTTAATTCCTTCAGCTTTCTGCCGAAACCATTCTACCTGGCCACTAGATATGACTCCTGGATAGGAACCACCACCAGAATCAAGGAAGTAAAGGAAAGCCACTGGTGATTGTGGATCATCTGGTGATGAAACTTGAAGGACATAGTTGGATACACTTGGCCAAAGATTTCTAGGGCCATAGCTAGAAAATGATCCATTGTGCTTGATCTCATTTGTCATCAGCTCCAATCGTCCCGTTCCTTTGAAGCTACATTCTTCTTCTCCTGAAATTTATCAAATATGCCTTTCACTAAATATTTTCAAACACTTATTCTTATAAGAGTGTAAGAGATATAATGAAGCCAAAATTATAGTCAGCAAATGCAAGATAAAAGTTCCACTTTGAAAAGGACTATAATACAATGATAAAGGTGAAATAAAAAAATGCCCTTATGTTCCAGAATAGGCACAGTAACTAATAGCAATTGAATGCAATTTCACTGAATAAGTTTTCTAACTCTTGACCCGTTGTACATGAGGTTTACCACTTGCTTCTTCATAAAACTCTCCCAACTTAAGTTCTCAACTAGCTCAACTACCTTTACTGTAATTGTCCAAGGAGAGATAGATAACTGTGTGTGGACGTGCGTGCACATGATTTTATTGACTAGCAATTCAATCACAAAATAATACCATTCTAATCTGAGTTCCACTAGTCCATATGCTTGACTATCACTTGATACTGAGCAAATAATCTGCTATAAACGCTTTGTTTCTCTTCTTTTAGTAGTGGGACATTGCAAAGGATATTTATCTACTATAATTACTTACATCATTCATGCTCAATGTTTGATGGAGCTAAAAACAGCAAAAATAGTTTGTAGAAAACATTTTCATTGGTTTCAAACGAGCTATTCATTGATTATTCAATGAAACTTTAACAATCCAGCAGATAACTGTCAACCAGGAATGCATGAAAAAATCAGGTATCTTCTATTCTCTGACTAAATTGGCTACTCCATACCAAACAAATATGTAACCATAGCAATAATTACATCCTTATCTATTAGTATAACACTTGGTACCTGAACATGAAGTTGCGGTTTGAGGGCAGTGAATTGGAGGAATTCCAGGTGGAGAGAACCACTCCAGTGGCCACTCAAATGCAGCATCATCATGGTTTCCAAACACACTGGCCCAAGGTATGCCCCTATTTCTTGCTGGGGAGATTGCCTGATCCCAATACAAGCTTGCATTTGCAATCATCATATTGTTAGCCGTGATGACATCACCAAGATATATTACAAAATCTGTCATACAGTTAACCTCATTAGTATTTGACATTCATGAAATTTGAAGATCATGACACTACAAAAGAAAATTAATTAACAAAATAGAGGAAAAATATCCATTGCCACAATGAGGTATAGCCTTTCTTTTCAATAAGTCGTTGGAATTTGGTGAAGCTTCATGTCTTATGAAAAAATTCTTTAGACATCTTGGTTAAATTATTCTATTATGCAGGTTCCTATAATTATAGTTATTTTTTTTAACTAGTTCTTAAAATTTAAATTTGTTTAACGAAATTCTTATAATTTTAAATAAGTCTTTATTCACAAATTATCATTAAGATTATGTTAACTTTTATTAAATTATAAGGATTCATTTGAAATCTTAATAACACAACTGAATTTATACTTTATCTATATGTCTTTCTGTGTATAATTGAATAAAAGTTAATGGCCATTAGCAAATAAGGATCTATTTAAAATTTTTAAAAGAATAAGCATTCCATCATAAACATTTAACAATAGATATCTGTTTAAAATTCAATAAAACTATAAAGACCTACAGAATAATCTAACCTATTATAAATTGCATCAACATTTTTCAACATCTCTAAACATTAACTAACGAATTGGAGGTGATTGTGAGAATGAAGTTTTTTTCATTAGGAAAAAGAAAGAAAGCTATTCTTCAAACTTGTTTGTTTCGTCTTTTTTTATATGAAAAATCACTTTAAAAAATTTTCAGTGTTTATTTAAATTTTTGAAAAAAAATCAAAATCTAAGAAATTAAAACTTTTGATTATTTCGATAAGTCATTGTGAGTTGTTTCAGGAAAAAAAACTGTAAGTATAACTATATTTTAAAATAAAAGATTATAATTATAATAAATAAAAATAGCTTTAATTTTTCATAAAATCTCTAAAAAAATAATTATTTTTTATACATTTTTAAAGTTACTTTTTTTTATTAAAAAAAACTTAAACAACCCGGCCGAATTTCTCAATTCCTCAATGCAATTTTAATATAGCTCAAGGCAGATATACCCGCAACTTAATTTGGATAAAACTTTCCGGAGAGTTTAGAATATATATACTCTTTCTATTAACACAAACCCGGCACTTGTGGGGGCAGTGTCGGCACTTAAAATGGAAATGAGCACCAGTAAGTAGTAACCAGGCACATGAAAGACCCACTTAATAATTTCGTATATTTAAACTACGGTAGATTCACTTTCATTTGGGAGAACGATAGTTGTTTTTAATAAAAATGAGTAAATTATTCCGAGACCCAAAAGTTTTTTCGGATTGTATATAATTTTCTTGCTTTTGTAATGTTTATAACAACCTCTTTTATGAGGATATACGATGTAATATTTTTTAAATCATTAAGGGAGATTAATGTAATGTATAAGATATGTCAATGTAATGTTTTTCAAATAATTAAAAAAGTTAGTGTAAGGATAAAAAAAAGAAAAATATTGTGCGCAAGCTGAAAAAATATCAGGGGGGTGTGATTATAATTTACTTAATAAAAATCAGTTCATTTCCACAATTGTTTTGCATAGTGAATGAAATATAAGTTGTCAATCGTGGCGACTTAATGCAATGGTTCAATGTAATACTAAATAAATTACGCCTTAATTATTATAACATTAAAAATATAGTTAACAAATAATGAGAATAAGTTACCGAACACTACAGTATTTTCTAAAAAGAATATTTGAACGAGTTATGTATTTTGACATATTTTCAAAATATTAAAGTTGTAATTTGTTAACAGATTATTTCTAAAACATAAGTGGCTGTATGTTAATAACCATTAGTACTAATATACATTCACTTATTTCTTAGAAGGAATATGTTAACAAACTAAATTTTTTGTGTATTTTAAGAAAATTAAAATTATAACCTATTAATATATTTCTTTTAAAAATTGAATATATATGTATTAGTAAATCTCATGTAGAGTCATGGTTATTAACATACATCTCTTATTCTTTAGAAATAGTATATTGACAAAATATAATTTTGATTTTCTTAAAATATCAAAAGGAGCAATTTATTAAAATAAGACAATTTATATATAGTTCTTTAGATATTTTAGGTGTTTTTTTCAACCAAAATTAAAATTTCATCTTGATAATTTATGTTAACCTTTAATGTAATTTTTATTATATAGATTATTAAAGTGAAACTCTAGTTTTAATTAAAAATAATAATATTAAAAACACTTTAAAAAAACCATATTTAAGTTTTATTCGTTAAAATATCCTGCCTATAGAATATAAGTATACTTTAATAAACTCCTAGTATATATCATTTATAATTGAAGTATGATATATTTAACAGGGTAAATTACATTTGGATTCCTTGTGTTTTTTTTTTTAATTTCACTCGATATCCTTTCTTTTTTTTTATAATAAATCCTATAATTTTTCGACATCTATTACACTATAACCCCCTAAGCCTCAAACGTAGTCTAGTCCGTTAACAAGAGCAAAACATGTGACTTGCACATGTTTTTCAATGATTTTTTTCTCCAAAATGCCCTTACCCTCTTCGTCCCCAATTTATATGTCCAGTCATTGTTCTTCTTTTGTTGGCCCTATCCCCCCTCCTTCGGAACCTTCTAGAACCTCCACATCCTTAACCTCCTAAACGACACTATTCTACCTTCTCTCTTCAACATCACCACCCTCAAAATGCTCAACCTCTCCTACAACCCCTTCCTCCCCTACCCTATTCATCCCTCCCTTGAAACCCTCTGGCTCACCACTTGCAACGTCATGGGCCCCATCCCCGACTCCCTCAATTACCTCAAATATCTTCGATTATTGGACCTAGCCCTAAATAACCTCTCATGGCCCATTCCAAGTTCGTTCACTCACATGACAAGTATCAAACAAATCGAGTTGTACAACAACTCACTCTCTAGTGAATTGCCTCAGGGAATGTCCAACCTTACTACATTGAGGCTTATCGATTTGTCTATGAACCATTTGAGTGGGCCCATTCTTGATGAATTGTGTTGTTTACCTATCGAGAGTCTTAACCTTTACGAGAACTGGTTCACCAGTAAGTTGCTAGAGAGTATTGCCAACTCACCAAACCTTTATAAGCTGAGGCTGTTCAGGAACAAGCTCATCGGGACACTGCCAGGAGAGTCTCAGGAAGAATAGTCCCGTGCAGTGGCTTGATGTCTCCACTAAACGATTCTTCGGTGGGATTCTGCCGAGTCTCTAAGAGCACGGCGAGTTAGAGGAGATTCTCATGATTGAAAAATCATTTTCCAAGGAGATTCCAGCGAGTTTGGGCACATGCCAGAGCTTAACGTATGTTAGGTTCAGTTCAAACCGGTTGTCCAGTAAGGTTCCGACAGGTATGTGGGGTCTTCCACATGTGTATTTGCTTGAACATGTGGATAACTCGTTTAGTGGTTCGATCACGAGGACCATTAGCAATGCGAGGAATTTATCGTTGTTTATTTTGTCGAAAATAATTTCTCCGATGTGATTCCCGACGAGATTGGGTGGTTGGAGAATCTTCAGGAGTTTTTTGGTGGTAATAACAAGTTCTATGGATCGTTGCCGGGGAGCATTGTGAATTTTGGGCAGCTTGGGACTCTTCATCTTCACAACAATAAGCTCTCTAGGGAGCTTCCTAAGGGGATTCAATTGTGGAAGAACGACCGTGCCATGGGAGAAGGAGCTTGCTTGTTGAAGACAAAGGGCTCTGCGACAGTTAAGTGACAAAGGTAGTTTTGATTTCGCACAAAAAGAAGAGGACAATTTCATCATTTAACATAAAATTAGAACTGTTACTTAACGTCGTTTTATTAAGAGGGGCCAAAGTAATGCGAGAAAAAAAAAAGAGGAATATCAAACGAAATTCGAAAAAACCAAGTTCCGAATGTAATTTACTCTATTTAATAATATAATTTCATTAACATTAGCTCTTAGGATGGATTTTAAGCCACTAAAAATGAAAGTTCTTTTTTAAGAAAGAAATTACCTTTTATACGTTTGTATTTTTTATTATGGAGTAAACTCCTATGTTAATTCCTGAATTTGTGAGACATCATATAATAGTCCTTAAAAATAAAAAAAATGTCACATAAATTTCTAAAATTAAAATTACTAACATTTTAGTCCCTGAAATGTATAATTTATTATTATTATAGCTCTTAAAATTTATAACTTACTATTATTATAGTCCGTAATACAGGATAACAACAAAGACAAATGTGACTAACACGTTTTAATTTCAAAAATTTATTTGACATTTTTTTTTTTAATTTCAATGACTATTATGATAGCATCTCATAATTTCAAGGACTAAAATAGGGATTTATTCTTTTATTATGTAATAAATGTTTTTTATCCTAAGAATTTTATTTATTTATAATTACTTAAAATTAACCTTTAAAGTTCACGTTAACAAAACTGTTACGAATATGTTTGTATTTATGCCATAGCTAGTAAATACTTCCTTTGGACTCAGTTATAACAACAACAACAACAACAAAAGATTTAGTAAACTCAAATATAAGTAAATCTTAACTACTTTCACCATATTTAATAATATCATCTCAAAAAAACTTTTTAATTAATTGAAATTCTATTTTTAATGACTTTTTTTAATTATTCATATCAAGTTTCAATGAAAGACATTGAAAAAAAATTACTTTTTAAATATGATTAGTAACATCAAATAATATTAACTAACTTTTTTAATTAACATAAAAATTAATTAATTTTATTTATATTTGAGTCCAAAATGCATAGTCATTACTGATTAGGATAGTCTGAGTGTGTCAAGTTGTAAAAAGTGGGTTAAGAGTTTAACATAGGTAGGTAATCAGTAACAAACCAGTAATCGAATGTCACCTGGATTTTCCTGGTGGAGCACCGTATTCATGACCTTGATGGAGTTTACGTCGTGGCGTGGGCCCCAGTCCGACCACGCGTTCTCCCCAAAATGAAGGTCTGCGAACACCGCAATCTTGAAGGCTGCACCCGCCCGCATCGAAACCTGCCTCTCCGCTGCCCCTCGTGCCAATCCGAATCGTATGGCCGATGATGCTCGACCAACGTGGGATGATGATCCGACGGTGGACAACACAGAGAGAAAGAGTAGGGGCAAAAATGCCTTCCACTGGCCTCCGTGAGATTCCATTGTTGTGAGAGAACGAAACTGAACCGTCTCAACGAAACGGCTTCAAAGAATGGAAAGAAAATGCATTATGCAGGGAAGGTTGTTGGTTGATGCCTTGTTGGAGTTTGGAGAAGAGCGAAGTGAAGTGACGGAAACACCCTTTGCCAATTGTGACCACTGTCTTTCACCGCTGCACTCGTGCGTCCTTAGTTGATTGGTTTTGGACTTTTTGGGATGGGAAATGGTTGGCTTGCCACAATCTTTAATTATTAGTCAAATTTGTCTAATTAGTAGCGCTGCAAGTGCTTCACCGGTGGTCATGTAAAAAAGGTGCTACGAAGTTAATTTTTTAATAATTAAAATGGATTTTAATTTAAAAATTGTAAAATATAAGTCCCCCTTTAAATAGTACACGTGATATTTGAGTTGGGAGCGTGATACAGCCGTTGTCGGCACAAGTTTGGTCATAAATAACTTTTTTTTTCTTAATTATTTTTTCTTTGAATTTGTTTATTTTTACTCCAACTAAAATGAATGAATTTGTACAAAATTGTGTTTCTGCATGATGAAAACGTGTCTTGATAATACAATATATATGTACAGAAGTGAAGAGTGTATAAACAAATTAATCTGTCATATGTATCTTTTTTTTTTTTAAATTAATCAAATATATCTGAATATCATTCAATTTTTATTAAACATATAATGTTTATATATATATATATATATATTACAATTACATGGAAATAATTTTATATAAGATATGTACATCGGAATTTCGTAAAATAAAAATAATTAAGCCTTTTTTTTTTAGTAAAAAGGGACTGTATTAGGTCAAATACATGGATTTTGTAGTATGATTAAAAATATTACTACCGATATATTTTAAAAATATGAAAGTTGTAATTTGTTAACAGATTATTTCTAAAACATAAGTGGCTGTATGTTAATAACCATTAGTACTAATATACATTCACTTATTTCTCAAAAGGAATATGTTAACAAATTAAATTTTTTGTGTATTTTAAGAAAATTAAAATTACAACTTATTTATATATTTCTAAAAATTGAATATATATTAGTAAATCTCATGTACAGTCATGGCTATTAACATACATCTCTTATTTTTCAGAAATAGTATATTGACAAATTATAATTTTGATTTTCTTAAAATAATCAAAAGGTGCAGTTTATTAAAATAAGACAAAACTTATATATAGCTACTTAGATATTTTAGATATTTTTTTCAACTAAAATTAGAATTTCATCATGATAATTTATATTAACCTTTAATATAATTTTTATTATATAGATTATCAATGTAAAACTCTAATTTTAATTAGAAAACAATACAAAAAACATCTAAAAAAGTTTTAAAAAAAAACTACATTTAAGTTTTATCTGTTAAAATATCCTTCCTAATAGGAGTGCTCGTGGGATGGGTTAGCCCATATCTTTACCTGGCTCGAAATTTTAATAGGGTCAATTTCGTAAACCCCGAACCCGATCCCAATCAAGACGCGACAATATTTGGGACAAGATCGGGTCAACCTGACTTATTGACACAATATACTAATTTTAATATTATATATAGCTAAATCGTAAAATCAAAGAAGTATACAACTACAAGTAAGGTATATTTTACAATATATATTTTGAGATAAATGATATCAATATAAATATAGTATCATGTTAGACAAAACATTATTTATATATTAAGTCAAGAAGTTATATTATTAATACATAATTGTTTAAAAATTATACTTTTTAAAAGAATATATAACATTTGACTAGGTTAGGACGACCTGAGATATAATTAGAACCCGTCCTCAAAATGCATCAGGTTGAATTTTTTAAATCTGAACCCATCAAAAGTCCTTTTGGGCTAGGCCCGATTAGTGGGATAGGACAGATCATGAACACTCCTACTACCTAGAATGTAAGTATACTTTAATAAACTCCTCTATATATCATTTATAACTAAAGTATGATATATTTAATAATATAATTTCGTTAAGATTAGCTCCTAGGCCTGATTTTGAGCCACTAAAAATGAAAGTTCTTTTTTAAGAAAGAAATTACTTTTTATACGTTTGTATTTTTTATCATGGAGTAAACTCTTATATTAATTCCTGTGAGACATTGTCATATAATAGTCTCTAAAAATAAAATATATATATATATATATATATCAAATAAATTTTAAAAATTAAAATTTCTGTCATTTTAGTACCTGATATGTATAATTTATTATCATTACAGTTCCTAAATTTTATAACTTACTATTATTATTATAGTTCCTAACGAAACTAACAACAAAGACAAATGTAACTAAACGGATTTTAATTTTAGAAATTTATTTAACTTTTTTTTTAATTTAAAAACTATTATGACAGCATCTCTTAATTCCAGGGATTAAAATGAAGATTTACTCTTTTATTATATAATAATTTTTTTTTTCCTTAAGAATTTTTTTTATTTATAATTTCTTAAAATTAACCTTGAAAGTTCACGTTAGCAAAACTGCTACGAATATGTTTGTATTTATGCCATAGTTAGTGAATAGTGATTACTGATTAGAATAGAGTCTTAGTGTGTCAAGTTGCAAAAAGTGGTTAAGAGCTAACATAGGTAAGTAATCAGTAACAAACCAGGAATCGAATGTCACCTGGATTTTCCTGGTGGAGCACCGTATTCATGACCTTGATGGAGTTTACGTCTTGGCGTGGGCCCCAGTCAGTCCACGCGTTCTCCCCAAAATGTAGGTCTGCGAACACCGCAATCTTGAAGGCTGCACCCGCCCGCATCGGAACCTGCCTCTCCGCGGCCCCTCGTGCGAATCCGAATCGTATGGCCGATGATGCTCGACCAACGTGGGATGATGATCCGACGGTGGACAACACAGAGAGAAAGAGTAGGGGCAAAAACGCCTTCCATTGGTCTCCGTGAGATTCCATTGTCGTGAGAGAACGAAACTGAACCGTCTAGAACGAAACGGCTTCAAAGAATGGAAAGAAAATGCATTATGCAGGTGAGGTTGGTTGATGGATGGCATTATTGGAGTTTGGAGAAGAGCGAAGCGAAGGGACGGAAACACCCTTTGCTAATTGGGACCGTTGTCTTTCACTGCTGCACTCGTGCATCCTTAGTTGTTTGGTTTTGGACTTTTTGAGATGGGAAATGGTTGGGTTGCCACAATCTTTAATTATTAGTCACATTTGTCTAATTTAATAGTAGCTTTTCTGATTAAATAAAGAAAATTAATTACTGATTTACAGCCTCGAACAAATTTGAAAGAATATAAATTTTTTTTCCCATTTTAAGAAATAGCATTAGAGTGTATTTGGAAAGAAAAAACAAAAGTTTTTCAGGAACATCATTTTTATGAAAAATAAAATAAAAATCTGATAAAATTATTATTCATATATGTTTGACAATCGTTAAAGATTTTACTTATATTTTTTTAGATAAGTAAACTTTTAGAATTTACGATTGAAAGTTATTTGTTAACTTTTTTCTATTATTTTTATATCCAATAATTGATTATTTTAAATACAAAACTAATTATAATAACAATTATATATTATTTTTTTAATTTTACTATAAAAGCGCTCTTTTATATCTCAAAATTGCTTTTTATTTCAAATATCTAACCATAAAACTTATTTCATATAATCATTGATATTTATAATTAATTACGAAAATAATATATTTTGAATTTAATTTGAATGCACTAATAATGTAAAGGATTTTTTATATCGTCAATTAATTACAAATTGTCATGTACGATAAATTTGTTAACTTTTATAATAATTACCTTAAAAATCATTCGATTATGATTTTTGATTGGTTGACAGTGTTTTGATTGATTAATAATATAAAAATTTTTATACTCACAATGTTGTTAGCGCACATAAATTAAACCCATACTTTTCACAACTAATCTAAATGCACAGTTAAATGGTAACAACAATCATGTAAATCGTCACATTAAAGTGAGTATTGCATGCATTAAATAAAATGATAATACCCTTAGCCAATCATGTAAATCATGTAAATCGTGGGTCATTAAAACGGTCAAGACACTAGTTTAAGGTTTAATAGTTCAACCATAGTCGATCCAGTAATAAAAAAATGATAATAATAATTAAATAGTATATAAAATAATATGAAATAAATATAATGTCATAACTATATAACACTAAAAACTAAAATAAACATGATCTTATATCTATTTATAATCCTTATTAAATATGCATTTTTATTTATCTTAAAAATGTTTTAGATTAAATTTAAAAAATGAAAAAATAAAAATAAAATTGAAAACCACCAATTCAAACCAATTTTTTGCACCGATTTTTGACTAATTTTGATTGATTTTAGACTGATTTGATTGGTTTTTGGCTAGCTCTCACCAGTTCTAAAAATTGTCCAATTTTTCGAGTTAACGGACCAGTCACCAGACTGGTTCCCAATTAGATCGATGGATCTAGTCTGGGTTCTAAAACTATGGAAAAAGTGTGATAATTAAAAGAATTAGAAAGTAAATAAAAATAATATTTAACAAACAAAACTCAAAGAAGACTAGTAGAAAAATTATATAAAAAATGAAAAAAAATATTTACAAAGACTGTATTTTTAAATAATAAATTAAATAAAAATTGTAACATTTTAAGAAATTAAAACTATAATTTAATTTTAAAATTTTGATATTTTTTAAGTAAAGTTTTGAATTCAAAAATTAAATAAAAATGGATATAAAGAAAAATTTATTTTTTAGTAAATTTATTTAATTCTACACAAATTAGTGAGAACTTAAAATAATTACCTAATTAATAGCATAAGAGACACGGAAACAAGAAAGAAAGAAAGAAAGATACCAAGATTTGTAGTTCTAGAAGATCGCGTAGTATATTCCATGGTATTCGATGAACACGTTAATAACAATAAAACCTTGTGTTGGCATATTCCATGTTATCCTCAAGAAAGGAACCTTACATTGGCATATTCCATGTTATCTTCAAGAAGGAATAACGAAATTATAATAGAGAAGTTATAAAAAAACTTAAACAGATAAATGTACAAGTGTGACATGACATAACTTGTTTAGAATTCATTTTTGACAATTTTGATGATGAAAAATATCAATTATTAACAGTATAAAAACATTATTTTAAATAGAGTGAAAAACAATATTTAGTATTTTTTATTTTAAGTAATTAAAATGATTTTAAAAAGGTAATAGATATTTCTTGACTTGTGTCTAAGAATATATGTCGATAAATTGGTTTCATTTATTAGAGTAATTTTATTCCTGTGACTAAAGACTTTAGCCCTTTTCCATTAACCTACATTTCTTATTGAAAGAATCGTTTCTTACAATTGAATTTTATCTCATATAGATGTAATTCAGTGTTTGTACGTTGCTTAAGTTAAGGTACTGTAGATCTCAGATTTTTATTTAGTTTAATTAAAAATTAATTTAAAGTAATTTTGGATTCGTTTAGCCAGTTTTCTATCAGTTATTAATTTGTTCAACTAAAATAGTCTACATGAGCTTTGCATAAAAAAGATCAAAAGCTTGTCTAATTTAAAATATCTATGATTTAAAAGAAAATACAATAGAAAAAAGCGGGGAAAATTATCAAAGTTGATTGACACCCATTGTCAAAAAGTCACACATTATCCACTCCAGTTATTGACATGTGATTTACATATCCATTAGACAAATTTATCAAATATCAATTTATTTTTTATCAACTTATCAAAAAAATAAAAAAATTGATCGAATCTTATACTTGAACAATTTTAACATGGATAAATATTAGTTTTATGAATTGATCAACAAGACACCACTTCATCAATTTTTGGGACCAATCACTAGAATATATTTCACTTTTCTTTATCAAGGACTAAACATAAAAACGATTAAAAAAATGCAATAAATAAGAGGGGATTGAGATGAGCCTTATAGGTAGATGATTCGTTATCAAGATATCATGAATCATCAATTTAAGAACATACCTGGAGCTTCATCGTCAAGCATCGTGTTCATGACCTTAGTGGAGTTTACGTCTTGGAGTGGGCCCCACTCTGTGGATGCAGCCTCCCCAAAATGCAGGTCCGCGAACAAAGCCATCTTGAAGGGTGCACCTGCCCGCATCCGAATCTGCCTCACCGCCGCTGTTGTTAGCGTCGATCTGAATCGGACGGTTGACGCCTGGTGATTCCGGTGGTGGGATGATCCAACGGTGAAGAAGATAAAGGGAAAAAGGAGCGGTAAAACCGTCATCCACTGAATTGGACACATTTCCTTTGCAGCGGATGAAGGAAGGCAAGAGAATCAACTAATGCTATAAAGTACAAACTAGCAAATGCAGAGGCAAGAATATTACATGGCAAGAATATTATTATAAGGCACTTTTGTAGTTTGCGAAAAAATGAAATGACAGAAACGCCATTATATCGCAATTAGCGTTTTCTTGTGATTACATTTGAATTTGGAACTTTTTGCATTGAGAGTTAGATATAATCATAATAATAAGTTAAGAATTGGGTGGGGTGATGGAATGTAATCTTCATATTACGAGTCATAATTATATGCTATGAAGGTCCACTAAATTTTAGTTTTTACACGCTGTTCTGAGTATTTGAATCAATTTTAGATATAAAATAATACAAGTCACGTTAATGAGTGTCTTGACTCTTAACGGCAATGGTTGAGGAATGAAAAATAAAATTTTTAAATTTAACGTTTGTATTTTTATTTGAAATACTTAATAAGTATCTTTAAAATATTTGTTCTCACTTAATTTAATTATTTTATGAGTCATACCTAGAGTGGTTTTTAATTGGTTGACAGCATAAAAATTTTTATAAAAACAATGTATCAAAATTAAAATTTTATATTATTGTTCATAAAAATTAACTAATTTATCAATTTACTTTTATTAGTAAATAAAATTAACTGCTTGTTTCTCACTTTCTGGTTTATGACAACTTTTTTCCCCCTTAAATTTATTTTAACAATATATCTTATTGGCATTTCTCATTTTCTTAGTTAGAAAATAAAAAAAATCAACGATTTCTTTCTTACGATGGTAAGGCTCTAGCTTGTAAGGATTAGAACTTAGTTAGTATTCATTTATATTTAGGAAAATAAAACCTTGGTTACTTTAAGTTGATAAAAATGTAGGTAAATTTTTTGAATTTAGTGTAAACCTAAGTCCTTGTTTTATAGAATATGGAACCTGTTGCAAGAAAATAGTTTATAATACCCTCACGTAAGAGAAAAGCATAAAAGATTGGCCACGTATAGTGACCGCGTCCATAGGTACTTGATAGAAAGTTTATATGTGAAACACCCATAGGGTGAAAATGCTTCATACGGAGTGTAAAATACTTGATATGAGGTGTATGGTGTCAGATTATGAGGATGGGTACCCCATGCATATACATGCATAACTGAAAGAGGTAGAATTGACTGAGACAAGGTACATGCACAACATTTATGTAGGGACTAACTCCTAAGATGTGTAATGTGATTGATGAGTATGTTGTGATATGATGAGTTGACTGTATATCCTTATATGTTCGTTCTCTTACTATGATGTAGTGCGAATGTATGTAACCTGTATGACATTGGCATCCCACGAATGTATTTATTTTGTTACCTGTAACTTGGTATGAAGGAAGGTAGACTTTGTGCATGATTTTGCTTGCTTGTGTTATCTCTCCTCCCTTCTTTCATATGTTACCATAACCTCACTCCTCCTTTTCTATATCTATCTTTTGCTTGTTGTTGTAAGCAATTGGTGGAGGAAACGAGTAATAGGTCCAGTCTAGAGAGCCTGAAGGTTGTTAGATCTCACCTATGAGCTTCCAGCTAATGGATCTAGTGTTGAGGGTCCTAGGTGGTTTATGTTTTCTATTAGTTGTAAATATGTTTTCCTTTTTATTACTACTTTAATGTTAAGGATCTTGCTGGACTAAGTTTATGTTTTTTGTTGGTTATGTATGTGATACCTATGCTGTCATGGCCACGTGAGGCATGTTACTTTTAAAACGTACATTTTCCCTATGACATGGGGATTTATGAAACTATTTCTATCATGATGTTTGTATGACTTTCTCCCCACACGTTTTTGAATCTTTTACTATTTTTATCCATTATAACTGTCAATTAGGTACCCGAGGAGGCTTTAGAAAATTATTTATACTATGATTTATGAGAAACATATATTACTTTACTAATGAGTTGTATGAGATTATGAATTAAGTATATGATTTTGATATACAATTGCCTATTAGGTACCTGTCGACATTTAAACCAATCTTCTAACATTATGCTGCATGTATTTCAAAAATACTATACGTTGATTTTATTTCGTGACTTAGAAAATCTATTATATGAAAACTTGGTTTTAGAAAGTATTTCAATTATTTAACAAATCATAATCACGAAAAAATTTTCCTACAAATTTTTATACCTTTTGTAACAACATCATGATTTCTTACTAAAACTTGATAAAAGTCAAGTTATATTCCCAGCTGGGTAAGGTCCCCCACATTGAGTCTCTTCCTTTTTTACCCATTCATCTTTAAAATTCAACAAATCTCGTTTTCCTCTTCTCCTACCCACCACAATTGTGCCAAAAAAAATTGTATCCACCATTTGAAGAAACTCCTGCTTGCAAAGTTTCAATTAAGACTTGTTGGTTCATTTTATCCTTATTTTATAGAATTATTGGCGTGCACACGCACGCACACTCTCACACATATATAGATAGATAATAAATAGATAGATAGTTAGATAGATAGATAGATAGATAGAGAGAGAGAGAGAGAGAGAGAGAGAGAGACTCTTAGATATAAATTTGAATTATCATCCTTGGATGAAAGTATTTTTAAGAGATATTCTCATTCGTATTGAGCCCACGTCTTATCCTAAACCTATATATTGAACATTTAATTGTATTTTTTATTTTTTTATTTTTTTCAAATATATTTCTTAATTTTAATTTCAAATTTAATTTGATTTAATAGCCCAAAAAATTTCTTTCTCAACTATCTCAAACCACCCTCCTTTTATCTTTATCTGTATATTTGATTTTCTTAACTGTTTATGTCTTTCAAAATACTCTTTTCATCTTTATTTCTAAATTGAATTTTAATAATTTTTTAAAAGAATTTGTCAATAATTAAAAATAACCTTGTATTACCACGTAAATTGTTTATCGTAAATATAAAATATAATTTATATGTTAAAAATTATTTATTTACTACAAATTTAATTATAATATAATTTATATATTTAAAAAAAATATTTATTATAAATTTTAATTTTATAAAAATAAAAGACTTATATATAGATTAAAATACTAGCTAGTGTGTGTGTGTCATTCAATTAATTTTTTTATTATTTGTGCAGAAAATTAGATGACATCTACGATGGAGAAGCTAATCAAATAGTCTATTGTGGACTAGTTATTATAACTTGTAATCATAGGTTTCACCCGTTTTTTTTTTTTTACACATCAGTCTTTTTATTTTAATTAGTCATTTACCATTAAAAAAAGTTTTATTTTTTTCCCAAAAACTTCAAGCTCAACCTCTCTCATAACTGTCGCCTCAATTAAAAAAAAATCCTGGGTTGATATTAAAACAAACACTGTAAATCATCTGTCCCTAGTATTCTTCATCAGCCTTCCCCTCCATCTCCGGTATTTGGCATTGTGTGTGGCGGTGGTAGCATTTCTTTTTTTCTCAAAAAAATTCTAGAACAAAATCAAATAAATTACGCAATGAATAAAAATTGAGAAAATTAACAAATCCATTAACTAGATCTGAAAATCTTGTATGTAATAAAACCAAAACAACACAAATCTATAATAACTAGATCTGAGGAATCCACGCTTAAACACGCACATTGACGAAGGGAACAGTCATGATGGCAAGGCCACGAAACCTGCCGTGGACGAAAATGATGGCATTGTTGAGCATGAAAGCTTCACCACTATTGTGAACGGCTATCGCCGCATCACCATCGCCACGAACGCCCACCCCTTCTCGCAGATCTCTTACCCAACCCATGACCATGAATGCCCACCCCATCCTGTAGTTCTCTTCCCCAACCCCTATTATACCACCACACTGTCTTGCACCTCTTTCCCCTTCTTACAGATCTAGATCAAGTGTTAGGAAGAGGTTTGGCGAGCTTGGCGAAGAGGCTAGGCCATTAGGACTCAACGGAGGCATTAGAGGCCTTCAACAAAGTGTTGATCTTCTCGGTAGTGACTAAGATTTCCTCATCGTGGAGAATTAGAGTGGCTTGTGTTGGTCGAAGTTAAGAGACGAGACGAAGATTCGAAAATCAAAATTAAAAAGGACAAATTCGTAAAATCATTTATGCTGTTAAAAAAACAAAAAAAAAAAACAAAACATCCATACTACCAGTTCTAAATAACTAATCTACACCATTTGCTTATACTATAATATATCCAACGGTTGTAAAAAATTTGACCACAGTAGACCACCAACCTTCCTTGTCCATGATAGACCCAAAAAATTAATTATTCTTTTTGAGAGTTTTTCCCTTAGCTATTATCATTATTACCTTTTTATCATAATGACTTGAGTGATTGTATTAAAAGTTTTTTTTTCTTTCCACACAAACATGAGTTGTGTATGAAAGAGAATACAACACATAATTGAATTGTGTATTTACAACTTTTAGTACAATTGTTTATTATTGTGAGTAAAAATGGTTATTATGAAATAACGTTCAATTAAAAACATGTGTAAGGATAAGAGAAGGAAAAGCACACAGAAGATTTGATACTGGTTCACTCAAACTGAGCTACGTCCAATACATTCCCTCAAAAGGATTTTCGCTAACCAATCTCTTGGTTACAAGCAAGTATTCTAACTGCCTCTTTAGGCCTTACAAAAGTGATCAACCCAAGATCACTTAAAACCCAAGTATTCTTTAGTCACCAAGCATCTCCAGGCTTTCACAACACAAATAAAGTTTTTACTATTCACAGTGTGAGGATATGAACGTTTAAGTGTGGGAACAAGCACTTTGCAATGTAAAAATATATGAAAATTATCGTATTGCAAGATCACCCAACAGGCGAAGGAGAGAATTTTCTGCTATTCATTTTCTCCGAAGTTGCTTTTATAGACTCTGAGAAGATAGCCATTGAAACTTAGGGCTTCATTCTTTAGGAACACGTTCTAATGCATAATCTATATGGTTGGACGTCTTTCAAGTTTGCAAGAGAGAGAGAGAAACAAAACAACTTTTGTGTTGCACCAAAGTGGGAGGTGTAGATCTACGATACAGTGCTGCTTATACTAAACATTTCTTATTCTAGTTTGACAACTTGATAAGTTGACTTACTTTTCTGCATAGCTATACTAATTTACAAAAAATATCTTGCTTTTTATTAAATATTAAGAGATATAAATGTTAGATCATACAAAAGAAGAAATCGAACAGACCATGTGAGACTTAGTCGAAATTTTAAGAAATATCTAAGTCGTCTAAACAGTATAGGATGCTTAGAAGAATGTGTAACTTTGGACAGATATCGCAAAACAGCGCTTTGGATGCCTATTGGATGCATCAAAAGCTTTCCACTGTATAACGATGCTTAAATAGCTGCTCATAAACAAGTACTCTAAAATTTAATAACCTTTGTTATCTTTAAAACTTTGAGGAATTAGACATTTCATACATCTTTGCTTTCAACAATCTCCCCCTTTTTAACGATGACAAACCTTATTAAATTTTTTAATTTATCACCAGAGATATATCATATGAAATAGAAAGCAGCGTAATATCAAAGCATAAGGCTTTCGAACAAACTCCCCCTGATTCTAATATTTCTCTATCAGAAAGGAAAAAAAAACAGAACATGTTAGAAACTCAAAGAATATGTAAAAATATAAAAAAAAATATAGAGCCTTAGAGCAAATATACATGCGTGCATGAAAAGTTGTTGTCAATGTCGTCAATGATTTAAAGTAAAAAGAAACTTAAAAGAAAAACATCCTTCTAATCTCCCCCTTTTGACATCAGCAAAAAGAGGCAAAGATTATCCATCATAGTTACTACAAGTGAGAAGGAGGTGGCGGAGGAGATGGTTGAGGAGTGTGGAGGAACTCTTGTTGATTTTGAAGAACTTGTTGTGAGAAAGCCATGGTGGGTTGAAGTTATGCTGTGACATAGGTTTGAATGGCAAGGTCAACAAGGTTGAAGGTAAAACAATTGCAATAGGAAAGCTAGCGGAGGTTTGTGAACCAGGGGTTGGTAGAGGTGGAGGTATGGGTGATAGAGGTTGAGTGGGAGTATGAGGTGGTGCTTCAGAGTTGAGGAGGGGAAAAGTGCTTCTAAGAACTTGTGGCTGGGGACATGAAACTGCTATGGATGAGATTGCTTGTACTTAGGAAACTTGGACTCCCAAAGGAGGAGGTTTTAGATACCTTGTATTGATCAATGCATCCACTATAGCATAGATGATGAACATTTCAGGTCTAAGGAATGGACGAGTGTTGGCTGGACATACAAGGGCAGCAGAAGTATTAGAAAAGCGAAACACACAAGCACGCTGCGTGCATTTACCATTCTTTAGCATTGGAGTTTCTATTTTGTCTTGCTTAGTCAATCCATTACATGATGCTTGTTGCTCGCAAGTCCACATATGTTGATGCCAAAATCGTTCAACATCATTAGCATCCATGTCCTGTACCAATCTTCTAAACAAGTACCATTCCATGGTGATTTCATTGTGTGACCAAAACTTAACCTTGGATGGTTGGGGTAAAGAGGGAGGCTTAGTCAACAGTTTGACTTTCTTTTTATTGGCATCAAGGATAAGCATCCTTAGGCAAATCTTGTCAGGTTGAATACAGACAGTTGTTCTTTGTGAAACATGTTGTGAAGGGGTGTTGAATATTTGACACTTTAGCTCAACAAAACTCTTTATGGTTGCACAATATATTTGTTCAAAAGCTGTGGGAAAGAATCCAGTTTCTGTAAGGTCCAGAGGCCTAAACTTCAAAGTAGTAAGCCTGATATGCACAATTTGTTTTGGCATACCTCCTTGTTTCTTCTTCTTCACTGTCTCAAGATCATCCAATGGAGGTACTTTGTGTTGAAGTATTTTGTGATGATGTGCATCAAAGCGCCAAGCATCAAAGATTTTTAGGTATCGCTGTCTAATAAAACGTTTCAACAGAAGACTTACAATGGCATCTTCTGGCAAGGCTAAGCAGTCCTTGGATGGCTAATGTATGTAGTCATGCACGAAAGGATTAAGAGGAACAATAGAGTATTCAAAACCATACTCTGCTAAATGGTAAGGTCCTGGATGCATAATAATTGCATTGCTGTCCACAAGGTTCTATTTGTTCCTTTTCTCAAAAAAGAAGTTGCCATTTCTTCTTCTTGATAGCCCAATTTTCTACTGGTCCAGTATAAGTAGAAGATACATCTAGGTTGATGCCTATTTTTGGAATAGGCATTGGAGTGCACCATTCTTTATAGGAAATCTTCTCTTTTTTTGGAGGCTTAACAAATAGATATAACTTCACCAAGCCTAGAGTGCAAATGTTACACACATATTCTTCTTTACCAAGTAGGAACATGTTTGGTTCAGGTGTAGAGAAAGTTAGAGTATTCCATGAAGGATAATTAGAGGGTAAAGGTTCATGGAAAATTAGTTGTCCAAGACTGTCCAGAATTTACTTTCCATCAGAATCAAGTACTAGGGATCCTCTTGGTATTGTTTTCGGTTTGTGATGAGAAGGTGCAGATGGGTCTAGTGTTTGGGCTTATGTGTGGTCATAGGGTGGCTTAACAAATATAGACTCAATAAATTCATTTTTAGAAATAGTTACCATGTCTCATTAGAGTCTAGAGCAGACAACTTACTTCTTTTACCTTTGTTAGAAGTGGTCTTGACTCTGGGTGTCCTATTTCTTGAAGCAATAGCATCAACAGAAGGCTCATTATAGTGAGTGGTAGGGACTACAACTGTCTCAGTCTTTTATCTTTTCAGCCTGGTTGCAATCACTTCATCACCAGATTCTTATTATAACCTGAGTTTTCTCTCAGTGGGTTGTTTAGCAGTGGGAATAGCAGTAGAAGGCACAGCTCTTGGGGCAAGTTCTTGTTGTGCTTGGGATCTTGTCACTCCAGACGCTACAAGCTATTTGGACGACCTACTTTTGGATCGTTGACGTCTAGACACAACAACTTTGGAAGTTGTTGTTTTTGATATAAATATAGGTTGGACAAACACAACTTCATCGTCCCATGGTTCTTCTAGTTGTCCTACTTGTTCCTCTTCAAGTTGTTGATGTTGTTTTGCAAGTTCTTCCTTTGGTATGTCACGAAGCTTTGGTGCCTTTTCAATGGGTTTCAGAATGAACTCAGCTTTCATCTGGCTTATGTTATTTTGACCAAAGGGTAGTTGGGTATGCTTAAGACCTCCACCCAACTGCTTGATTTAAGCTTGTTCAAAACCTGACAGGTTGAAGAACTCAAGAAATACATGTTGCAACTAGAAAATCCTATTCAATAAAGCTGAGTAAGCAATTTGATAAATCACATCCCTTCCTTTCATGGTTCTAAAGATGTTGCTTAGAATGAGATAAGGAAGATTGAATTGTTGCCTTGTGATCGTATGGAAAAGAGCAAAGCGATGCATGAAGGTCACGCTGTCTTTAGACCCTGCCTTATGAAGAGCGCCCTTATTTAAAAAATACTGAAAGACTTTGCCTTCATTCGCCAGTTTGTTGTATTCAATGCTTCCTTTTTCTTCTAGTCCCATGAGAGCAGCATTTATTGTGTCATTGCCACCATAGTTGTTTTCCCATCCATTTTTATATAAAAGCCAGTGCTTTCACATCTAATGGCATATGGGATGCTCCCAAGATCAACTATTACCTTCATTCCCAAAACAGTGCCAACCACACTAATTTTTAGAAACTCTACAGTCCTCCAGAATCTTTTGATAAGCTCTGGGTAGATGATCTCATTCAGTCAAAATTAGTTAAGAATCAAGCACTGAATGAGATTATCTTTCACCATCACACCCATCTCATCGAGAGCCTCAATATTGAACTTGTTCTCTATGAGAACAATGGCTTCATCTTGATTAGAACTTTCCACCCTTGCAACTGCCTTCATAGAAGTGTCTGTCTTTTTGACAACCATGACTAATCAATTGAGGAAAAAAGGTTTAGGGTTTAAGGATTTTTTGGGAGGTGAGGGAGTAGAGATATTAGAGAAAGCTAGGGTTTAGGTTTTGCAGAAGAAGTGGGATTAGTGTTTTGAGTGTGAAGAAAGTAACTAAAAGGTTTTGTGTCTTTGGCGGTATTTTGAATTTTTTAAGGATAGAGAAAGTGTGCAATAAATGTTGGTTCATATATAAGACATGTGCACAATTTTCAATGTCAGTTACGACACAAATGTGACTCAAATAAATAATATGACATTTATTTCAAATTATTGTCAGTAAAAGCGTGGTTGTATATTATTGATAAGAATGATGCTTTAGCTATGAACACTTACTATTCAAACTAATGGACGCATGCATGATGGACGCTAACATGAGAATGGACGCTATATTCCATTGGATGGTCAATCCTCTGGATGTATGCATATGAAATTATTCATTCCTTTATAATCTCCATACCAAGATGTTCTCATATATAGACGAGTTTGTCTTCAGGAAGTTGTTTTGTAAATATGTTTGCTAGCTGATTTTCAATATTAATGAACTGAATATCAATAACCCCTTTCTGAACATAATCTCTTATACAATGGTGTTTAATTTCAATATGCTTGGCTCTAGAATACAATATGGAATTTTTAGAAAGATTGATGGCAGTAATATTGTCACAAAGAATAGGAATTTTAATCTCATAGATACTATAGTCCTTTAGTTGATGTTTCATCCACAGAAGTTGTGAACAACAACACGTTGCTGACGTGCATTCTGCTTCTAGTGTGGATAAGGCTATTGTTCCTTGTTGTTTGCTAGTTCAAAAAACAAGATTGCTACCAATGCCATGACATCCTGTACTGGTTTTTTTTGTTTTATTTTGTCTCCAGCATAATTGGCATCATAGTATCCAACTAACCTGTATACTTTATTTGGCTTAAACCATAAACCAAGGTTAGTAGTCCTTTTTTAGTATCTAAATATTCTTTTAACAGTAATGAGATGAACTTCTCTTGGATCGGATTGAAAGCGAGCACAAAAACATACATTAAACATAATATCTGGTTTGGACGCAATGAGATATAATAAGGATCCAATCATACCTCTGTATATGGTTTGGTCTATTTTTTTGGATGTGTTGTCCAGTCCAAGTACTGAAGATAGATGCATAGGAGTGCTCATTTCTTTAGCATTGTCCATCTTGAATTTCTTAAGTAATTCTTTAGCGTACTTAGTTTGTTGTATGTATATGTCATTGCTTGTTTTCTTAATTTGCAATCCTATAAAGAACTTTAATTCTCCCATCATGCTCATCTCAAATTCTGTCATCATAAGCTTAGAAAAATCTCTGCATAGAGCTTCATTAGTAGCACCAAATATGATATCGTCCATATATATTTGCACAATGATAAAATGTGAGTTTATGTTTTTACAAAATAGAGTGGTGTTTACTTTCCCCTTTATGAAACAATTTTCTAAAAGAAAATAACTTAGTTTCTCATATGAAGCCCTAGGAGCTTGTTTGAGTCCATATAAAGTCTTTTTAAGTTTAAAAACATGATCAAGAAAAACATCATTCTTAAAACCAAGAGGTTATTTCACATAAACTTCTTCATTTATTATACCATTTAGGAAGGCACTTTTTACATCCATTTAATAGAGCTTCATATTACTATGTGCAGCAAATGAAAGTAAAATGTGAATGGCTTTTAATCGAGCTACAGATGCAAAAGTTACAGTAAAGTCTATACATTCTTGTTGTGGGTAACCTTGAGCTATAAGTCTAACTTTGTTTCTCACCATTTTACCTGCCTCATCCAACTTGTTTCTAAATACACACTTTATTCTTATTACTGACTTGTCTTTGGATAGAGACACTAGCTTCCATACATCATTTTTCTCCAACTAATTTAGCTCTTCTTGCATGGCCTTAATCCATCCTTCGCCCAACAAAGCTTCATCTATCGTGTTTGGTTCCATATGAGAAATTAAAGCGGCATGAGTTTACTCTTTAAAGGTTGATCTGTTTCTGACACAATCATGTACTTCTCCTATGATTTGATCTTCTAGATGATAATTCTTCATCTTCCCGTTTCGTCCAGTGGGCTCTCTTGGTTCATTCTTTGATAAGCTGTCTAAAGATGTATTCGATGCTAGTTCTTTATTATCAACTAGTCTTATATCTGTGAAAGATCCATTTAGCTCTAATAGTTCTCTATCAGGCTTATTGTTATTAAATCTTACATGAACGACTTCTTCAACTATTAATGTTTAGAGTTATAAACTCTATATGCCTTGGAGATTTCAGAATAGTCTAACAATACTTCGCTGTCACACTTAGAATCAAACTTTCCAAGGTTGCCCTTAATATTCAGAATGAAACATTGACATCTAAAGAAATGAAAATATGATATGTTAGGTTTTTGTCCTTTTCGCTATTCATAAGGAGTCTTTTTAGAATGGGTCTAATATACATTCTGTTTTGCAAATAACATGGGTTTGTTTTATGTTGTCAAGCAAATTTGTAACAGGAATAATCATAGATTTAGGTACCCAAATGGACTTATGTCTTTTCTTGTTAGTTCTAAAGGCAATGGATGCCTTCTTAACTGGACGATGAATGCATAAGGATGATTCATGTCCACTTTTACCACAATACTTACAAAATGCAATAGCTTTAGCTGTTCCAAAGGCTCCTTTCTTTCCTTAAAACCAAATCTATATTTGTCATGTGGACTTCGTTTATAAGACAAAATTTTGTTCAAGTTTTCAATTCTACTACCGAATTTGGATAGGCTTTCTTTAAAGTGATTTACTTCCTTTTGGAGTTCTATTGCTTCATCAGGAGGTTTCACTTCAAAGAAATCTTTTGATTTTTTTGTTTTTAATTTTTCATTCTCTCTCATAAGATTTTCATAATCCTTTTTTAGTAAATCAAGTTCTTTTGATACTTTTGAAAACTTTCTTTTCAATTCTTTATAACCAATGAGAGAGTTGAAGAATTAGAAAGCAGTTTATTATATGCCTCTTGGAGAGTAGTTAAGTCATTAAAGTTTATCTCATATTTTTCTTGCTCGTTTTATGAGCTTTCTAGACTTGTTTCTGTCATAAGTCATAAGTTTGTTTCTTCCTTTTCTTCTTCCTTAAAGGAGGATAGATCCATATCTTCCCATGTTGCCATAACTTTTTTCCTTTTCTTTTTAAAGAAAGTCTTCTTTTTCTCCTTTTGTAAGCTTGGACAGTCAGCTTTGAAGTGTCCAGGCTTTTTGCATTCGAAACAAATAGGTGGACTTTTTTCCTTAAAATTCTTATTGAATTTTCTAGCGAAGTTTCTAGCTCTGGATCCTCCTTTCCTCTTCCACATTGCCTGTATCTTCCTAGATATCTTCATTAGAATCTTCTTCTTCAGATGCTTCCTTAGAAGATTCTTCCACATTTAGAGCCTTGAACGACAACCCCTTTATTGGACGATGGACGCTTAGAGCCAGGGACTTTCCTCTTCTTAGTCCTTCGTCCTACTTCAGTTCCAACTCATGCACTTTGAATGATTCAAGAAGCTCTTCCATAGAGAGTTGTTTGGTCCTTGGACGCTCTCAAGGCTGTAACCTATGGTCTCCACTGTCTAGGTAAACTTCTCAAGATTTATCAATATGATCATAGTTAACATAAGTTTTACCTAGAGATCTTAAGGTACTTACAATAGTTTGAAATACCAAACATAAGTTCCATAGTTTCATTTTCCTCCATTGCAAATAACTCATATTGTCATATGAGCAAACTTAGCTTAGATCTTTTCACTTGTGAGGTACCCTTGTAAGTAAGAGCTAGAGTGTCCCACATCTTTTTAGCACTTTTTAAGCTATGTACTTTCTCGTATTCAGATTCAGATAAGGCATACATAATGGCATTTTGAATTTTAGAGTTTAGCAAATACCTCTGTTTATATGCTTCTATCCACTGACCTCTTGACAGTTCTACTATGTTTTCATCAACAAGTAGATAGTCACTTGTCTCTACAACATCCCACATATCAATGTAACATGAATCAAAGAAGGCTATCATCCTTTGTTTCCAATAGTCATAATTCTGACCCTTGAAGAGATGTGGTATGTTAACTACTTGTCCTTCATTATCCATACATGCTTAGGATCTTTTTACCCCTGTACTATTAGCTGCTCAACCCCTAGAGGCTGAGCTCTAATACCAACTGAAAGATAAAACAATACACAAGAAGGGGGTTGAATTGTGTGTTTGCGACTTTTAGTACAATTGTTTATTTTTGTGAGTAAAAATGGTTATTATGAAATAACGTTCAATTAAAAACACGTGTAAGGATAAGAGAAGGAAAAACACAGAAAATTTTATACTGGTTCACTCAAACTAAGCTACATTTAGTACCTTCCTTCAGAAGGATTTCCACTAATCAACTTCTTGGTTACAAGCAAGTATTCTAACTGCCTCTTTAGGCCTTACAATAGTGATCAACCCAAGATCACTTAGTATTCTTTAGTCATCAAGCCTCTCCAGGCTTTCATAATATAGATATTACAAGAGATCAACTCACAATGTGAGGATATGAAAGTTTAAGTGCGATTACAAACACTTAGCAATGTAAAGAATATGAAAATTATTGTATTGCAAGATCATCCAGCAAGGTGAAGGAGAGAATTTTCTGCTATTCATTTTCTTCGAACTTGCTTTTATATCCTCTGAGAAGATAGCTGTTGAGACTTAGGGCTTCATTCTTTAGGAACATATTTTGATGTATAATCTATATAGTTGCATGTGTTTCGAGTTTGCAAGAGAAAGAGAGAAACAAAATAAGTTTTGTATTGCACCAAAGTGGGAGGTGCAGATCTACGATACATTGTTGCTTATATTGAACATTCCTTATTTTGGTTTGACAGCTTTATAAGTTGACTTACTTTTCTGCATAACCGTACTAATTTACCAAAAATATCTTGCTTTTCATTAAATGCTAAGAGATATAAACGTTAAATCGTACAAAAGAAGAAATGGGACAGATCATGTAAGTCTTAATCGAAATTTTAAGAAATATGTAAGGTAAATCATCTGGACAATATATGATGCTTAGAAGAAAGTGTCACTTTGGATAGATATCGCAAAAAAGCACTTTGGACGCCAGATTTTCATATAGCATGCTGGACGTGTCAAAAACTTTCCATTGTACAACAAGACTTAAATAACTACTTATAAACAAGTACTCTAAAAATTAATAACCTTTATTATCGTCAAAACTTTGAGGGATTAGACGCTTCATACATATTTGGTTTCAATAGTGTAAAGATTGAAAAGACTTGTAGAAAAGAATATTTGGCTTATTGAATTTAGAGACATTTGTGCAATAATATTTGGAAAGTATGAGAATAACCTATAATTTATGTCAAATAATAAGTAAAATTTTGGCTGTGTTAATGATTGGATGTAGTCCTAATAGTTTTTGAGGTGAATCAATATAAAATATCCTGTAACAATCTTTTATCACTTAACTAAGGTAATAACCCATGCCTTGCATAGGCTTGGGTTTAGAGTTTAAATTTTTTATATTAGTATGATTTTTTATGCATTTTTTAATTATTTTCAAATTTTATATAAATATGTATTAGTAAATATGTATATAAATATTTAAAAAATATATTAACATAGGTATGAATATATATATATATATATATATATATATACATATATTTAAATAATTTTATATTCACATATGTCTTATATCATTTTAATTTATATAAATGTTTGTTTTAAAAAATAGTATCTTTCTAAATATATTTGGATTGAAATCAACATAAATCTTGCATGATTTTTAATTTGAATCTATTATAAATTTAAATTAGAATATATATTAGTATTATTGATTAATTTGAATTAGAATATATATTTGTGTAGTTAATTTGAATGTTCAAATCTTGAAAATCACACTAATCATACTTACCATAATTATGTATTTTTATGAAATAAATAAATAAATAAATCATATAAATTTCCATGAAAAAAAATTAAATGAAATACTATCACGTGACATCTACTTACGTGGCAAAATATTCTTTTATTTGTTTTAAAATTTAAATAAAGAAGTTTAAATTAATAAAGAGATTATCATGTAAAAATGCAACAATACATATTTCTTAGATATTAAATGGGTTAAAATTAGAAATATTTATGAGCAATATTAATTTTATATCATAATAACATTTTTTTATTTATAAAACTATCTCCTTTAAGTCTTTTGCTCTATCTTCATAACTCAAAATGTAAAAAGTTCAAAATAATCTCAACAACCAAACTTAAAATACAAAATATTAGAAACATTTTGAAAATATAGTCTAAGAAAATAAAAATAAAAAAAAAGAAACTTACCATAGAAAAATAAGATGAAAAAAGGTGGAAAGATAAAACATAAAAAACAAAAACAATAATAAAAAAGATCTCTCTCTCTCTCTCTCTCTCTTACAAAGAAAAGTAGGATAATATTATTCCACTTGAAAACCAATTACATCCTTTATCACTAATTGATTCACTTGTATGGAACTTCTTCTATCTAATACATTTCATGAACATCAAAAGTTAAGAATACTAAAGTGTGTGCTACATTACAAAAATAAGACCAGTTTCCTAAAGCTTTGGACCAAGTTGTTTACAACCTTCCAAGATTCCTTGAAAACAACTTCTTCCAATTGATTTTTATTGCTCCATTGATAATATAGCTCATAACAGTCATTCTTATATTTTGTCCCATATAGACATAAATTTTCTGAAATTTGCATGACACACTCAAAAGATAAAACCTCTACTACTTTTTGCTCAAAAACAATTTAGAAATATCATGAAGTAGCAACTAGAATTTGCCCTTCGTAGTTTTAGAAAATCACACCTATGTCAGTACCATTATAAACCAAAACCAAAGCATCAAAGGATATACCTCTAACAAAGAAGAAAAGGAAAAAATATATATAACCTAAATTCTATAGTAAAAAAAAATCAACCTTATTTTGTAGTATAATAATATTCTTTTTACTTTTGTGAAATACTAAAACTCCTCTTTTAAATCTGTTATGCCATCTTAGTAGTTGAAACATTCAAACATAACAAAATAATATTAGCATATAAATGTCAAGTATTATAAAATTTTAAAAATAAATTCAAGGAGAATGAAAAAGATTAGAAGATTAGTTTATAGAAAGAAGATAAAAAAAAATGAAAATATAAAATAAAAAATAAATTGAATAACAATTAAAGAGATATACAACAAAAAGATGAACTAAGTAAAACGAAAGAAAATGAAAATAAATAAATAAATAAATATATATATATATATATATAGATATATCATGGTATAGCAAAAGAAGAAACTATTGTAGGGCCTGTGATTCGTTGAATAAATTATTTATAACAACACTTTTTTTAAAAAAAAAATTGAATGTTCAAATAATGAACATCACTAATTGGAATAATGACCATTTTGAAAATAATATGTATATTTTGATTACTTTAATTATATATTATATATAATACTATAATAATGTAATAATTACTTTAATTATGTATTTAAAATAATTTAATTTCCATTCATTAAATTATCGATGATAATATTACAAGGTTTTCATCCTTATATATACAGTTTAAATTACCAATAATATATTTGTCACGAAATCAGCATAAAAGTTATGAGATTTTTTTAATTTGAATCTATGAAATAGAATATATATATATATATATATATATATATATTAATTAGTATTATCAATTAAAATGTGATGATGAAAAAACATGATAATAAAAAAAATACCATAATTATAAAATTAAGATGCATTTAAATTTTAATGATTTAATTGATTAATTTAATCAAAATATATACTTGCTATAAATGCCATAATTATAAAATTAAGATGCATTTAAATAAATAATATATTTTTATGAATTAAAAAACAAAAAAAATTGATAGAATTTAGTTTGAATGGATATTAGTTTAGTTTGAATCGCTATTAAAAAAAATAATTGATATTAGTACTATCAATTAATTTGAATCAGAATATATACTTGTATTGTTAGTTTGAAGGGTCAAATCATAAAAATCATGTTGATCATAATTTTCTTAATTATGTATTAGAATATATATTAGTACTATCAATTAATTTGAATCAGAATATATACTTGTATTATTAGTTTGAATATTCAAATCATAAAAATTATATTGATCATAATTTTCTTCATTACTATAATTATGTATTTTTATGAATTAAAAAATAAAATAAAAAATTTCAATGGCATTTTAGTAGAAAAGAATCAATATGGTATTGCCACATGGCATTTGCCTATGTGACAAAATCTTCTTTTATAATATGTAATAGATTTTCTTATTTAATTTTAAGCTATATATTGAATTGTGACTTTTTATATAATTCTTTTTCGTAATAAAACTCTAGTTTTTGAAAGAAGACATAAAAAAATTTCGTTTGAAAATTTAGAGAATTGGCATCACCTCTCTATGTTCTTTTTCGAATCGTTTGTGAAAAGATTTGAGAGTCATTTTTTTTTTCAAAAAAAGGTTTTGAACAAAAACAATCCAACTTTATTTTTACGTTTTCTCTTATACCTTATAGAGACATCCTAGGATTATTCTTCAAGTGTTGAAGGAAAAATAGTTATATGCAATGTTGGAGAAATGTAAACTTTGGTTAAGAGAAGTGAATTTTTTAAGACATTGTGGTGTCAAAGGGTGGAATTCTAGAAGATTTCAACACAATTGGTGTATAGAGCATTTTAGTTCTGGACTTTGTCCCTAAAAAAGAGAGTTCTGGGCTTCGAGTTACATTAGAATTAACAAGTATTTATTAAATGAGGTATATTTTAAGTTAATTTAAAAGACTTAATTAATTATTATTTTTATTTATTCATTTTACTATAAAAAAATTGAGATTATGTGCGATTTTTTTAAGTTTATTTTTGAGTCAATTAAATCTCTCTTCTTTTTGAAAAAAAATCAAGCAAATTTGGTCACATTATCAATTTTATTCTACTTAAAACACTTTTTTTATTATTTACACATGGATATTTCCTAACTGACAATTAGAGATTAATTTCTTCGAGGCATAGAGATCACTGATGTAACATCTTCTTTTTCCTAATGTATGATTAAGTGTTTTAATAACTAAAAAGTGAAAATTTGATATGTAATTTAGGTGATTAAAAAAATAAATGAATTGTTGCTCTATATGAGTTGTTGTGTCTGATGATGGTATGTAGTAGGTGGTGATGTTTTGGTGTTGGTTGTCTGAAATATCGGTTTGAATTTAAGGAACTTGAGATATGTGCTTGAGCCAATGTAGAGGTGTTGAGAGTGTGATTTTGGGCTTTTGAGGGAAAACAGTTGAGTTAGACCATTTATGAGATATGGGGAGTGGTTTGGTGAGATTTGAACCTTAGTTGGCCAAAAGTTTGTATGAGAGCTTCGAAGAGTTTAGCTATATAAGAGGGGGTGGGAGCTTTTTCTTTCATTTTCTCATTTTCACTCTCTCTCTTCCTTCTCTCTCTTTTCTTCATCTCTCTATATCTCTCTAGATTTCTCTAGTTAGTTAAAGGTGTTAAAGGTTTCTCAGCCCTAATTTCATGTTCTTGAATTACGGATGGCAAATTTCTTGGAGAATTGACTCAAGAGTCTCTTTCTCTCTCATATTCTCATCTTCCCAACTTTCAAATTTGGAAGCTTTTAAGGTAAAGGAAGCTTACACTTGTTAGATTTGTGATGTATGAGCATGATTTTGTGTGAATCTTGCATTGGGTTTGTTCCAAATCTGGTTGTGTGTGAGATGTGGTATGATTTTGATGAATTGGGTTTTTAGGAAAAACTTTGAAATCTGAAAAAGGAATGAGTTTGGAATGAAATCTTGGTGATTTATTGTTGTATAATCGGTTAGAAATGTATTAAAAGCGATTAGAATTGTTTTGTGATGCTTGGGATTGATTGATTTTTGTCAAAAACGATATAAATAATCTTCTTGCGAACTGCAAAAGTTATGGTTTGGCATTGGGCGTCAGTTTTTGTCGCTAGGTGACAGTTGACAGAAATGCTGTCAATTAGCGACGAAATTGGAGTTTAGTGGCAAAAATTTTTCCTATAGCGACGGATTCTATCACTGGGCGTCAAAAAGTGACGCCGAGTGACGAAATGCCAGATTCTCTTTGTGATGTTGGTGCCGGGCGACAACTTTGTGGCGCCAGGTGACAAAATTGCTGACCTTCTTTGTGATGTTGGCATTAGGCGACAGTCTAGTGACATTGGGTGATAAGGTCCCTGATTCTCCCTTGTTTTTGAGATGCTTGGTGTCAATTTTGTGGTACTATGCATGGAACATTAAAGTTGAAACTTTAAGAAAAATAAAGATGGGGTTAAATGCTATTGGTGTAATGTTTGGTGTGATAATTGGGAACTTTGGAAAAAGTGTTTAAATTTCATAAGAAAGATAAATTCATACTGTATGCTTGATTCTTGGAGTATTTGTGTTGTTATATAATGAATGCTTGTGAGTGATGTTGTTGATGGCTTGTGATATTGTAGGGTTGTAATGTTGTTGTTATCATTCCAAACTTGGTTCTTGGTTTTCTTTATTGTTGTTGTGGATTTGTTTGGTAAAATGTTGGAAAATGGTAATTGAGTGGAAGGTTGCTCAGGTAGAGCCTCCACTAATTGCAATATGTTGTGAGGGTGAGATATCTTACAGAAGGTGTTGGTTGCTTAGATAGGATCTCACCTAAGACGTGTAAGATGTTTCTTGAGATATGTGCTGCTTGAATAAGGCCTTACCTATTGACCATGCAAGAGACTGGATTGGGCCTGCATGGGGTTGATGGTGATTGTTGGACCACAGGTGGTGCTGAGTAAGCCACGTGGTTATATGTTGATACATATATATATATGATTTAATAATAGTTATGGTTGAGTTGATGGTTTTGGTGACATGTTGACACATATATATATGATTTGATGATTGTTGTGGTTGAGATGACTATTGTGGTGATACATGTATTGGCATGCATATGTTATTAGCTGAGGTTGTGTGGGCCTCAAGCTGTGTGCGGGTAGGCATGTAAGGTAGATGATGACTAGAGTTAGTACTCAGATAGGCCTCCAACCTAGTGCCTGGATAACAAGTGGGGTCTTAAAGCTGGGCCTAGGGAATAAGTGGATGGGAAATCCCGTAGAGGGCCAAGGTAGTGCAAGCCTTGTATTGCGGTATACCACCACCCACATACACTTATCCTGACAACCATAAGCTTATCCAACGGATTAGAGTTTTGGCAATCCTTGAATGGCGCTAGATGACCATGGTAGGGGATAAGACCTGATTGATCACCCAAAATGTAGAAAATCTCTCGAGAGTCGTGTCATTCATGCATTGACATGTTGATGTTGAAAGTATGGTATGTATGTAGTGAATTTGTGAAAACTCATTCTATTAGTTGATGTTGAAAGCACTGGCATGGTGATTGATATCATGAATGTAGAAGGTGACTATATATTATTGAATCTTATTTGAATTTTTATATGTAAACGAATTTTTCTTCTATAGTTAACGTTGTTGGTGGTAGTATTGCTGTTGCTATCTAGTTATTGATGTTATAATTATTGTTGTTGTGGTGGTGTTGTTGGTGATGGTGATGGTAGTGTTGCCGTTGTTGTTGTGGTTACTGGATAGTTGTTGTTGTATTTGTGTAGTGTGTTGGTAGTGGGGGCAGTGTTGTTGTTACATGATTGTTGTGATTGTTATTATTTTGAGGCTATTGTTGTTGTTATGGTTGGTGGTGCTAGTGGTAGAAATGTTGTTAATAAATTGTTGTAATGATTGTACAGTTGTTATTGTTATTATTTTGTTTGGCTATTGACATATGATTAAAATATCTTCCTATTACCTTTCCTTTATACTATATGTTTTATTGTTTCAAGTAAGCTTACCTTTGCGTTGTTTGCATGTATGGTTTGTGCTTGTGATGATCACGTTTTTGGAGTGGGAGCAGATGTTGAGCTTTAGCAAGTTTAGCTTTTCTTAGTTGATGACGATGCTTCGCTTTAGTCAGTGGCGAGATGGAACAAGTATGGAGGATCATCCTTTTGTTCTTGTTCTTAGAGGAATTGATATTCCAATTTGTTGTTTATTTCTTTTGACATGATGCATAGTGTGACCAGCGATAGGTAGAGTGTTATGTACCCTTTTCTTGTTGATGTAAATATGTTACTAATGATGATATATGTATTTCTTTTGATTCCTTGATATATACATTGGTGTAGTTGCTTAGGTTGGAATGAATGGATTCCATAGAGGATGGTTATATATGTGAGCTGGAAATTTTCAATGGAAAAATTTTCTTTATGATTTTCTAGAAAGTAGATAAAGGCGAAAAACAATGAGATATTTTTGTAATATATAAACCCTATATTTCTAATATAAGCCTTCCAAGAGATGAAGTAGAAATGTTGTCATGTAGCGGCAGTGGGTCGTTACAACTGAAGTACATATTGTCTCTTCTAACAAAGTCTTCTTCATACACATGACCAAAAATTGAATCCTTGATAACATGCTTAAGAAACCCAACTATCTACCAACGGTATTGGACTTTGTTGGTATTCTACTTAAAACACTTATTATTATTTTCTATCCAAATATGTAAGGGTATTAATGAATTTGGGATTAGGAGTCAAAAAATTAAATAATAAAAATTCTACAAATAAAAAAATTAGTGAAATTTTAATCAAATTTAAAGGATTTTATATGATGTGAGATTAGGATTTAAAAAAGAAATTTTTTAAAATATTTTTATGAAAGTGACATTTGATGTATAATAGCGTTAACAAAGTTTAAACCTACAATTTTATGTAAATTATTCAAATTCCTACTATTGAGTTGACCTTACTAGGTTAATATTTGATTTTATTTTTGGTTAGTGAGTTTTGAGTAAAAAAGATAACAATATAACTCGTTCAATTCACATAGATTTTAAGTAAAAAATAAAAAAAATTAAAAGTTTTAGGTTAAAAAAAATCTTCAAGAAAGGGGCTCAATTTACTCAAAAAAAAACTTGGGGATTATACATATTACATAATTAATTTAAATAATTAATTAATAAATATAAGTAATTTAAATTTAAGAAACAACATCATCTTTAAGAGAGCATATTTTTACACAAAAAAATAAAAAAAAAATTTGTGGTGGAGTCACGTGTATCCTCTACGGTAAAAGGTTAATATAAAAATTAGTATTTTAGTCTATACAATATATAAGATAAATGTTTATTTTACATAACTAAAACTTGTAATAAATAAATACTTTTAAATATATAAATTATATTATAATTCAAATTTATAATAAATAAATATTTTTGAACAAATAAATTATATTTTATTTATCATAAATAGTTTATATTGTCATATAATGTTATTTTTAACTATTGATGTTTTTTAAAAAAAAGTATTGAAATTTGATTTAAAAATAAAGGTGAAAAGATAGATTGAAAGATATAAAAAATTAAGTAAAATTCTTTAAAATGTGCTTGTTGAAGAAAAACTCTTAAAAATACTTTCATTGAAGAATAACTCTTAAAAAGTACTTTCATTCAAAATAACTATTTTAATTTATTTATATATGTAGATGATTTTAAAATATTTAATAATTTAAAAAATACAAAATAAATACGACGATGAAATTATATCTCAAAGAAAGAAAAAAAAAAGAAGACAATACAGTTATAAGGTAGCATATACTAATACAAAAATCAAATATTTTGGGCTTTCTTTCATTCCATCTTTTGCGAGCAGCAATAAAGGGACTCTCCTTCGCTCCTTCCTTCCTCCGCCTCAGCTACAATACAAGGAGAAGCAAAGAACATATCCTCCAACTTTTCTTCTTTCTCTTCAATATTCCACAACCCAATAACGTTTCAGGTACCTTTTCTATCCTCTCAATTGCTTTACCCGTTTCAAGTGTCACTCAAATCTTTATTTCTTCTTTTATTTTTTTTGTCTCCACCCTCGTCGTCTCAGTAACTAAGTCACTACCTATGCTTATGTTCGTGCTTTGATATATAAGATCCTCCTCAATAAAAGTGTGATAAACTTGATAATTGTTGTTGCTTGCTGCGTATTATTAATTTCGATAGAAACTTAAGTGGTAAATTGATGACTGAGGCTGAGACTGTGTGGCACGTTGGTTAATTCTGCTACCACTGCACACTATATGTTTGATGAAAAGCTTGAATGGCTCTGTATTAGACTGGGTCTCGTATCATGTAATTTTGATTGTTTAAGATTGTTTGATATATTGAATCAATTTTGTTTCTAGATTTCTGCACATTCCTGCACATTCTTTTACCAGGGTGAAGCTGAAGTTAAATACTGTATGATTTATTTGGTCTCAGTTTAGGTTGCCGAAATTTTGCCATTTTCGAATAGAAGGTAGTTATTGACTATCGTGAAAATAATCTGAGCACCAATGGGTTCCGGCTATCTTTCATCACTTTAAGCTTTGAGTCTTTTTGCTAGTTCGTAAGAGCTTTTGCTTAGGTAGGTTAATTTGATTTAGGTGATTTATAACAAGACACTAAAGAGGGCTAGTTTCTGACTCTAGCTGGCTGAATCTTAGTTTGCTGCAGTCCTTTTGTCTTTGGTTTGTACTTGAGATTTTATTTGCATTCATACTTTTTCTTTTTCTTTTTCATTTGGAGGAATTAAGGAAAAGGGTATATAAAATAATCTGTGAATGCGATAGTTTGTTCATTACAATTTCAGATTTTAGTCTACCAATTTACATTTTTTCAAGCTCGTTCTCTTGTAAGCAATTCTCTAGTAAGACTAAATAACTAATTATCTATCAGCGATGCATTAAGGCGCTTCCTATTAGTCAGCAATCCAACCATGCTCTCTGTTTCTCCTGTTCATTTAATTGTCAAATTGTTAACTGTAAAAAGGAGTGGGTGGATGGTAGATGACATAGTCACTGGTGAATTAGTTTTATTTTGGCTCCTCAGGTCTAATCAACTTTGAAGGGGGAGGGTTGAGAAAAGGTCTGACTATCAGAGCTTAATGTGAGACAGCATGGTATAGATGAAGCATATTTTTGGAACTTCACAGTTCAAACTTTTAGGATGGTTTGTTTTGTTAGCTGTGGTCAATGACAGATTGGTCCCTTCTCCCTAAAGCATAAAAAGCAGGTAGCATGTTGGATTTAGTTATAATATACAGTGTGTTATACATTCATTTACTTTAGGCATGGAACACATGGTTGGATATGAAGCCAGTAATATCCACTATAAAATTGTACTTCGAAATTTTGGCACAATCCTTTCACAATTTGAAAATAATATTCAACTGCATTTTGTGTGGTGTTTATTTATATGTGCGAATATATATATATATATATATATATCATGAATTATTTTGGATGGGACTAATAGCTAAGAAGCTTAGACAGGGAGATGAACCAAAAAAAGTTTAAGGTGTCCCATTAGAATTTTAAATGTTTTGACATCGACACACTTTTTTTTTAAGTGTCCATGCTTCCTGGGCAAACTTCTTGGTCCATCTCTGCCTCAGCAATACATTTAATCTTCTTTTAAATGGTCCATGCTTCATTGTTATTAGACATAAATCCTCTCACAACATGGATTTATGCTTTCACTTATCATCTGAGTCTGCTGGAATGTTGTTGCTAATACTATGCAGAAGATTTATGCTGGAATGAAAACCATTTTGTTGCTAATAATTATTTAGAATTAGAGCAGAGAGGGTTAAACTCTAACCAGTAACCACTTGGTGGAAGAGGCTTTTTAGTACATGTCAAGAGCTGAAGTTGCTAGGTTAGGCTCCTCAAAAATAATTTTTTATCTTTAATAAATAGGATTTTCTAATTTCTATAATTAAAAATGGAGCTGAGGTCAGCCTAGCTATATAGTGCTTGATTCTTGTCATTCTGATTTCTGAACATCATTCTGGTCTGATCAGGCTCAAAGTAATCTAGTAGCGAGGTTGCCACTTGTCAATATCTGTGAATATAACTGCCCACAAGAGCAATTTAAATAATTCTGAGAGAAGTTGAAACCATCTTTTAATACATAATTTTATTTTATTTTAAATTTAGAGTAAGAAAGATTATATGAAAGACACAACCTTGAAAATAATTAGGACTGACCAAACTTTTTTGAGCCTTATCACTTGAACTAGATAGATGCTCCTCATTTCCATGTCCCAAAAACCTCTATCTAGCAGTGGCAGACCATAATAAATGATTAGGGCCAATCAATTTTTTAAGAATAATAAAACCATTAATAACAGTGAATAAAGTGCTCTTTGATTGGGGTCTCAGGCTGAGACTTGATCATTTGGACTGAAGGAAACCCAAAGATTGAGTTACATGTCTGAAAAATGAAAAATACTTGTTGATAATCAATAGTTGTGTATTGTTCTGCATTGTTTCTTTAGTTATCCTAAATGTGATCAACAGGTAAAAAATGTGCTCTGTTCTCTTGCCTGTTTAGTTTTGGGATTTAACACAATAATCAACAATACTTTAGTGGCTTTGTCTCATTGTATAACACAATAATCAAAACTGGTTTTATAATTGGATTTTTTTATTTTTTTTTAAAATGGTTTAAAATTTGGATTTATAAATGGATTTTGTATAAAAAGAAAACAGTTTTAAAACGTGTTCAAAATCGGATTGGTTTTGACCAAACCGGTTTTGAAAAGAAATGGGTTGGTTTTGAAATTCAATCCTTATAATTGGTCTATAAATGGATTTGGTTTGGTTTTATGCCAAACCTATCCATGCACATCCGTAACTATAAATTCTATTATATTTGGGGCTTTTAATTCTTAGATGCTTTTTTTTTCAGTTTTATTATATACCCTCAGCACTTTTGCACTTGTGTTTCTTTTAAGACATGACAAATTGGTAGTTACATTTAATTTTTCTGTGTAGCTATTTTGTTTTTGTTTGTAATGATGATTATTTGAATTTGATTTTGCAGTCTAAAATTTTCAAGTATTATGTTTTTTTTGTCCTTTTAGGTTGGGTAGGAATCATGGAAGTGGAGAAGGAAAATACCACATCGACTATTACTGCAGAACCCTCTATACCTGCCTCTGATGGTCAAGATCCTGTTTCTTCTGTTAATGCATCTCTACCCCATCCAATACAACCTGTTATTCCACCGGTTATTGCACCTTCTGTTGTACCTCCTTTAGCTCCAATTCCTGCAATTCCTCCCCCTCGCCCGCTGGCACCGCTTCCAGTTCGGCCACCGGTCATTAGGCCACCTGTGCCACAAAATGGCGAGGTTGTATCAAGTGACTCTGATTCGGACAATGATGACTCAAATGTGAGAATTAACCAGGGGCCCAGGGAGTATGAGATATCTGAAGAGAGTAGACTGGTGAGAGAGCGGCAGGAAAAGGCAATGCAGGAACTCATGATGAAGAGGCGTGCGACTGCTCTTGCTGTTCCTACGAATGATATGGCTGTGCGAGCTCGGCTTCGCCATCTTGGTGAGCCAATAACTTTGTTTGGTGAGAGGGAGATGGAGAGACGGGACAGGTTGCGGATGATTATGGCGAAACTGGATGCAGAAGGTCAGCTGGAGAAGCTGATGAAAGCTCAGGAGGATGAAGAGGCTGCTGCTTCTGCTCCTAAAGACGAGGCTGAGGAAGAACTCCAGTATCCTTTTTACACTGAAGGGTCAAAGGCTCTCCTGGATGCCAGAATTTATATTGCTAAATATTCTTTGGCAAGGGCAGCATTACGGATTCAACGTACACAGAGAAGAAGGGATGATCCAGATGAAGATATGGATGCAGAGATGGATTGGGCATTGAAGCAGGCTGGGAATTTGAGTCTTGAATTCAGTGAAATTGGAGATGATCGGCCGCTTTCTGGTTGCTCCTTCTCAAGGGATGGAAAATGGCTTGCTACCTGGTATGTTGTTGTTACAAGTTGCTCAGCTTAAGCCTATTTTTACCCTTCCTTGCCTTGTGAAACCGTTCTAATCTACTACTGATTGTTTTGATTTTGTAGTTCTCTGACTGGAGCTTCCAAGTTGTGGAGTATGCCCAAAATAAAAAAGCATTCCACCTTTAAGGGGCACACAGAGCGTGCTACTGATGTTGCTTATTCTCCTATTCATGATCATTTAGCAACTGCCTCTGCTGATCGAACGGCAAAGTATTGGAATGATCAAGGATCTCTTTTGAAGACATTTGAGGGTCATCTAGACCGTCTTGCACGCATTGCCTTCCATCCATCAGGGAAGTACCTGGGCACTGCTAGCTTTGACAAGACATGGAGATTATGGGACATAGAAACAGGAGACGAGTTGCTTCTTCAAGAAGGCCATAGTAGAAGTGTATATGGTTTGGCTTTCCACCATGATGGATCATTAGCTGCATCTTGTGGACTGGACGCTCTGGCTCGTGTTTGGGACCTCCGAACTGGAAGAAGTATTCTTGCACTGGAAGGTCATGTCAAGCCGGTAAGACATTAAAGACCCTGCTCTGCCCTCTCTCTTGCTCAAAATCAAGATCATGATTTTACACTTGACATTTCATAAGGCTAACTATGATTGTAATTCATTTAAAGGTTCTTGGCATCAGTTTTTCACCTAATGGATATCACCTAGCCACGGGTGGTGAAGACAACACTTGTCGGATTTGGGATTTAAGGAAGAAGAAATCCTTTTATACTATTCCTGCTCACTCTAATTTAATATCACAAGTTAAATTTGAGCCACAAGAAGGTTACTTTTTGGTCACTGCCTCATATGACATGACTGCTAAGGTATACATTCTATTTCTACCCAACGTTTGTTCAAGAGAAATTTTATGATTCTTTAGCTGTTTATTTTGAGTATACTTATTTATATTTATATGTGCTTTAACTGCAGGTTTGGTCAGGCCGTGACTTTAAGCCTGTGAAGACATTATCTGGGCATGAAGCAAAAGTTACTTCTGTGGATGTTCTTGGAGGTAGGATTTTAATCTTTGAAAGGAATTACACATCCATGGCTCTGATTCAAATATCCTTTTTTTTGGTGTCAGTTTCACTGCGCCAGGGTCCTTTCCACAAATCGTAAATCATGAATTAAAAAGTAACTAGTGGGTGTTTTGAAAGGCTAATGATATAGCTGGGTAGTTTGTTGTAATGAATTGATAAAACAAATTATGTGTGGCATTGAGTTTTATGGGTACATCCTATGAGCAAACCTAAGGATTCTTTGGGAAATGTAAGGTGCAAGTCTTGAGAATAAGTGTTTTTGGAAATATGTGTGCGCATGCACCCAGCTGTAGGACTGTTTGTGGGCTTTTATATTAAATACCAGTTTCGTGTAACACGGTATAAAGACTTAAAACAGTCCAGTAACCTGCCCATTGCTTAGCAATTTGCATTGTTGGTTATGTCAAATTTGCATTCTTGTCTACCGAATCAGACTATTCTGATCTTAACATGTTATTGGTTGCAGATGGCGGGTATATTGTTACTGTCTCCCATGATCGCACCATAAAGCTGTGGTCCAGCAATACGACTAATGAACAGGCTATGGATGTTGACTAAGCTATTTTGATGGGATGCAATTTCTGAAAGGACTTTTGTGGTGCAAATTAGATTCATCATTTTTGTCAGAAACAACAGCGTAGCATGATTCCGCTTGGATATTTAGTAACTATACATTCCATTGAAAAGATGTTATTTGGCCCTTGATGTATCACTTATCTAGTCGCCCAACTAATTACACAATTGAGGAACTGAAGTATGCTATTATTTTTTCACTTGATGTAGCATGAGTAAATATCTCTTAATTTTTAGGTAGCATTCTGCATAGCTGCTGCTTCGTTATTTATTTTATTAATTTCCTTTTATTTGTTTTTATTTACTAGTAAAACACTAAACCGTATGCATAAACAAATTTAGATAATTTAACTGAAGGTTATTATTTCGGTTGGTGATTTCCAAAAGCAAAATGAGAAGTACGGCCGTGGCATAATTTGAATGGCACTCAACTTTGATAAACTCGAATTTCGTGCCAAAAATTTTCTTAAGGGATCCAGAAGAAATCGTGTACAAAAGGTTAGTTATTCAAGGTCTCCAGAAGAACTCCAATTGGTATGTTTCTTTAATTTAATATTTAGTACACAACGTTCAGATAACGAAAGAAATTCCTTCATCACCAAAACCTATGCCTATATGTTCAAACTAAGTTTTTCTACAAAAATGATTATACAACAAATTCAGCCTCTCGCGTGATTCTCATCCATGTCTTTTTTTATTCACTTAGTGCTTTCATTTGTACCAACCGGCAAGGAAATACCTTAGCATGAAACAGAAACAGCACGCAATAGCCTGTCCAAAGAAAGAAAAAGAAAATAAGAGCAATTATATAAAATATTTCAACTAGAATAATTGTTTTTGTTTCACAGTGAGATTGTGATAAAATACACGTATGTCTATAACAAACTATAAACTCGTTAAAATTTACTATTCTTGATTTTTAAATCAATGATTAATATCCTGTATTTTTTCCTCTGAAGAGCAGCACTCCTTATTTTTTATAGGAGTCAAATCCAACAAAAGAAAGCAACTTCACCATTATCAGTGCAACCAGATTAGGACCGCTTAAATCACACAAACCAAGTTCAACATGGAAATAGAAAACAAAAGGAGAAAAGAAATATCCTGGCTACAAGAATAAGAAGAGGGAATCACCTGGAAAGCGAGAAGATAAATACAAAGTGCCTTTTCAGACTTCCGGCCCAAATTTCTCAAGAAGAAGTTAACAAGTGTCCCATCATTTGTCCCAGTCAGTAGTCCAGTCTGAGGGTCAAACCTGAATGAGTACATGGTACATGAGGTTTCAACCAAACAAGTACATGCAATGCAATATGTCTGAAACAATCATTAGGACACATCTGTCAATGCCTACCGTGGCAGACGATGACGTGGACATGGAATATAGCCAGAAAGCTGGAAGAAAACATATTCTTTGTCAGACATGTTCATAAGAGTTTTAAATTATCAACAAATTCAAAATGTGAATGGAGAGATTCAGTTAGTGTCAAACCTGGGGGAGTGACAAGAGAAAGTTCAAAACTTGAGGTAGGAAGAAAATCAAGAGGGTTTCACTGATGCAAAAATTAAAAGATAATAAAATTATTACCAGGAAATCAATAATCACAGTAAGGCAAGCTCATAAACATCAGTGGAATGGATTCGTACAAATGTGCTAACAGTTAACAATGCACTGTTATTGTTTTTCCCCTATCAAGATAATATCCTAGTAGATGATCAATCTGGCCATCTACTAAAAGCTTACATTGTAATGTTTGAAATGCCTCAGAAAGTCATATAATTCGAAGTTTTCTGTTCTTCTACACTTTATTCAAGAACCATATTCATTTATAAATATTTCATGGAAGAAGAAAAAGGTTTCAAGAGGAGAGTCCTCGGGAAAAAATGAAGTAGTTAATTACATAGGATGGAAAGCAATATTCATTGAGGATGAATATGAACCTCTTACATTTGCATGGAAAATTCCCCCACCTCAAACTAACTTATGCTATTATATGTGGCAGAAGCACACTTGGAAGGTGATAAGCACTCAAGCACTTGGGGAACACTTCCTTAAAAGCTAGCAGTCAAAGGGAGCAGAACCAAACCACTTAAATACTCCACCGAACATTCTATACTACTCGGGGTAGAAATTAGGCACCCCATGATACTCAAGTCACTATGATAGTAACCTTTCTGGTCATCCTCTCCATAGGTAGCCATTTTTGAAACACTGACAACTAGCTCTAATGCCAATTGATAAGCAGCACTTGGAAAATCCTCCCTTAAAAGCTAGCTGTCAAGGAGCAAGAACCAAGCCACTTAAATACTCCATTGAGCATCTCATACTACTTGATGTGAGACTTAGCCACCCCATAATATCCAAGTCCCTATTAGAAGTTTATTAACACAAGTTCGACATTTTATTGTTATGGTTGAGATGAAAATTCTATGGTCCATTTGTTCACAGTTTAGGTATCACGGATCTATCATACAGAGTGAAAAATGGAAGATTTTCTTATAAAATGCAGCAAAATCATTCACCAAATTACTTTTAGAGAAATGGAAAGATTGAAGTGAGACCAGAAAAGGGAATCATTAGCAGGTTTCAACTTATTATATTTGTCTCTATGATCAATCCCTTACAATAGAAAGCAAGACTAGAGGTGCAAATTTAGAGTCCCCTATATATCTATGCCTAGTTTGCACCAAAAACACAAATAGAATAGCCAAATTAAGATTATTGACAGATAAAAGTAAGGATATACCTAAAATGGCCTAAAATACCAACCACAGCCATAGTCATCCCAGCAAAGTATGTATATGTATCACCAACAAAAACTGAAGAGGGATACCTAGAACAAGAACAGTATGTTAGTAAAACTACTCTTGATCACGTGAAAAAAGGTTTCAAACCGAATGATAATGATACATCAGTGAATACCAGTTGTAAGAAAGTAAAGCCAAAGAGGTAGCTAGCAAGGGCTGAACTAAGTAAATAGAGAATGCATGTGCTTGCTTATATTCAGGATCTGTTGACGCTCCAATTTGCATAATATTGTGTATCAGGATCTGCACATCCACGGTATTATCAATTTTCATCACGAAAGTGGATTCTGTTAACTTTTACAAGCTTTGATACTTACAGCTGATGCAATAACCACCGTCTGCCCAACTTCAAGGCCATTTATTCCAGCATGTATATTGATGGAATTTGTGCAGAAAACAGCCAATAGCCCCATATATAGTTTATATATCCATCCTGCCTCATAAAATAAAGTCAAAATAGTGAATCTTTACGGTAATTAGTAACTTCCAAAGTGTTATTTGCATAAAGGTACAGAAAGCTTACCAAGATCCAAAATCTCTATCCCAATGTATGGGACAAGTGGCTTTGGTATAACTATAGTTGTGTGTCCAGCATATGCCATTAACAAAGGAAGCGCAGCAATTGATGGAAGTAGTAATTTTCTGTTCTTCATATTGACATAAAATCAAAAACAAAACTATTCTAATATTAGTTAACAAGCACAAATCCAGGATGCAAATAATGAAAACTTATATACTCACACTCTCCATGGGATATCAAGGACATCATCGACAAATCCTAGCAATGTCATAAAACAGATGCACGCTAACGCTGCATTGTATTCAACAAGCCACTGCAAAATCAAAATAGTTCATAAATACAGTGCTCCTTCTATTGATATCAGTTCCAAGATATTATTGTTGACCAAATAGTCAGATTTACCATACTTATAACTTACAATATATACTTACATTTGAATCTGATGTGAAGTTAAAATACTGAAACAAGATTGCCACAACCAAGAAGACAATACCAACAACTATGCCTAATGACTCAGGCCTGCCAAGAAAAAGGTAGCATAATCAAAACTTAGTACCAAAAATTTATGATAGCAGATTACAATCCTTTCCTTCCTAGGCATACATGACATAAATACATCATGAATATAGTACCAAATAAATCCTAGCTAAGGTTTTGTTCTCTACTTGACTATTGTAACTGCATTTGACTTCTAACAACGTACATTAATAATCTTTCTCTCACTCTCTTCAATTTAACTTTCTCTTCTCACTCTATACACCCAAACATTTTGATCTCTATATGCTGCAAGTTCCAATCATATTAATCGATTATTAAATTAAACCATCAGCCAAAACTACCCGTTTGCTAGTTGTCACATCCTCATTCTTGTCACACATTTCCACTTAAAATCTAAACTGCAAATGCCAAATTCAAGAATTCCATTGAAGGAAAAAATACAAAGGATAAATAACAAAATCAATTCAACTACTCAAACCATAGAATGCATTCTAAGAAAACAATCTGTATGGCTATAACTCATATATCCATATTTACCTCTTTATCAAAATTCAGAGTTTAAAAAGAGAAAACCTCGAGCTAGTCAACATCAACTCACAAAAAAAATTAATTAATTAATCCAGAGACATTTATTGAACAATCCATGAACATAACTCAATCATATGGTATAAGATCAAAAAGGAAATTAACGATCACATGGAATAGCATATTAGAACAGAACTCAATCACAAAAGAAAGAAAAAAAAATTATATCACAAACTGAAAATCCTCTCCCAAATCCAACCAAATGCTCCATACACAATTTTCATAAAAATTAAAAAAAAAAAACGAAAATCAAAATTCCGCTAACCCACCAATGATAAAATAAAATAAAAAAAAACCCAGATCTCGAAACCAAAATCCAACGCAAACCCACTTCATAAACCCAAAATAAGAAAAGGTGGGGGGGAGGAGGAATCAATAAAAAGACTCACACTTTGACATTTCCCTGAGGCGTGCCCTTCTTGTTGATATCATACCCAAAGAGGTTCCGCTTCTGAACGTATCTGGACGCGACGGGGATCATCTTGACCGTGACGAACAACCCCGCGAGACTCATTCCCGCATTGATGAGAATGGATCTTCGGAGCTCTGATTCTATGGCGTAGTGGCCGAAGATGAGGTACAAGTAAGGGAGCGAGAAGAGAGAGAGCTTCAGAAGGAGACCCCATTTGGGAGGCGCGATTGGAGGGTCTGCCAGGCTGGGTTTTTCGTCGGGTTTGCTCTTTGCGTTTTCCTTTGCAGAAGAAGAAGGGGGTTCCGCCGAAGACAGTCGCTTGCGTGCTCCATTGTTGGCGGTGTTAAGGTCGCTGTTTTGTTTCGCAGGCTGCACTATTGACCCTTATTGGAGATTTGTTTGCTACGCTGAATGTTTTTCTTTCTTTCTGTTTTTTCCGTCTTGTTCCCTAGTCGTCACAGCGCCAATCAGATTTTGCCAATTCATCGTGAGCGGACAACGTGGCGTTTTGACTTTTTAAATTGAATACTAATTGCTAGCTTCCGCGGATTCGCATCTATGTATTTTCCACATTTTATTGTGGGAAAAAAGTTAATTTTAATCAATCAGCCATTATATTAAAGCTACTATAGTAATCTGTACCTACACGGCTGGAGTTTATAATTTATAATTTTTTATATTATTATGACTTTTAATATTATTTTTAAATTTTATGTAAATATATATGTACACAAATATTTGAAAAGTATATTAAAATAGTTATGAATATTGATATATATTTAAATCATTTTATATTATCATATGTTTTATATCATTTCAATTTATATAAATATTTATTTTAAAAACATATTATCTTTATAAATATATTTGTATTTGTATATAACTTAAATATATACATAATTTTAATAAAAATATTAATAATAAATATTTTATATTATACTTTGTAATTATTAATTTTTTTTAAAAAAAATTATGTCTCTACCATAAGGGAATAAAATGACTAACATTATTTATAAAAATAAAAAAGATTTTTGAGTATTTGAACTTATAGGTTATAATAAAAAAAAATTATGAATACAATGATAAATAAAAAAGATAAATTATGAATAATATTGTTGATTTTATAGAAACAATTAAGTCTTTTAAGCATATGTGTGTGTGTGTGTGTGTGTGATATTATGCTATCTTACTATATATTTGATTGATTTAGTAATAATAATAATAATTAATAGAATGATTTAATAATATTATAGGTATGTGAGTATTTATAAAGAAGTAATAAATTTGAATTAATTGTGTTTATAAATTATTTATTATGTATTACATGACTGATAATAGTAACAATAATAATATATGTACACTTAAAAATATTTAAGCTAGTTTAATTGTTATAAATTACTATTTTTCTCACTAAGTATGAATGGAATGTTAGTGGTAGTGATGATAATACTCTATTTATATCATTAGATTAGACTAACAAGTGTCTATGAAGGCATATTATGAAATCAAAAATTCAAATGTATCTAATAAAAAAATATAGCATTTTTTTGGTTACATAAAAAAAACATAGCATTTAGTACATTAGCAACTTAAAAAACTAATTTTCATTCAATATTTTCTATTCTTAAATCCTTAACCATTTGTTTATTCTATTTTAAACTTATTATCATTTTAACTATTTTTATTTTGAAATATCATCAAAATATTTATTATTTTTTCTAGCTTTATCCTTCTTTTTACACTTTCTTTTAAATATTATGTTTTGATATAATAAAAGCTATTTACTTCTTGTCTTTAAGCCAAGTGAGGTTTGACCTCGTTAATATCCAATGCATCACCATTCATCTACTTGCGATGCATTTGATTTGACGTTATAGTGTTTTGAGTATGTGAATGCCATATATTGGAATAAAAAGAGATATAATTTTATCTTATAAAAAAAGATAAATCAAATAAAAATGATGTAAAGATAAAATATTTGAAAAAAAGCAAAGAAAGAAATATCTCTAGTAAAGAAAAAAGATATATAAATAAAAATTATAAAATAAAAATAAAATAAAGACAAAACCTTATTTTGATAATATAGTACAACTCCCTATATTTTCTTCTATAAAACCTTCCTTTAAGTCTTTTATGTTATTTTAACAGCTAAAAGTCAAGCAATTTTAAAATCTATTATATATTATAAAAGAAGGTTTTATAAAATGGAAAGATGTCACATGGCAACACTATATTCATTCTTTTCTCACCTAAATTCCACAGTTTTGTTTTTGTTTTTTTTATTCATATAAATACATTATTAAATTTAATTATAGTAATTAAGGCATTTACAATTAAGGAGTTCATAATACATATATATATTCTACTTAAATTCATCTATTAAATAATTAAATTTTAAATTGATTTTGACTTTATATAACAAGAAATTAAATTTTCAAAATTTATCTATTATCTATTATCTATTATAAAAGAAGATTTTGTCACGTAAACAAATGACATGTGACATCACCATATTTTATCAATTTTTTGTCATTTTTAATTCATAAAAAAATATTATTATATTTGCTTATAATAATTATAGTAATTAAGGTAATTATAATTAGTATGTATTTTGATTAAGTCTATCAATTAAATCATTAAAATTTATACATAATTTGATTTTATATAATAATATATCAATTTATTATACTTTCCTTTCTAAACACAAATATAATATAATAATCATACAAATATATATTTTGATTCAAATTTATTATACAATTATTATATTATTATAAAATAAGATTTTGTCACACACATAGACAATTTCGATCAATATGTATTCTGATTTAAATTAATTAAGATAATTATGAGTAATATATATTAATTAAGGTAATTCAAATTATTTTAAATTAAAATAATTAGATTATTTTATATTAATTAGGATAATTGTAACTAATATATATTCTTCTTCCTTTTCTTCTTTTTCTCTAACCACCCCTTTGCACACACTACTCTTCTTTTTTCTTTTTTTTTTTACTCTATGGTTGGTTCTTCTGCAAAGATTTACCATTAATGATAAAAATAAGAAAGAAATTATGGGTAAGTTCATGTCTTTCTTCTTTCTACATTATTTTTTGTCTCATTGTTCATTTTCTTTGTGACTATTTCTATTTGTCTTATTTATTTCTTCCTTCGACAACACCTTACATATCCTATTATTTTACTTTTTTCAATCTTCCTTTTAGCATTTGGCAAAGATGAAATGTTGAAGACAAATATGAAGAGAATTTTTCGGTAAATCCATATTATATACTAATTTTTAATTTGTTTTTCAAAAAATAGTGTCATACCAATTCATTCTTTCATATATAACATTGTGTCTTTTTTATTGCCTTTTCTTTGTGGAGAGTTTTGACTTTTTTTTACTGTTTATTTATTTTTTGGTTGATTTATTATGTATTTGATTTTTTATTTAATATGTGTTGACATATCTAGACATTTTGATTATTATGATTTACTTTATATTTTTTTATTTGGTTTTCTGAATATGAGTTCAGTTATGTAATGAAAAAATATTGATTATTGTAAAATATTCTCTAACTTGAATGACTATGTTGTGTAGGATAAAGGTGAACTTTCTATTGATATATGTGATAAGAAAGACAATGCAATGAGTAATAAGACTAAGCGTTTAAGTAAGAGTACAATGTGAAAAATAAAAAATCATATATCTTTTTTTTCTTTACCAAAGGTATTATAAATATAGATTTTAATAATAGCGTATAACACCACGATGCAAATGTTAAACTCATTCATTTTTCTTAAATTATTTTCAATTTTTAATTTTTAACAATTTTAATTTAAGTATTTCAATTAATTTATAAAATCAAATATTGACGAATCAATTTAAAAATTATTAGTTATGTTATTGAATTTGATGACTTAAATCAAACCAAAATTTAAATCAACACAAATTCATTTATTTTTAACCTATTTTTTTTAATTTTATTTCTTATTAATTTAAATTTTAATATTTTATAAATATATGATCTAATATCATTTTCACTTAAATCAAATCAAATTATAATTAAAATACTTTATATCCAAAGTATCACAATTAAAATATAAAGAATATGCAAACAATAATAAATTAAAATAACAAATAATTTGAAAGTAAATCATCCAAAATTTTAAATTAACATTTTATCAATTTAATCTAATTGAAATTCAAATTTAAATCTAAATTATTTTAAATAATACAAAAATTAAAAAAATTATAGTAAATTAAATTATGACTAAATCATTCAAATGTTTTAAATTCATAAACATAAATCTGATAATATTTTGACTTAAATCAAATCTAATTCTAATTAAAATAGTTTATACCCAAAATATCACAATTAAATTATAAAGATTACACAAACAAAATAATAATTAATAATAACAAATAATTTGTAAGTAAATCATTCAAAATTTTAAATTAATTTTTTTCCAATTTTATCGAATTCAAATTCAAATTTAAATCTAAAGCACCTTCAATAATACAAAAATGTATGATATTTTTAGCAATAGTAATTATTTGTTTTTGGTACATTATCAATATTAATTATTTAAAATACTTTGAACATGAGGATAATTTTATCATTATTGAAACATACAAATCATAATTAGAAATAAGAATTACACTATATAAATTTGTAATTTGAAATTTAATCCAAAATAAACTTATTTATTAGAAAATAAATAATAATTTAACGTAAATAAATAAAGATTCTTTTTAAGTAAGGATATGCATATTGTTTTATTTTAATTATGCAATTAATATTAGGGTTAAACATTGTTTTGATCCCTATAAATATGTAAATGTTTGCTTTTAATCATTCCTTTCAAAATTGTCGACTTTTAGTCATCCATTTTAAAAAATGTCTCACATTAAACCTCAGTCATTAACTTCGTCAATGTAACTAATGGTGATGCCATGTTAGCATTGTACACATGGACATTTTGAGTGACGTGGCATTTATGTGGCATCCACATGGTCACCATCTGATAAGTGTGTTTTTCGGTTCCTAGAAAATTTTCAAAATTTGGTTTTAGTTCTTATAAACTTTAAAGTTTGATTTAAGCCCTATAAAATTTAAAGTTTAATTCTAATCCTCATAAAATTTAAAATTTGATTTTAGTCCTTAATTTGTTATCATATAACTCAAGATGCAAAACATCTTCAAAAAAAGAAGAAAGAATTGAAACACGTGTAAATAGGAATCAATATTTTATTTAAAATCAAATTTTAAAAAATTTCCTTTCTTAAAATGTAATTAAATCAAGAGTAATATAAATAACACTTTGTACTTAATATTATAAAGGCTTAATTGCACTTTTTGTCTCCAAAGTTTCACAATCTCATGAATTTTTTCCCCTAATTTACAAAATATCGTGAATCTTGCTTCCAAGTAGAAATTATCTTAATTGTGGCTATTTTTCTATATTATGACAAAATTCGCGATATTTTGTAAAATGAGGGGCAAAATTTGCAAAATTATAAAACTTTGGGGACAAAAAGTATAATTAAGCCTATTATGAAATAAATACCTAAATGTTTGCTTTAATATACCACGGAAATCACGATCAAGACTGTTGTCTATTATATATTTATTTAGAGTTAAGTATTAGTGTCATTTAATTTAATAGAAATGTTTGATATAGGACCAAAAATCACAAAACAAATGTCAAAGGTCATGGTAAAATGTTCTACTAACATATATTTTTCTAAATTAAAATAATATAAAACATGTGTAAATATACAATTACTTGAATATATATCAATATTTATTATTATTCATGTATATAAATATTTAAATATTTATATACATATTTACTAACATATATTTTTGTAAAATTAAAAATAATTTAAAAATATATTAAAAAGGATAATAATATATAAAATTTATAAATTATAAACTTTACACCTGTACAAGGTACAAGTTATTAAACTATTTAAAGTTAGTAAACAAAAATATTAGACAAAATATGTAAAAGAAAATTAAAACAAAATTGAAAAAGATAAAAATTTGCCTTAGAGAAAGAATAAAAAGATTGGTAGTTTTATACTTCTTGCTTGTATTTATCCTTTCATTAAAACTAAATAAAAGGAACCAAAAAAATGTTAGCAATTAATTATTTCAAAAAGAAATGATGAAAATAAAAAACAACAATGTGTACATAGGTATTTATAGATGAGTTGATCATATGAATTTTTGTTTTAGGAATCTTAAATCATGAAAGATTTTTTAATTTGAATATGATTTAAATTTGAATTAGAATATTTATTCATATTATTAATTAATTTGAATTTGAATCAAAATATATATATATTTGTTATCATTTGAATGTTCTAATCATGAAAATCATATTGGTTATAATTACTTAATTAATATAATTATTTATTTTTTATAAATTAAAATGGAAAAAATTAAGTTATGTAAATATACATGTACACAAATATTTGAAAAATATATTAAAATAGTTCTGAATATTGATATATATATATATATATATATATATATATATATATATATATAAATCATTTTATATTATCATATGTTTTATATCATTTCAATTTATATAAATATTTATTTTAAAAAATATTATCTTTATAAATATATTTTGTATTTGTATATAACTTAAATATATATATAATTTTAATAAAAATATTAATAACAAATATTTTATATTAAACTTTGTAATTATTATTTTTTTAAAAAATATGTCTCTACAATAAAGGAATGAAATGACTAACATTATTTATAAAAAAAAAAAATTTTTGAGTATTTGAACTTAAGGTTTTAATAAAAAAAATAAATTATGAATACAAAGATAAATAAAAAAGATATATTATAAATAATATGGTTGATTTTATAGAAACAATTAAGTCTTTTAAGCACACATACACACACACACACCTTTAATAGTTCTGAGCAACAGGAACGGCAGCCCCGCCCTTCCCTCCGATGAAGCCTCCGCGAAGCACACTGCACATAAGATGCTTTCGAGATGCTTATTACAAATGCTAGCCACTTTGCACTTTCGAGTTGCATAATCTTAACCATCGGCATCGTAGTCATACAAACTTCGAAATCAACACGTCATCAGCGAAATGCCACAATCCCGTATGCAGTTGTGGCCCTATACGATGCATCTAACATTTTATCTCCTTGATGTGCACTGTGCTATTAGTGAGCACCAATGGGACTACTCATGTCACTTTAAAATTTATGGCCCTGTGTCATTTCTGGGGTACGCGTCAGAGTAAGTAACAACATTCCATCATTACATAGGATAAATACGAGCCAGTGACGGATGTAAGACAAGCAAGAGTAAGCGCGGACATAAACCCCAGCCATTATCACAAATGTAGTGATGCTTGCAAGGTTAATCCTTAGGCACATGGATGATCATACCATTAAATCACCAACTTGCTCTTCAGACCGACATGGTAGAGGGAAGACGACATAAGAAAATCATCACAAAATTATCACCGACATGGCCAAAAGCATACAATAGTCCACCTTGTATCTGTGCTGACTAAGTCGGCATGCGTTTATCGCCGACCTATGTAACCGACTTGCACCAATCTAGAGGATCATCAAGTTGCTCAAACGTTCGCACTCCCATTGAAGTTTCGGTATAGGATTTGATGTGAATGAGCTTCACAACCTTAATGTCGACTTTGTAAGGCACGCATGTAGGACTTGCAAAGGCAAACCTTTAAGCCTCACGTATGCAAGCACAGGCCTCCAAGTGACTCCTTCCACAAATCTATGGTTACATGGTATTGCATTAAAATGTAAATGCCAAAGATAATAATAATAAGAGTACGTATCTATGAACACCCCAACAGTAACCAACATCTATGAGACACCTGCTTATGTGGCTTTTATTATTTTTAATTTAAATTATTTAAATAAGGAAATTTGAAATATCAAAGAACCAAATTGGAGAAAAGAAAGAAATTTTGGGAGAAACAGAGTGACGTTCATGTTCTTCTTTCTCTTTATTCCAACCATTGTCAACACTGTGAGAGCTCAACAAATGTTGCATCTTCCAGGTTTGGTTTCTCCTTCTTTCCTCTTTTTTTTTCTTCACTCTCTATCTTTCTTGACTCTTATTTGTTGGTTTTCTTTTCCTCCATTGACATTTTTTTAACCCTTTGATAGAGGGTGTGTCTTAAGAACTAAAGCTTAAGAAAAGTTGCAGTGCCTACACGAAGGGAACACAACAAAAATATGAGAGAATATGTGTATAAATACATTCATATTTCATTTCCTTATTTTGTCATATTATTCATGTGTCGTTTTCTTTATTTTTCTTTGATGATAATGTGATTTATCACATTTTGGTTGTGATTCACCATGTTGTCCCTTACCTTCACATTGGCACCCTAATTTCACATTGGAACCCTAGTTTCACATAACCAAGTAGTGACATCACTTTTCTCCTACAATACTGTCATCAATTTCCTATGCCAAATACTTCCTTATCTACCTTGCCCATCAAATGTTCGATAAAATTCCCTAACTAGACAAACTTTTGAGACACCCTTATAGTTGCTTATGCTAGTAAGCATAAGTGTAGACCTTCATTGAGGCTTTTTAAGGAAGTTAGAGAGCTTGGTTTGGGCCTTAACAGATATTAATAGATCATATGTAAAAATTGCATAATTTTAAAGCTTATTTAGTACTTCTAATTGTGCTCTATAAGTACTTGTGAACACATTTTATTTAAAAATATTAAATTTCAAAAATTTTTGAATTTTTTTTTGAAATTTAGTATTTTTAAATAAAATGTGTTCAAAAAAAATTCTAAAAATTTATAATAAAATTCTAATTTTTTTCTACGCTTAAAAATTTTTTTTATGAAAATTTTTGACCATTATATGATTATTTCTTAATTATTAGTCTTTATTTTAATTTTTATGGCTTTATTTTTATTGAATTATTAATTATGTGTTTTAATATGAATTATGATTTATATGAATGATATGTATGGATCAAATCTCTGTAATATAAGATGGAGATATTAGTAGAAATTGTATTGATGCTCAAATTTTTGAGACTAGAGTGAACCTATAGAAATTTGTAAATTAGCGAGTAATGTAAAGCAAGGGACATGCAGTAGCATGACATCTTGTTAGGAAAGCTATAGTTTGGTATGTTGAGAAATGAAAGGTAGGAACCCATTTGAGGAGGTCCTGGGGGTAAGCATTGAGCGGTGAAAGTCCTAATGGCCAAGGTAGCCTCCGTGAGCTAGGATATTCACCTGACCAAGCTCGATAACCCCGACAACTGTTTAGCATTTCGAGATTGGTTTAAGAGTATACCTCTATAAATGGATACGTCCTAACTAATATTTGTTCCTCATTAATGATGAGGACTATACCATGTGATGATATTGAGAGAGGTATATGTACTCTCACTCACTTCCCAGGTTCTGTTAAGAACAATTACTCACTAATGGGAAGTATGGATCCATACCAAGTCAAGGGTAATTTAGTATAACTTAGAATAAACACTAGGTTTCCTTAGTTAATTGTGTTTTATTTATGGTAGATTTCCTACTATACATGTGAAAGTGATTTTAGAACAAATCACCTTACTCCATTATTTTTGTATTGTGCATGTTCAATCATGATTTATGAAGATGGTGATGCCGGTTCTATTTAATCTACATATATCATATCCAGATGGAGAAGTATGGGATTATGATTAAGACATAAACATCTTAACCTATACAGGTCTGATGTCTATGACCTTTCTATTCCCTATTCTTGGGGTTGAGATATTTCCACTAACATATATGATACCTATTTCTTATACGACTACTCCCTCACCAGATTTTATTTACGCTTCGCACGTTCCACCACCACCACCACCACCAGTAGATCCAAATATCCCTATGATGGCTCCTTATTTGGATGCCCATCCACTTCATCCCAAGTTACCTATTGTGGATGCTCCAGCTGTAAACGAGCTAGCACCCATAATTGCCAATGATGGATCTCCTATGGAGGTAGTACTCGCTGAGTCATTTGTGGCCTCCCCTGGTATTGAGTACCAAGTGGGAATGGCTAATGGATAGCATACCTCTTCATCATCTTCTTCTAGACTTGGGGTACTGTAATATCCCGGGCGTTGATGAGGGCGGGGAGTGATCGCCGGTGCAAAAAAGATAAGCCACGAACAAGGAGCGACTCCTGACAAGCTTTCAGCGGGAAGGGCACATGAATGAATCGAATACACATCAAAATGAGAGGGATCCAAAGACTATGTAGGTGTGGGACTATATAGTTGAGGATAAATTAAAGGAATTAATAAGTGTTACCTATATCAACAAGATGCATCTATTTTTTGGTAGCCTATTACTTAAGAATTTCACAGTTAAGCGTGCTTGACTTAGAGCAATTCTGGGATGGGTGACCTCTTGAGAAGCTTCCCAAGAAGCGTGTGAGTGAGGACAAAACGCACTAAAAAGTTTTGTGTTGATTTGTGGGGACAGTCTTCGATTCTAAAAATGGCCAGGCATTACATTTGACATACATAGTCCAACTTGTGGGAAGCTACTAGATAAGTAAAAATGATTTCTTTTTCTGTTATGATAGGTTATATTAGTTAGTTATCTTTCGCTATGTAAGTTTTTTTGTTTTTCCTTTTTTGCTTTCGAGTTCCCTTTCCAATGTGTATATAAGGTCTTATATCTCAATGTATGAGGATGGGGTTTTGATTCAATTTCTTTTCTAACACATATCTTTGCTTTGCCGGAACACAAAAGAGCAAAACAATGGCTCAGCCTAAGAAAAAAAAAAAAAGAAAAATTTTCAAATAATAATGTAACATACAATTCTTTTATTTTGGGTTTTTTAGAATGATTGCTAGTAGTTTTCAAAGTGATAGTTAATTACTTTGGTGACAAGCGAAGGTTGCAAGGGATTTCAATATGCTAGCTATAATGTTTGTTTTCTAATCAAACGCTAATTTCTACATTGAAAGCTATAATACTTGTTTGAAACTTCACATGTTCACGAGGGTCAAAAATGGTCATTGCCATGTTAGGATTTGTTGAGACCAGAAAAAGGATGCATGTGATCTTGAATTGAAAAGTGAGTGAGGGCAAGTGTGTGTTATGAGTGAGCATGCTTTGTGTATGTGTCTTTGTGATGAGAATGATTTTTCTGAATATGATAGTTTTATATTTGACACACATCGTGACCCCTTGTGACAATTATTTTAGCAAATATCTTGTTACAATATATATTTTTAAATTTACTAATTTGATATTTAAAAATCATATTTACAATAACAAATAAGAAAATATTTAAAAATTATGGCTAATTAACTGATAAACAATAACAAAAGTTTATGACTCTCTAAGTTGAATTATAATTTAAAAAAAATATATATATAAATATGAATTTAATTTTCATCTATCATCAATGTAACGATTTTTGTTACCAACCAATTATAAATCATTCTAAATATAATTTTTTAAAATAATTATTATAAGTCAACAAATTTATTTAATAAAAATGCAGACAACCTTTACACTATTAATATATTATAATTAATTTTTTAAAATAATATCTAATTAATTAATAATAAAAATATATCGAAATTAAAATCACAACAAATTAATAATATTGAAAAAGATAAAAGAGAATAAGCTTTTAATCTCATATTACCCATCTCTTTATCTCAATCACAATAAATTTTTCACAATTTTTTTATTTCTCAGTCTTTTTTAAATATATAAATATTTGTGAAAATTGAAAATAATCTGTATTTCAAAAAGGAGAACGATCACTAGTACAAAACTTATTGGCACGAAACAAATTGACATGGCATTTTACTATTATATATTCTATTGCATCGTTCTCCTATTTTTCATAAATTGACTTTCTTATGATTGGTCAACTAGAAAACGAAAGGGAGGAATCCCTGCCTGAGGCGGTTATTCCATTAGTGGTTATGGGTCCATTGCATTGAGATTTGAGTGTCTCGCTGCGACGTGTTTTTTCTCTGTCTCAGAACCATACAGTGTTATAGCATTAGTTATATAGTACTTATACTTACGTACTACTACTTCTTGTCCTTAAGGGATTTTTCAGGAGACATTATCAAATACTTCAAGAAACCAGCCCTCGGACCCATCAAGAAACCTCGTCAAAGTCACTGAGGACACTTTCTCTTCTACATCAGCTAGGAGGGACGAATAAACAACGAGCCTCTCGGTTTACAATGTGAAGAGAGCAATAGCAAATGAACATGGCTCCAACGGTTGCCAGGATTCTCGGTTTGACGTTGAGACCAGCGGTTTATGTTTTTTGTTTTTTGGTACATACCTTACAGATTGTACAGTATGGGATGGACTCAAAGGATGAGATACTGTACAGATACAGAAGAGCGTATATCTTTTATCAGGTTGGGTTCTTGCTTTTGATTTTAAGTTTTAACCATTCATGGTAGTTAGTATTACTATGATCTTAAATTTGGATTTTCATATATGGTTGAGTTTCTTGTTTCTTTCTTTCTTTATTTATTGGTATTAATATTGATATTGGCCGTTGCTCGTTGCTAATCTTGTGAATCGTATCCTTTCTTGCTCTGCAATTTCTCTGATGTGTTCATTGTTTGTTGATATGTTCTCTTGAATCTTGGATTGGATTCTTCAGATTTTGGTTTCTTTTTTTCTTTTTCTTTTTGGTTTCGGTGAAGGCCTAAAGGGTGATGTTTTAGGGTTGTGTTATTTGCTGATTTATCCTGTGCGTATGTTGGTGTTTGTGTGTTGTGGTGTGATTTGTCAAATAATATATTATTATGAGATTCTCTTATCTCAGAAGAATTCTAAGAAGGAAGAAGAGGAATTAATTGCAAAGGTTAACAAGCTCATGGAGAAGATCACTTCACACATGGAATCACACTCACACTCGTCTTTTATTTGATTTCTTTGGAATTATTTCTTACATGTTAGATATATGTATGTATCTCTAAATTCAGTTGTTTCTATGAATGTCAATTTTTTGTCATCTACTTGTGCAGTTCTAGTTTAGATTCTAAATATTGTTCTGTACCTATCACTTTTGGGAGAGGGTTCCTATTTCCTTCTGGTTTCTATGGATAATTTATTTTGGTAATGTAGATACATGGAAGAGAAATGGTCATTATTCTTCCAGCAATGCTCGTGCTGCCCATATCATTGGTCGCTTTGGCGATTTAATCTGACTATTTTCTTGTCCGCACATGATCCTTCTTGTTGTTTTTGTTAATTTGGGTGTAGTGCTTCTTCTTAAGTTAATTTCTTGTATTAAATTATTGAGATAGCACTTTCGTTTTTCTGTCCTTGGCAGGAAAATGATGAGTTCTTTGAGTTGATTAGTTCTTCAAAGTTGTTGTTGGTAGACTTCTCCTATGTTGTTCCCTAACTTGGATTGTAAGATTTCCTTTTCACTTATTTCTGTTTGCTGTTGTTCTATCTTTTAACGTTGTCCCTATGTTGTTCAATTGATCTAAAGTGTAAATTGTCAGTATCTTGTTTTTGAAGAATTCGTCATAGAAAACATAAAAAATTGGGTGATGGATGATACCACTAAGTTGCCTGTTGAAGAGCATAATCTGAAGCATAATCCAGGGAGAAGGGAGACATCAGATTCTGAAATGTTGAAAGCCTATTCTACTGGACTCCTTGCTCTGTGTGTTTGATCGGGTATACTATGCTGCTCAATCCATTGGCTATTTTATCTTATTTATTTTTTATATATATTTTTCTTATGAAATCACTTGCGCTGTCTATTTATTGTTTGATAAAAAGCCAATTTGGTGCCATTATATTTTTGCTATTTACCTTATAGGTAAAACCTCCAATTGTTCCACCTCTTTTCATTGCTATAAATTTGCGTACTTTATCTCTTTGTCACTCCTAATCTTGGGCACCTAAATCACGTAGATATTTTCTCTATTTTGTTTTTCTTGCTTTGATTAAATACACCTCTGTTTTTCTTTGAGTTTCAAATAGACCACTCTTGTACCTTTTTGATTTTAATTAAGGTGATAAAGTGTATGCCACTTACAATGTTCATGCCAATAAACTGTTAATTTGTGTGTATAAAATATAAATCAACAGCTAGCTTAGTGAAGAGATAACGATAATTATAACACACACCATAGTATCAGTTTACTTCTATTTTTCTTACAAAATGTAAATAAAAATTTGATATGACGAGTAAAGAAATTCCTCCTTTGGTCAACTTGTTGATATACTGATATAGTTAACTTATAATGTCTGCCCGTTATATAGTAAACTTCAGTAATGGACATAATTATTTTATTTCACCTCTAGATTTTTGTTTTTGCATAAACATTAATTTTGAATCTCTTTGTTTTTGTTTATATTACTGTTTAATCTCTTTTTCATTTGTTATGTGCTTCATTTGCTCATGTATGATACAATGTTGACTCGGTGTAGCCATCCTTTTATATCTATTGTTATACATTGAATCTTGTGCCTTGTACTTGTGATCAGGAAGGCATGTTGTTTAAGAGACTCTGTTTGAAGTTGGATGCCTTTTCTCGTTTTAACTTTTCTCCAGCACCTATACGACATCAACTTTCTTATTATCTCTTGATAGACAATAAAAAGAAAAATTATTTCTGTTGAGCTATTGCTTCCATTGTCCCCAAGATGTTGTTGTGCTTTCCTTTTATTCTCACACACTCATTTTTTTGACTACGTATTCTCATTTTGTTCAGCAGAAGCACACTGATAGGTCCTATAATACAATAGCACTGATACAATGATGAATATGATTTCACCTATGCAAAGCGTTGTGCCATCTCCAACTTTCCTATGGAGGTTCAAAAATATAAAGATCAAACCCCCTAGACCCGTTCCCATTAGGGTCTACATCATTCTCTCATCCCGAAAGATAAGGTCCGTTACTAATTTATGTATCAATAATATATTTATTTTCATAACATGATGTCTAGCATAATACTGTGTTGTATTGGACTTGAAAATCTTGTTTCTGCATTTGGTCATAGGTTCGGTTCTCATTGCATAATCAATTAGGGGTATAAAGAAGATAACATTTTGAGGAACATTCAACCAATCTTTGGGTTAACCAGGAAAATTCTCCATGCACCAAGGTAACAACAAGAAGATTCCAACATTAGTATATGATATTAAATCAATTTATTATTATTAAGATTATGAGTCTTTGCTGTTATGACTTATGTGGGTAATATGAACAAAAAGATGATGTTTATCTCTTTGTCAGGTCCATGAATGATGAACGGGGAGCATGAAAGAGCCGTTATGACATTCATTATTCATTTATTTTGCGTCATTTTCTCACTTCTCAAGTGACGATGGTGGGCGGAGAAGATCAAGATTGTTGTGTAAATGAAGGAAAGGAAGGTAAATTGTAGCTTTTTAGGTTCTCTCTTCTTTAGACTCCATCATCTTTTGTTGTTTCTTTTTTTTTTTTTTTTGGTTTTGCATTTTGATGGTTTGGTGACAGAGGTTCTTGTGATGTGTTCGGACTTTCTTTTATTTTTTATTTTGCATTTTGGTGGTTCGGTGACCAAGGTTCTCTTAAGTAGTTTTAAAACTACTTTATCATATAATAATGTTACATAATTTTTTTGATATTTTTCAATTGTATTCTATTGTTCATTTAATTGTTATAACACTATTTTTTATTTTTTAAAATATCGTGATATTTTTCCATTTCATGATAATTTTCAAAAATATTACCATTATTAATAATTTTCTAAACTTTTCGAATTATTTATATTCTTTCTATATTTTTATTTTTTATTTGCATTTTCACCTTTTTTTTCTAACTTTTACAAACTACTTTTATTTTATTATTTCCAACATTTATGTTAATATTTAGTAATATTTTACATATTTTTTTGGTATTTTTAAATTGCAATTTACTGTTATTTGTAACTGCTATGAAACTTTTCTTTATTTTTTGCTTTAGAACATCATAATTCTTCTATCATTTCTCGGAATTTTATTTTATTATAATTTTATTTTCAAAACTTATCGTATATTTTTTGCTTTTCATATATTTTTAATTATTGTTTACATTTCTTTTAAAAGATCATCTTCTTTCTTTACTTTATAATAATTTTTAAACTTTTATTATTTTCAAGTATTACATTTTTCTTAAACACTACGTTTATACATTTCAACTTTTTGTTCCCTCTTTTTTAATCATAATAATTTTTTGTTTTCTTAAACTGTTATCTTTTGTTTCTAATATCATATTTTCCTCATTTTTTTGATAATTTTTAGCTTTTTATGATAACTAATTATTTTTAAATTTTTACACATTTTTTGTAATTTTTATTCAGCACATTTTTAATTTTATAAAATATTCAAATTTTAATATTTTCATTATTTTCAAAAATTATGTGATGTACAAAAATATTTCACCAACTTATTTTAAATCTTATCATATTTTTCCTTCCCGTACTTTTTAACCTTTTTATTAGTTTTTTCTAAAGATCATGAACTTTTTACTTTTTTTAATAATTTCCCAACTTTTAATATTTTTAACTTTTTTCATACTTTTAAACAATATTTATTTATTTTAAATATTTTTAAACATAACTTCTACACATTTTAACTTTTTTTAAACATTCTTATATTTTTTTTCTTTTTTATTCAAAACATCATCATATTTTCTTTAATTTTTTATAATTTCTTTAACTTTTTATCATTGTCAATCATTTTTAAATTTTTACACATTTTTTATAATTTTTATTTCTACACTTCTTTATTTTTTACAAAACATTTACATTTTAATATTTTATTATTTTTAAAAATTATTTATCGTACAAAAATATTTTACAAACTTTTTTATCTTTTATGCCTAATCATTTATTTTTCCTTCTCACATATTTTGGCCTCTATCGCAACCAATCTTGATCGATGTTGTCAATGGCATCACCACTCAGGTAACCGTTCACTTTCTCTTCCTTCGCTTTGTACCTCTTTTTCTGTTTTTGCATTTTAATGTTGTCTAACTGTACTCAATTTATATAATGTGTTGGCACAATGATTTGTGGTGTTTAGGAGTGTGCACTAGGAGCTTGCGATACGAGGATAGGTGTGCATATTATATATATATATATATATATATATATATATATATATATATATATATATATATATATATATATATTTCTTTACTTGCTGAATTTGTGAAAGTCGTATGAATTGATATGTTGTTTTTAAGGGGAGGACAAAACTCTTAAAGGTGTGACCTTGCACTTTCTCTGTCTTTATTTTTGTCTCTGTGTCTCTATTTCCACAATTATATGTATTCTAATTGTACTAGGTTTTGAAACTGTATTGGAATTGTGATTTCTGGTGTTTTGTAGCATACACTCGAAACTCACGTTAGGAGACACATTAAATGTTCATTACTTTGTCTACATCTTAATTTTTGAAAGTTGTTTTATGGGTTGATGTGTTGTTTGTTTGTGGAGAACAAAGCTCTGTAGTTGTGACCCTGTTTGAGAAAGATGGCATGATGAATGCCACCTATCTAATCCCATTATTTTGAAGTTCTTAATCTTAAAATACTTAGTGACGAGCTATCCGAGTCTAGTTTTGAAATGAGGTTGACGCTAACAAAGATATTTATGTTTGGGTCAGCAAAGCCAATGTTACATTTAAATTTAAACATGCAGCATGTGCACAAGAAATATTTAATAATTGTTGGTTTTAGTGTTGGCACGGTCGGCAACCAGCTGACCCTATATTCAAGTTATATTAGTGACAAAGCCTCTTTACACAACTGTACTCACTTTTTCTTTATGTATCTTCTCTCTGTTGTTATATTTTTCTCTGCCACACCACTGTGTCTAAGTCTCGCCACTAGTAGAAGCGTCCCCATTGCCGACGCAGATTTTAGTAAGTATCAGCTTTTCTTTTACTTATTCTTTCTACCTCTCTTTCAATCTCTCTTGCTTTCTCTTTTGTTTTCTTTTTATATGCATTTCACCTCCACCATTGCCCTTCGTCGCAACCAATCATGATCAATGCTGTCAGTAACATCGCCATCCAGGTAACTACTCACTTTCACCTTTTTTGGCCTTGTATCTCTTTCTTTGTTTATGCATTTTAACGTTGTCCAACTGTACTAGTTTTTGATGATGTGTTGGCATAGTGATTTATGGTGTTTTGCAGCTTGCGGTAGTAGGACAAGTGTGCATATGATATTTATTGTTTTGTTTACTTGCTGTATTTATGAAAGTTGTATCAATTGATATCTTGTTTTTTAAAGGAGCACAAAACTCTTAACGATGTGACCCTGCACTTTTTGTGTCTTTATTTCTATCTTTGTTTCTTTGTTTGCACAATTATGTGTATTCTAATTGTAATGGGTTTTAAAATTGTATTTGCATTATGATCTATGGTGCTTTGTAGCCTACACTTGGAGCTCACGTTAGTAGTTACAGGTGCGCCTTAAATGTTTGTATCCATCCTAGTTTTGAAAATTGTTTTGTGGGTTGATGTGTTGTTTGTTAGCATAGAACAAAGCTCCGTAGGTGTGACCCTATTTGAGAAAGGTGGCATGATGAATGCCACCTTTCTAATCCCATTATTTTGAAGATTTTAGTATTAAAATACTTGGTGACAAACTATTCGAGTCTTGTTTCGAAATGAGGTTGACGCTAACGAAAATATTTATGCTTCGGTCACAAAAGCCGACTTTAAATTTAAATATGCAACATAGGAACAATAAATATTTAATAATTGTTGGTTTTAGTGTTGGCACGGTCGTCGACCAGCTAACCCTGTATCTAAGTTATATTAGTGCCAAAGCCCCTCTACAGACCTATAATCACCTTCTCTCTATGTTTCTTCTCTCTGTTGTTATCTTTTTCCCTGCCACACCACCGTATCTAAGTCTGCCATTGCTAGAAGCGCCCCTACTACTGACGTAGATTTCGAAAGTACTGGCTTTTCTTTAACTCTTTCTTTCCATCTCTTTTTCGCTCTCTCATGCTTTCTCATTTGTTTTGTTTTTATGTGCAACTCGCTCTCGCTGTTGGCCTCTATCGCAACCAATCTTGATCGACCCTGTTAATGGCATTGCCACCCAGGTAACCGCTCACTTTCTCTTCCTTCACTTTGTATTTCTTTTTCTGTTTGTGCATTTTAACATTGTCTAACTGTACTCGATTTATATAATGTGTTGGTAGAGTGATTTGTGGTGTTTCAGAGTGTGCACTAGGAGCTTACGGTCGGAGGACAGGTGTGCGTATTATGTTTATTATTTTGTTTACTTGCTACATTTGTGAAAGTTGTATGAATTGATATGTTGTTTTTTAGGGAGGACAAAACTCTTAAAGGTGTGACCTTGTACTTTCTCTGTCCTTATTTTTGTCTATATTTCCACAATTATATGCATTCTAATTGTACTGGGTTTTGAAACTGTATTGGAAATGTGATTTCTGGTGTTTTGTAGCTTACGCTTGGAACTCACGTTAAGAGTTACAGGTGCACATTAAATGTTTATTATTTTGTCTACATCTTAATTTTTGAAAGTTCTGTGGGTTGATGTGTTATTTGTTTGTGGAGAACAAAGCTTCGTAATTGTGACCCTGCTTGAGAAAGGTGGCATGATGAATGCCACTTATCTAATCCCATTATTTTGAAGCTTTTAATCTTAAAATACTTGGTGGTGAGCTATTCGAGTCTAGTTTCAAAATGAGGTTGATGCTAACGAAGATAATTATGTTTGGGTTGGCAAAGACGATGTTACATTTAAATTTAAATATGCAGCATGCGCACAAGAAATATTTAATAATTGTTGGTTTTAGTGTTAGCACAGTCATCGACCAGCTGACCTTATATCTGAATTGTATTAATGCCAAAGCAACTCTATGGAACTGTACTCCCTTTCTCACTTTGTTTCTTCTCTCTCTACTTTCATTTTTTGTTATGCCATGTCGTTGTGTCCAAGACCCACCATTGCCTGAAGTGCCATCACTGTCGATGCTAATTTCGATAAGTACCAGTTTTTCTCTTACTCTTTCTTTCTATTTCTCCTTCTCCTCTCTCTTGCTTTCTCCTTTGTCTCATTTCTATGTTTAACATGCCCCCACCATTGGGTTCCGTCGCAGCTAGGGTTGATCAATGTTGTAGCTGACATGGCCATCCAAGTAACCCCTTACTTTTTCTTTCTTTCGCTTTCCCTTTCTTTCACTATTTGCACAGTTTAACATTGTCTTAGCACACTAGGTTCTGATGATGTGTTGGCACAATGCTTTGTGGTGTTTGAGAGTGTGCCTTAAGAGCTTGCGGCAAGAGGATAGGTATGCATATAATGTTTATTGTTTTGTTTTCTTGTTGTGTTTGTGAAAGTTGTGTGAATTAATATCTTATTTAATAAGGGAGAACAAAACTCTTAGGTGTGACTTTGCACTTTTCTCTCTTTTATTCCTAACTGTGTTTATGAGTTTGTACAATCAATCGTATTATATTTGTAGTGAGTTTTGAAACTTTATTGATGTTGTTGTTTATGCTGCTTTTGAGCATACACTTAAATATCATCGTTAACATCAACCTCATTTTACATTGTCAATAAATACTTAATAATTATTGATTATAGCGTCAGCCTGGTCGTTAACCCGCCGACCCTATATCTAAAATATATTGACACCAAAGCAACTCTACGAAACTATACTCCCTTTCTCACTATGTTTCTTTTCTCTCTGCTTGCATTTTTTGCTCCTCCATGTCGTCGCGTCCAAGACCCGCCATGCCTGAAGCGTCACCACTGCCGATGCAGATTTCGATAAGTACCAACTTTTCTATTACTCTTTCCTTCTATTTCTCATTTGCTCTCTATTGCTTTCTTTTTTGTTTCGTTTCAATGTGCAACTTGCCCCTGCTGTTGGCTTCCATCGCAGTTGGTGTTGATCGATGTTGTAGCCGACATGGCCATCTAGGTAACCCCACACTTTTTCTTTCTTTCGCTTGTCTCTCTTTCTCTGTTTTCACTTTTTAACATTGTGTTATTGCACTGGGTTTTGAGATTGTGTTGGCTTAATGCTTTGTGGTGTTTGGCAGTAAGCACTAGAAGTTTACGGTAGGAGGACAGGAATGCATATAATGTTTATTGTTTTGTTTTCTTGCTATGTTTGTGAAACTTGTGTGAATTATCTTGTTTTTTGGTGGAGAACAAAAGCTCTTTGGGTGTGACTTTACACTTTTCTCTCTTTATTTCTATATGTGTTTCTCTGTTTGTACAGTTAAACATATTGTTTTTGCGATGAGGTTTGAAACTTTGTTGACATTGTTATTTATGTTGTTTTTAAGCGTACAATTAAAAACCTTCATTAGTGTCAACCTCATATCACAATGCTAATAAATACTTAATAATTGTTGGTTTTGGTGTCACCACAGTCGTTGACCAGCTGACCCTATATTCGAATTATATTAATGCCAAAACAACTCTACATAATTGTACTCCCTTTCTCACTCTATTTCTTCTCGCTCTGCTTCCAATTTTTGCTATACCATGCCGTCACATCCAAGACCCGCCACTTGCCCATAGCACCACCACTGCCGACACAGGTTTCAGTAAGTACTGACTTTTCTCTTACTCCTTCCTTCTATTTCTATTTTGCTCTCTATTGTTTTTTTTTTTTTGTTTCTATGTGCAACTTGCTTTCGCCGTTGGCTTCCATTGAAGCTGGTGTTGATCAATGTTGTAGTCGACATGGCCATCCAGGTAACCCCTCACTTTTTCTTTTTTTCGCTTTATCTCCCTTTCTCTGTTTGCATATTTTAACATTGTGTTATTGCATTGGGTTTTGAGAATGTGTTGGCTCAATGCTTTGTGATGTTTGGCAACGAGCACTAAGAGCTTATGGTAGAAGGACAGGTATACATATAATATTTATTGTTTTGTTTTCTTGCTGTGTTTACGAAACTTGTGTGAATTGATATCTTCTTTTTTAGTGGAGAACAAAAATTCTTTGGGTGTGACCTTGCACTTTTCTCTCTTTATTTCTATTTGTGTTTTTCTGTTTGTACAATTAAATGTATTGTATTTATAGGAGTGGCATTAATATGATTCGAATATAGGGTCGACTAGTCAACGACCGTGTCGACACCAAAACTAACAATTACTATGTATTTATTGGCGTCATGAAATGTGGTTGACACTAACAAAGATATTTAGGTGTATACTTAAAAACAACATAAATAACATTGTTAACAAACTGCATCACTGTACTCCCTTTCTCACAATGTTGCTTTTCTCCCTTCTTGCATTTTTTGCTCTTCCATGTCGTCGTGTCTAAGACCCAGCCATTGTCGAATGTGCCACCACTGCCGATGCAGATTTCGGATAAGTACTAGCTTTTCTCTTACTCTTTCCTTCTATTTTGTTTCATTCTCTATTGCTTTCTTTTTTGTTTCATTTTTATGTACAACTTGACCCCACTGTTGGCTTCCATAGCAACTGGTGTTGATCGATGCTATGGCTGACATGGCCATCCAGGTAACTCCTCACTTTTTCTTTCTTTTGATTTGTTTCTTTCTCTGTTTGCACATTTTAACATTGTCTTATTGCATTGGGTTCTGATAATGTGTTGGCTCAATGCTTTGTGGGGTTTGGGAGCGCACACTAGGAGCTTGCGGTAGGAGGACAGGTATGCATATAATGTTTATTGTTTTGTTTTCTTGTTGTGTTTCTGAAAGCTGTGTGAATTAATGTCTTGTTTTTAGTGGAGAACAAAACTCCTTGGGTGTGACCTTGCACTTTTCTCTCTTTATTTCTATTTGTGTTTTCTGTTTGTACAATTAAATGTATTGTACTTGTGGCGTGGCATCAATATGATTCAAATATGGGGTCGGCTGGTCAGCGACCATGCTGACACCAAAACCAATAATTACTATGTATTTATTAGCATTGTAAAATGTGGTTGACAATAACAAAAATATATAGGTGCATGCTCAAAAACAACATAAATAACATTGTCAACAAACTGCATAACTGTACTCCCTTTCTCACTATTTTCTGTCTGCTTGCATTTTTTTGCACTTCCATGTCGTTGTGTCCAAGACTCACCACTGCCTGATAGGCCACCACTGTCGACACAAATTTTGGTAAGTACCAACTTTTCTCTTACTCTGTCCTTCTATTTCTCATTCGCTCTCTATTGTTTTCTTTTGTTTCATTTCTATGTGCAACTTGCTCTCACCGTTGGCTTCCATCAAATCTGGTGTTGATCGATGCTGTAGCCGACATGGCCATCTAGGTAACCCTTCACTTTTTCTTTCTTTCACTTTGTCTCTCTTTCTCTGTTTGCATATTTTAACATTGTGTTATTGCACTTGGTTTTGAGAATGTGTTGGCTCAATGCTTTGTGGTGTTTGGCAGCGAGCATTAGGAGCTTACAATAAGAGGATAGGTATGCATATAATGTTTATTGTTTTGTTTTCTTGTTGTGTTTGCGAAACTTGTGTGAATTGATATCTTGTTTTTTAGTGGAGAACAAAAACTCTTTGGGTGTGACCTTACACTTTTCTCTCTTTATTTCTATTTGTGTTTTTCTATCTATACAATTAAATGTATTGTATTTGTGGAGTGGCATTAATATGATTCGAATATGGGGTCGGTTGGTCAACGACCGTGCCAACACCAAAACCAATAATTACTATGTATTTATTGGCATTGTGAAATGTGATTGACAATAACAAAGATATTTAGGTGTACGCTCAAAACAAAATAAATAACATTGTCAACAAACTGCATAACTGTACTCCCTTTCTCATACTTTTCTCTCTGCTCGCATTTTTGGCACTTCCATGCTGTCACGTCCAAGACTGGCCACTGCCCGAAGCGCCACCACTGTCGACGCAGATTTTGGTAAGTATTGACTTTTCTCTTACTCTTTCCTTCTATTTCTCATTCGTTCTCTATTGCTTTTTTTTCCGTTTCATTTCTATGTGCAACTTGCCCCCGCCGTTTGTTTCCATCGCAGCTGGTGTTGATCAATGCTGTCGCTGACATGCCCATCCAGGTAACCCCTCACTTTTTCTTTCTTTTGCTTTGTCTCTCTTTCTCTGTTTTGACATTTTAACATTGTCTTATTGCACCAGGTTCTGATAACGTGTTGGTTCAATGCTTTGTGGTGTTTGGGAGTGCACACTAGGAGCCTGAGGTAGGAGGATAGGTATGTATATAATGTTTATTCATTTGTTTTCTTGTTGTGTTTCTGATAGCTGTGTGAATTAATATCTTGTTTTTTAGTGCAGAACAAAACTCCTTGGCTGTGACCTTGCACTTTTCTCTCTTTATTTCTATTTGTGTTTTTCTATCTATACAATTAAATGTATTGTATTATGGAGTGGCATTAATATGATTTGAATATGGGTTCGGCTGGTCCATGACCGTGCCTGACACCAAAATCAATAATTACTATTTATTTAATGGCAATGTGAAATGTGGTTGACAATAATGAACACATTTAGGTGTACGCTAAAAAACAACATAAATAATGTTGTCAACAAACTGCATAACTAGACTCCCTTTCTCACTATGTTTCTGTTCTCTCTGCTTGCATTTTTTACTCTTTCATGCTATCGCGTTCAAGACTTGCCACTACTTGAAGCGCCACCACTGTCGACACAATTTTCAGAAAGTACCGACTTTTCTCTTACTCTTTCCTTCTATTTATCATTCGCTCTCTATTACTTTCTTTTTTGTTTTGTTTCAATGTGCAACTTGCCCCTGCCGTTGGCTTCCATCGTAGCTGGTGTTGATCGATGCTGTAGCCAACATGGCCATCCAGGTAACCCCTCACTTTTTTTTTTCTTTCGCTTTGTCTCTTTTTCTCTGTTTGCATATTTTAACATTGTGTTATTGCACTTGGTTTTGAGAATGTGCTGGCTCAATGATTTGTGGTGTTTGGCAATGAGCACTAGGAGCTTACGGTAGAAGGACAGGTATGCATATAATTTTTATTGTTTTGTTTTCTTGTTGTGTTTGCGAAACTTGTGTGAATTGATATCTTGTTTTTTAGTGGAGAACAAAAACTCTTTGGGTGTGACCTTGCACTTTTCTCTCTTTGTTTCTATTTGTGTTTTTCTATTTGTACAATTAAATGTATTGTATTTGTGGAATGGCATTAATATAATTCGAATATAGGGTCGGTTGGTCAACGACTGTGCCGACACCAAAACCAACAATTACTATGTTTTATCGACATTGTGAAATGTGGTTGACACTAATGAAGATATTTAAGGTGTACGCTAAAAAACAACATAAATAACATTGTCAACAAACTGCATAACTATACTCCTTTCTCACTATGTTTTTTTTCTTTCTTCTTGCATTTGTTGCGCTTCTATGCCGTCGCGTCCAAGACTGCCATTACCCCACTGTCCGACGCAGATTTCGGTAAGTATCTGACTTTTTCTTACTCTTTCCTTCTATTTCTCTTTCGCTCTCTATTGCCTTCTTTTTTGTTTCATTTCAATGTTCAACTAGCCCCTGACCATTGGCTTCAATCGCAACTGGTGCTGATCGATGCTGTAGCCAACATGGCCATCAGGTAACCGCTCACTTTTTCTTTCTTTCGCTTTGTCTCTCTTTTTGTGTTTGCACGTTTTAACATTGTCTTATTGCACTGGGTTCTGATAACGTGTTGGCTCAATGCTATGTGGTGTTTGGGAGCGTACAATAGGAGCATGCTATAGGAGGACAAGTATGCATATAATGTTTATCGTTTTCTTATCTTGCTATGTTTCTGAAAGTTGTGTGAACTAATATCTTGTTTTTTAGTAGAGAAAAAAACTATTTGGGTGTGCCTTGCACTTTTCTCTCTTTATTTCTATTTGTATTTTTCTATCTATACAATTAAATGTATTTTATTTGTGGAGTGGCATTAATGTAATTCGAATATAGGGTCAGCTGGTCAACAACTGCGCCGACATTAAAACCAAAAAGTACTATGCATTTATTGGCATTGTGAAATGTGGTTGACAATAACGAAGATATTTAGGTGTACGCTCAAAAACAACGTAAATAACATTGTCATCAAATTGCATAACTGTACTCCCTTTCTCACTATGTTTCTTTTCTCTGTGCTTGCATTTTTTCTCTTCCATGCCATTGTGTCCAAGACCCACCAGTGTCTGAAGCACCACCACTGCCGACGCAAATTTCGGTAAGTACCGAATTTTCTCTTACTCTTTCCTTCTGTTTCTATTTCGCTCTCTATTGCTTTCTTTTTTGTTTCGTTTCTATGTACAACTTGCCCTCGTCGTTTGCTTCCATCGTAGCTGTTGTTGATCAATGTTGTGGTTGACATGGCCATCCAGGTAACCCCTCACTTTTTCTTTCTTTCGCTTTGTTTCTCTTATTTTGTTTGTACATTTTAACATTGTCTAATTGCACTGGGTTCTGATAATATGTTGGCTCAATGCGATGTGGTGCTGTGGAGTACGCACTAGGAGCTTGCGATAGGAGGACAGGTATGCATATAATGTTTATCGTTTTGTTTTCTTGTTGGTTTTCTGAAAGCTGTGTGAATTAATATCTTGCTTTTTAGTGGAGAACAAAACTCTTTAGGTGTGACCTTGCACTTATCTCTCTTTATTTCCATTTCTGTTTTTTTGTTTGTACAATTAAATGTATTGTATTAATGGAGTGGCATTAATATAATTCGAATATAGGGTTAGCTGGTTAAGGATCGTGCCAACACCAAAACCAACAATTACTATGTATTTATTAGCAACGTGAAATGTGGTTGACACTAATGACGATATTTAAGTGTATGCTCAAAAACAACATAAATAACATGGTCAACAAACTACATAACTATAGTCCCTTTCTCACAATGTTTCTTTTCTCTCTTTTTCCATTTTTTGCTTTTCCATGCCACCGCGTTCAAGACATACCACTGCCCGAAGCACCACCACTACCGACGCAGATTTCGGTAAGTACGGACTTTTCTTTTACTTTTCCTTCTATTTCTCTTTCGCTCTCTATTTCTTTTTGTTTTGTTTCCTTTCTATGTGCAACTTGCCCCTACCGTTGGCTTCAATCGTAGCTGGTGTTGATTTATGCTATAGATGACATGGCCATCCAGGTAACCCCTCACTTTTTCTTTCTTTCGCTTTGTCTCTCTTTCTTTGTTTGTACCTTTTAACATTGTCTTATTGCACTGGGTTTTGATAATGTGTTGGCTCAATGCTTTGGGGTGTTTGGGAGCGCATACTAGGAGCTTACGGTATAGGAGGACAGGTATGCATATAATGTTTATTGTTTTGTTTTCTTGCTATGTTTTTGAAAGCTGTGTGAATTAATATCTTGTGTTTTAGTGGAGAATAAAACTCTTTATGTGTGACTTTGAACTTTTCTCTGTTTTTTCCTATGTGTGTTTCTCTATTTGTTCAATTAAACGTATTGTATTTGTGGAGTGGCGATAATATAATTCAAATATAGGGTCAGCAATTTAACGACCATGCCGACACCAAAACCAACAATTACTATGTATTTATTGGCATTGTGCATTGTGGTTGACACTAACAAAGATATTTAGGTGAATGCTCAAAAACAACATAAATAAAATTGTCATCAAACTGCATAACTGTACTCCTTTTCTCACTGTTTTTTTTTCTCTTGCATATTTTGCTCTTCCACGTCGTCGCGTCCAAGACCCGCCATTGCCCAAAGTGCCACCATTACCGACACAAATTTCGATAAGTATCGACTTTTCTCTTATTCTTTCCTTCTCTTTCTTGTTCGCTCTCTATTGCTTTCTTTTTTGTTTCATTTCTATGTGCAACTTGCCCCCGCCGTTGGCTTCCATCGCAGCTGATGTTGATTGATGTTGTGGCTAACATGGCCATCCAGGTAACCCCTCACTTTTTCTTTCTTTTGCTTTGACTCTCTTTCTCTATTTGCACATTTTAATGTTGTGTTATTGCACTAGGTTTTGATAATGTGTTAGCTCAATGCTTTGTGGTGTCTGGGAGCACACACTAGGAGCTTGCGGTAAAGGCCAAGTATTCATATAATGTTTATCGTTTTCTTTTCTTCCTGTGTTTCTAAAAGTTGTGTGAATAGATATCTTCTTTTTTGGTGGAGAACATAACTCTTTAGGTGTGACTTTGCCCTTTTCTCTCTTTATTCCTATCTGTGTTTCTCTGTTCGTACAATTAAACCTATTGTATTTGTGGTGGGCTTTAAAACTGTGTTGACTTGTTATTTATGTTGTTGTTAAGCGTACACTTAGCATCAACCTCATATCATAATGACAATAAATACTTAGTTATTCTTGGTTTTGGTGTCGGCACGATCGTTGGCCAACCAACCCTATATCCGAATTATATTAGTGCCAAAGCAATTCTGCATAATTGTACCTCTTTCTCACTTTGTTTCTTCTTTCTCTGCTTGCAATTTTTGCTCTGCTATGCTGTCATGTCCGAGACCCGCCACTGCCCAAAGTGCCACCACTACAGACGCGGATTTCGGTAAGTTCTAACTTTTCTCTTATTCTTTTCTTCTATTTCTCTTTCGCTCCCTTTGGCTTTCTTTTTTGTTTCATTTCTATGTGCAACTTGCCCCCGCCGTTGTCTTCCATCACAGCTGGTGTTGATCGATGTTGTAGCTAATATGGCCATCCAAGTAAACCCTCCCTTTTTGTTTCTTTCCCTTTGTCACTTTTTCTCTGTTTGTACATTTTAACATTGTCTTTTTGCACTAGGTTTTGATAATGTGTTGGCTCAATGCTTTGGGGTGTTTGGGAACGAGCACTTGGAGTAGGAGGAGAAGTACGCATATAATGTTTATTGTTTTTTTTTCTCACTGTGTTTGTGAAAGTTGTGTGAAATGATATCTTGTGTTTTAGTGGAGAACAAAACTCTTTGGGTGTGACTTTTCACTTTTCTCTCTTTATTTCTATATGTGTTTCTTTGTTTGTACAATTAAACATATTGTATTTGTGGTGAGTTTTGAAACTTTGTTCACATTGTTATTTATGTTGTTTTTGAACATACACTTAAAAACCTTTGTTAGCGTCAACCTTATATCACAATGCACATAAATACTTAATAATTATTGGTTCTGGTGTCGGCACGATCGTTGACTAGCCGACCCTATATCCGAATTGTATTAATGCCAAAGCAACTCTTCATAATTGTACTCCCTTTCTCACTCTGTTTCTTCTCTCTCTGCTTGCATTTTTTACTCTACCAAGCTGTCCCATCCAAGACCTGCCACTGCCCAAAGTGCCACCACTACAAACGCAGATTTTGGTAAGTTCCAACTTTTCTCTTATTCTTTTCTTCTATTTCTCTTTCGCTCCCTTTGGCTTTCTTTTTTGTTTCATTTCTACGTGCAACTTGCCCCCGCCGTTGGCTTCCATCGCAGCTGGTGTTGATCGATGTTGTAGCTGACATGGCCATCTAGGTAAACCCTCCCTTTTTGTTTCTTTCCCTTTGTCACTTTTTCTCTGTTTGTACATTTTAACATTGTCTTTTTGCACTAGGTTTTGATAATGTGTTGGCTTGATGCTTTGTGGTGTTTGGGAACAAGCCCTTGGAGTTTGCGGTAGGAGGAGAAGTACGCATATAATGTTTATTGTTTTTTTTTCTCACTGTGTTTGTGAAAGTTGTGTGAATTGATATCTTGTGTTTTAGTGGAGAACAAAACTCTTTGGGTGTGACTTTTCACTTTTCTCTCTTTATTTCTATATGTGTTTCTTTGTTTGTACAATTAAACATATTGTATTTGTGGTGAGTTTTGAAACTTTGTTCACATTGTTATTTATGTTGTTTTTGAACATACACTTAAAAACCTTTGTTAGCGTCAACCTTATATCACAATGCACATAAATACTTAATAATTATTGGTTCTGGTGTCGGCACGATCGTTGACTAGCCGACCCTATATCCAAATTGTATTAATGCCAAAGCAACTCTTCATAATTGTACTCCCTTTCTCACTCTGTTTCTTCTCTCTCTGCTTGCATTTTTTACTCTACCAAGCTGTCCCATCCAAGACCTGCCACTGCCCAAAGTGCCACCACTACAAACGCAGATTTCGGTAAGTTCCAACTTTTCTCTTATTCTTTTCTTCTATTTCTCTTTCGCTCCCTTTGGCTTTCTTTTTTGTTTCATTTCTATGTGCAACTTGCCCTCGCCGTTGGCTTCCATCGCAGCTGGTGTTGATCGATGTTGTAGCTGACATGGCCATCCAGGTAAACCCTCCCTTTTTGTTTCTTTCCCTTTGTCACTTTTTTTCTGTTTGTACATTTTAACATTGTCTTTTTGCACTAGGTTTTGATAATGTGTTGGCTCGATGCTTTGTGGTGTTTGGGAACAAGCCCTTGGAGTTTGCGGTAGGAGGAGAAGTACGCATGTAATGTTTATTGTTTTTTTTCTTGCTGTGTTTGTGAAAGTTGTGCGAATTGATATCTTGTGTTTTAGTGGAGAACAAAACTCTTTGGGTGTGACTTTGCACTTTTCTCTCTTTATTTCTATGTGTTTCTCTGTTTGTACAATTAAACAAATTGTATTTGTGGTAAGCTTTGAAACTTTGTTCACATTGTTATGTATGTTGTTTTTGAACATACACTTAAAAACCTTCGTTAGCGTCAACCTCATATCACAATGCCCATAAATACTTAATAATTATTGGTTTTGCTGTCAGCACGGTCGTTGACCAGCTGACCCTATATCCGAATTGTATTAATGCCAAAGCAACTCTTCATAAATGTACTCCTTTTCTCACTCTGTTTCTTCTCTCAATGCTTGCATTTTTTGCTCCGCCATGCCAACGCGTCCAAGACCTGCCATTACGCAATACACCACCACTGCCAATGCAGATTTCGATAAGTTCCAACTTTTCTCTTACGCTTTCCTTCTATTTCTTTTTCGCTCCCTTTGGCTTTCTTTTTTGTTTCATTTCTATGTGCAACTTGCCCCCACCATTGGTTTCCATCGCAGCTGGTGTTGATCGATGTTGTAGCTAACATGGCCATCCAGGTAAACCCTTCCTTTTTATTTCTTTCCCTTTGTCATTTTTTCTCTGTTTGCACATTTTAACATTGTCTTTTTGCACTAGGTTTTGATAATGTGTTGGCTCAATGATTTGCAGTGTTTGGGAACAAGCACTAGGAGTTTACAATAGGAGGACAAGTACGCATATAATGTTCATTGTTTTTTTTCTTGCTATGTTTGTAAAAGTTATGTGAACTGGTATCTTGTTTTTTAGTGGAGAACAAAACTCTCTGGGTGTGACTTTGGACTTTTCTCTCTTTATTTCTATATGTGTTTCTTTGTTTGTACAATTAAACATATTCTTTTTGCGGTGAGTTTTTAAACTTTGTTGACATTGTTATTTATGTTGTTTTTGAACATACACTTAAAAACCATCGTTAGCGTCAACCTCATATCACAATGCCCATAAATACTTAATAATTGTTGGTTTTGGTGTCAGCACGGTTGTTGACCAGCCGACCCAATATTTGAATTATATTAATGCCAAAGCAACTCTTCATAATCGTACTCCCTTTCTCACTTTGTTTTTTCTCTCTCTGCTTGCATTTTTTGCCCTGCCATGCCGTTGCGTCCAAGACCTGCCATTGCCCAATGCGCCACGACTACCAATGCAGATTTCGGTAAGTACCAACTTTTCTCTCACTCTTTGCTTCTATTTTTCTTTCGCTCTTTATTGCTTTTTTTTTTTTCGTTTCTATGTGCAACTTGCCCCAACCGTTGGCTTCCATCGCAGCTGCTGTTGATAGATACTATAGTTGACATGGCCATCCAGGTAACCCCTTACTTTTTCTTTCTTTCACTCTATCTCTCTTTCTTCGTTTGTACATTTTAACATTGTGCTATTGCACTAGGTTTTGATAATGTCTTGGGTCAATGCTTTGTGGTTTTTGGGAGCACACACTAGGAGCTTGCGATAGGAGGACAAGTATGCATATAACATTTATTGTTTTGTATTCTTGCTGCGTTTATGAAAGTTATGTGAATTGATATCTTGTTTTTTAGTGAATAACAAAACTCTTTGGGTGTAACTTTGCACTTTTCTCTCATTATTTCTATCTGTGCTTCTCTATTTGTTCAATTAAACGTATTCTATTTGTGGTGGGTTTTGAAACATTGTTGACATTGTTATTTATGTTGTTTATGAGCGTAACAATAATAACCTTCGTTAGCATCAATCTCATATCACAATGTTAATAAATACTTGATAATTTTTAGTTTAGGTGTCAGCATGGTCGTTAGCCAGCTAACTCTACATCTAAATTATATTAATGCCAAATCAACTATCCGTAATTATACTCCCTTTCTCACTATGTTTCTTCTCTCTCTGCTTGCATTTTTTGCACTACCATGCCGTCCCATGTAAGACCTGCCACTGCCCAATGCGCTATGACTACCAATGCAGATTTCGGTAAGTACCAACTTTTCTCTCACTCTTTGCTTCTATTTCTCTTTCGCTCTCTATTGTTTTCCTTTTTGTTTCGTTTCTATGTGCAACTTGCCCCCGCCATTGGCTTCCATCGCAGCTGCTGTTGATAGGTACTATAGCTGACATGGCCATCCAGGTAACCCCCTACTTTTTCTTTCTTTCACTCTGTCTCTCTTTCTCCGTTTGTACATTTTAACATTGTGTTATTGCACTTGGTTTTGATAATGTCTTGGCTCAATGCTTTGTGGTGTTTGGCAGCGAGCAACAGGAGTTTGCGGTAGGAGGATAGGTATGCATATAGCGTTTATTGTTTTGTATTCTTGCTGTGTTTGTGAAAGTTATGTGAATTGATATCTTGTCTTTTAATGGATAACAAAACTCTTTGGGTGTAACTTTGCACTTTTCTCTCATTATTTCTATCTGTGCTTCTTTGTTTGTTCAATTAAATGTATTCTATTTGTGGTGGGTTTTGAAACATTGTTGACATTGTTATTTATGTTGTTTATGAGTGTAGAAATAAAAACCTTTGTTAGCATCAACCTCATATCACAATGCCAATAAATACTTAATAATTTTTAGTTTAGGTGTTGGCACGGGTGTTAGCTAGCTTACTCTACATCTGAATTATATTAATGCCAACTCAACTATGCATAATTATACTCCCTTTCTCACTATGTTTCTTCTCTTTCTGCTTGCATTTTTTGCTCTACCATGCCGTCCCATGCAAGACCCGCCACTGCCCGAAGCGCCACGACTGCCGATGCAGAGTTTGGTATGTATCGGTTTTTCTCTTACTCATTCTCTCTATTTCTCTTTCGCTCTCTATTGCTTTCTTTTTTGTTTCGTTTCTATGCATAACTTTCCTCCGTCGTGGGCTTCCATCGCTATTTGTAACACCCCAAATTTCAAGTACTAGAAATAAACCACGAGGTAACTCTTAGTAGGACCCTTCCCTTGTGTTATTAGACAAAAGATACCTTAAAAGTGATTCTTATTATATTTCTTACTATTACTGTTTCTATTCTTATTAATATTATATTTATTATTGTTGTTGTATAAGTTGTTGTTGTTATTATTATTATTGTTGTTGTTGTTGTTATTATTATTATTATTGTTATTAATACCTTAGTATTATAAATTAGTAGGAATATTATCATACAACCCAAAATAGCATCTAGGGCCCAATAGGAGACTAAAGCCCACTAAGCCACATACCCACCCACATGTTATAAGAAGAGAATAGAGAAGGAGGATTAGGTTTAGCCGTCACAAATAGAAGAAGAAAGAAGTTAGAGAGAATGAGGAAAAGAAGGGAAGAAGAAGAGGAAGAGAAGGAGGAAGAATAGAAATTGGAGAATCCAAACTCTAGAACTCAACTTTGCATGTCCACAAAGGTGAGTGCTCTCCCCCATGTCGTTCCTTGTTCTTGTTCATCTATTTATCTTTTCCCTCCTCATACCTAAATTTAGGGATTTGATAGGTTTTGAGGGGATTGTGAAGGAGTAAGGAAATTATAGATTAGATTGACCAATTATCGATGTAGAAGAGTGATTAAGAATCTAATTATTTATCTTGAAGCATTTAGAACCCAAAGACAATAGGAAAAATAAATTAAAATTAGTACTTCGGATCCGCCCGGCGGGATTAGATAGTCGCTGGGCGACTTTTCTTCAAGAACTGGATTCTGCGTTTATGCTAGGCACGCGGAGCCGCTGGGCGGGGTGAAATACCCGCTGGGCGGGTTCGCTGGACCGCTGGGCGGGACTTCCGTTCTGCTGGGCGAATACGACTTTTGTTATTCCGTTCTTTGTGTTTATGAGCTCCTCTTTGCAGTTTTTAACTCATTGTTGTTTGTTTTCTTATGCCTTGTTGAGGTTATATTGAATGATTATTATTTACCTTGAAAGAAACTGAGTGTGATGTGAAATTGTGTCAATGTTTCATGATAAAAGTCTATAAAAAGTTGTAAGCATTATTTGTGACCATGCATCATAACATTTGAGTTATGTGATGAGGAAAGTATGTAGGAATCTGGCTGGTGGAGGCCGTGATGGGTTGTCTAACCTTAGCCTTAGGGGTTATCCGGTTGGGAAAACTCCAATGGTCCATGCTGATCCCATGGAGCCGGGGCGTACTGGCAAAACTGGGTAACCCTGACTAGTCACCGGGGGATATCATGCTAGTTGAGGGTGCGAAAGCCGAAGGCATCGGTACCGATGACGCTTCTTATGGCCTGCATTTACTCCTAGTCTACTTTCCGAAAAGTTTAGGTTAGTACCACATGTGCATGAGTAGAGGTTTAGGAACATAGCACGCATATGTATCTTGTTATAGTGTGATATGTTAGAGTGTGCTATGTTGTAATTATGTGAATTCTATGTGACCCTATTTATGTGAATTCTATGTAAGAATGTAATTGTGCCTTGTGATGAAATGTTAAAGTTGTGGACATGTGATCATATCTTGCACGAGTGTCGTTCCTGTTTGATAAAACAAAACGAGGTATATGTCTAGTTACTAGACAAAGAATGTGAAACAATTATATGCTTGTAATTGGAATTGTGTTTACTACCTTAAGGATAAGTGAGAAGCTAACCTTAGGATAGTGTTATGAGGGTTCTAGTTGGATAATAATAGTTGTGAATAAGATAGAGGAAGGGTGAATTCCCTCATGGCATAATAGAAAGGTATAAGACAAGTAAGAGAGAGAATGAAATAAGAGTATTTTAGGATGTCTGTAACCTTAGACTTGACCCTAGGGGACAGCTTTGAATATTAAAAGGAAGAAGAGTAAATTCTAAAGAGGGTTTTGGGTAAGAAAGTATAAATAATGAGGATGAGTTCTTAAGTTAAGAATGAGATAGTAAACCAATATAATAGTTGTGAGAATGAGAGAGCAATTAACAGAGAGTATTGACTGTTGAAAGGTGTAGACTCAACCATAGGTATGGATAATTATGAGAAACCCTATGAGGCTAAAGCCATGAGAGATAAGTAATGAAGGTTGTCCGAATAGAAGAGTCTAACCTAGCCGTAGAGTCCTTAGAGCACTCACTGAGACATTATGTCTCATTCCTTTAAGTTTTCCCTTTTCAGGATACAGGTGAAGACACGCGTAGATGGAGCTTGGAGTCATATGCAAGAAAACGTAGTCTAGTTTATATTATGTTTTTGTATTCTTCTTTATATTTTGTACGATACCTTCAGGTGATAGATGAGTTATATTTGGCATGTATATTTTTTTTTATTGTATTGTTCGTATATAATATTTAATTATATTTATGAGTAGTATTTGTATGTTGTTTCTACCTTTTTCAGTTGTTTTTTTTTTAAATCTAGACCTAGTTACGGTAATGCCCCTTAGGGTGTTACACTATTGGTGTTGATCGATGCTATAGCTGACATGGCTATCCAAGTAACCCCCACTTTTTCTTTCTTTCGCTCTGTCTCTCTTTCTCTATTTGTATGTTTTAACATTGTGTCATTGCAATGTGTTTTCATAATGTGTGGGCTCAATGCTTTGTGGTGTTTAGGAGCGAGCAATAGGAGTTTGCGATAGGAGGACAAGTATGCATATAGCATTTATTCTTTTGTTTTCTTGCTGTGTTTGTGAAAGTTATGTGAATTGATATCTTGTCTTTTAGTGGATAACAAGACTCTTGGGGTGCAACCTTACACTTTTCTCTCATATTTCTATCTGTGTTTCTCTATTTTTTCAATTAAATGTATTCTATTTGTGGTGGGTTTTAAAACTTTGTTGACATTGTTATTTATGTTGTTTATGAGTGTAGAAATAAAAACCTTTGTTAGCGTCAACCTCATATCACAATGCCAATAAATACTACATCATTGTTAGTTTAGGTTTCGGCACGGTCGTTGGTCGGCTGACCCTATATCTGAATTATATTAATGGCAAATCAACTGCTCATAATTATACTCCCTTTCGCACTATGTTTCTTCTCTCTCTGCTTGAATTTTTTTCTCTGCCATGTCATCGCATCCAAGACCCGCCAATGCCTAAAGTGCCACGACTGCCAATGCAAATTTTGGTATGTACCCATTTTTCTTTCACTCTTTCTTTCTATTTCTCTTTCGCTCTCTATTGCTTTCTCTTTTGTTTTGTTTCTATGTGTAACTTGCCCTCGCCGTTGGCTCCCATCACGGCTGGTGTTGATAGATGTTGTAGCTGAGATGGCCATCCAGGTAACTCCTCACTTTTTCTTTCTATTGCTTCGTCTCTGTTTCTCTGTTTGCACATTTTCATATTGGTTGCTGCACCAGGTTTTGATAATGTGTTGGCTCAATGCTTTGTGGTGTTTGGGAGCGAGCAATAAAAGTTTGTGGTAGGAGGACAGGTATGCATATAATGTTTATTGTTTTGTTTTCTTGTTGTTTTTGTGAAAGTTGTGTGAATTGATATCTTGTTTTTTAGTAGAGAACAAAACTCTTTGGGTCTGACTTTGCACTTTTCTCTCTTTATCTCTATCTATGTTTCTCTGTTTGTACGATTAAATGTATTGTATTTGTGGAGTGGCATTAATATAATTTGGATATATGGTCGGCTGGTCAACAACTGTGCCTACTCCAAAACCAACAATTATCGTGTTATTATTGGCATTGTCAAGTGAGCTTGACACTAACAAAGATATTTAAGTGTACGCTCAAAAACAACGTAAACAACCATGTCAACAAAGTTTCAAAACCCACCACAAATAAAATACATTTAATGGGACAAACAGAGATACACATATAGAAATAAAGTTAGAAAGGTGCAAAGTCACACCAAAAGAGTTTTGTTCTCCACTAAAAAACAAGATATCAATTCACACAACTTTCACAAATACAGCAAGAAAACAAAACAATAAACATTATATGCATACCTATCCTCCTACACAAACTCCTAGTGTGGACTCCCAAACACCACAAAGCATTGAGCCAACACATTATCAAAATCCAGTGCAATAAGACAATGTTAAAATATGCAAATAGAGAAAGAGAGACAAAGCAAAATAAAGAAAAAGTAAGGGGTTACCTAGATGGCCAAGTTAGCTACAGCATCGATCAACACTAGCAGCGATGGAAGCCAACGGCGAAGGCAAGTTACGCATAGAAACAAAACAAAATAGAAAGCAATAAAGAGCGAAAGAGATACAAAAGGACAGAGTAAGAGAAAAGTTGGTACTTACTAAAATTTGCATTGGCAATGGTGGCGCTCGAGTAGTGGCGGGTCTTGGACGCGACAGCATAACAGAGTAAAAAATACAAGCAAATTGGGAAGAAACATAGTGAGAAAGTAAGTATAGTTATGTAGAGTTGCTTTGGCATTAATATAATTCGGATACAGAGTTGGCTGGTCAACGACGGTGCCGACACTAACACCAATAATTATTCAGTATTTATTGACATTATGATATGACATTGACATTAATGAAAATATTTAAGTGTACGATCAAAAACAATAAAAATAACATTGTCAACAAACTGCATAACTGTACTCCCTTTCTCACTATGTTTCTTTTCTCTCTATTTGCATTTTTTGCCCTATTATGCCGTCGTGTCCAAGACCTGCCACTGCCCGAAGCGCCACCACTGCCGAAGCAGATTTCGGTAAGTACAGGCTTTTCTCTTACTCATTCCTAGAATTTCTCTTTCGCTCTATATTGCTTTCTCTTTTGTTGCGTTTCTATGTGCAACATGCCCCCATCGTTGGCTTCCATCGCAGGTGGTGTTGATCGATGTTGTAGCTAGCATAGCCATCCAGGTAACTCCTCCCTTTTTCTATATTTTGCTTTGTCTATCTTTCACTATTTGCACATTTTGACATTGTGTTATTACACTGGGTTTTGATAATGTGTTGGCTCAAAGCTTTGTGGTGTTTGGGAGTGAGTAATAGGAGTTTGTGATAAGAGGACAGGTATGTGTATAATGTTTTTTTTTTCTTGCTGTGTTTGAGGAAGTTCTGTGAATTGATATCTTGTTTTTTAGTGGAGAACAAAACTCTTTAGGTCTGACTTTGCACTTTTCTCTCTTTATTTCTATTTATGTTTCTCTGTTTGTACAATAAATGTATTATATTTATGGAGTGGCATTAATATACTTTGGATATAGGGTCGTGGTCAACGACCGTGCCAACACCAAAACCAACAATTATCATGTATTATTGGCATTGTGAAATGAGCTTGATACTAATGAAGATATTTAAGTATACGCTCAAAAACAACATAAACAACCATGTCAACAAAGTTTCAAAACCCACCATAAATAAAATACATTTAATGGGACAAACAAAGATACACAGATAGAAATAGAGTTAGAAAAGTGCAAAGTCACACCAAAAGAGTTTTGTTCTCCACTAAAAAACAAGACATCAATTCACACAACTTTCACAAATACAGCAAGAAAACAAAATAATAAACATTATATGCATACCTATCCTCCTACCGCAAACTCCTAGTATGCGCTCCCAAACACCACAAAGCATTGAGCCAACACATTATCAAAACCCAATGCAATAAGACAATGTTAAAATGTGCAAACAGAGAAAGAGTAAGAGAAAAGCCAGTAATAACTGAAATCTGCACTGGCAGTGGTGGCACTCAGGCAGTGGTGGGTCTTGGACGCAACAGCATGGCAGATATCTAGCCGTATTTGTGAAAGTTGTGTGAATTGATATCTTGTTTTTTAGTGGAGAATGGAACTCTTTGGGTGTGACTTTGCACTTTTATCTCTTTATTTCTATATGTGTTTCTCTGTTTGTGCAATTAAACGTATTGTATTTGTGGTGGGTTTTGAAACTTTGTCGACATTGTTATTTATGTTGTTTTTGAGCGTACACTTAAAAATCTTTGTTAACGACAACCTCATATGACAATGCCAATTAATACTTAATAATTGTTGGTTTTGGTATCAGCATGGTCGATGAACTGCCGACCCTAGATCCGAATTATATAAATGCCAAAGCAACTTTGCATAATTGTACTCCTTTCTCACTGTGTTTCTTTTCTCTTTGATTGCATTTTTTGCTCTTCCATGTCGTTGCGTCCAAGACCCATCACTACCTGAAGCACTAGCATTGTCGACGTTGATTTCAGTAAGTATAGGCTTTTCTCTTACTCTTTCCTTCTATTTCTATTTTACTCTATATTGCGTCCTCTTTTGTTGAGTTTCTATGTGCAACATGCCCCCACCATTAGCTTCCATTGTAGCTGGTGTTGATTGATGCTGTAGCTGGCATGGCCATCTAGGTAACCCCTCCCTTTTTCTATATTTCGCTTTGTTTATCTTTCACTATTTGCACATTTTGACGTTGTGTTATTACACTGGGTTTTGATAATGTGTTGGCTCAATGCTTTGTGGTATTTGGGAGCGAGCACTAGGAGTTTGCGGTAGGAGGACAGGTATGCACATAATGTTTATTGTTTTGTTTTCTTGCTGTGTTTGTGAAAGTTGTGTGAATTGATATCTTCTTTTTTAGTGGAGAACAAAACTCTTTTGATGTGACTTTGCACTTTTCTCTCTTTATTTCTACCTATGTCTCTCTTTTTGTACAATTAAACTTGTTGGATTTTTGGTGGGTTTTGAAACTTTGTTGAAATTGTTATTTATGTTGTTTTTGAGCATACTCTTAAAAATATTCATAAGCGTCAACCTCATGTCACAATGTCAATAAATACTTAATAATTGTTAGTTTTTGTGTCAGTACGGTTGTTCACCAGCCAACCCAATATCCGAATTATATTAATGCCAAACCAACTCTGCATAATTGTACTCCCTTTCTCACTATGTATCTTTTCTCTCTGCTTGCATTTATTGCACTGCCATGCCATGGCATCTAAGACCTGCCACTACTCGAAGAGCCACCACTGCCGACGCAGATTTTGGTCAGTACTAGCTTTTTTCTTACTCTTTCCTTCAATTTGTCTTTCACTCGCTATTGCTTCCTCTTGGTTTTTGTTTCTATGCGCAACTTCCCCTTGTCATTGGCTTCCATCACAGCTGGAGTTGATCAATGTTGTAGCTGACATGGCCATCCAAGTAACCCCTGTAACGTCTGGCTACTTTTTAGGATTGAAGACTGTCCCTACAAACCAATACAAGACTTTTTAGCGTGCTTTGTCCTCACTCACACGCTTCCTGGAAAACTTTCCAGGAGGTCACCCATCCCAAAATTGCTCCAAGTTAAGCACGCTTAACTATGAAGTTCTTAAGTGATGGGCTACCGAAAAGTAGATGCACCTTGTTAATATAGGTAGCACTTATTAATTCCATTAAGTTATCCTTAACTATACAGTCCCATACTTGCACAACCTCTGGATCCCTCTCATTCCGGTGTGCATTCAATTCATTCATGTGTCTCTCCCGCTGGAAGCCTGCCAGGAGCTGCTCTTTGTCCGTGCCTCATCTTTTTGCAACGACGATCACTCCCTGCCCTCGTCAGCTCCCGAAATGTTACAACCCCTCACTTTTTCTTTCTTTCACTTTGTCTCTCTTTCTTTGTTTTCACATTTTAACATTGTCGTATTGCCCTGAGTTTTGATAATGTGTTAGCTCAATGCTTTGTGGTGTTTGGGAGCACACACTAGGAGTTTGCAGTAGGAGGACAGGTGTGCATATAGTGTTTATTGTTTTGTTTTCTTATTGTGTTTGTGAAAGTTGTGAATTGAAATCTTGTTTTTTAGTGGAGAACAAAACTCTTTGGGTGTGACTTTGCACTTTTCTCCCTTTATTTCTATCTGTGTTTCCCTATTTGTATAGTTAAACATATTGTATTTGTGCTGGGCTTGTAAACTTTGTTGACATTTTTATTTATATTGTTGTTGAGCGTACACTCAAAAATCTTCGTTAGCGTCAACCTTATATCACAATGTCAATACATACTTAATAATTGTTGGTTTTCGTGTGGCATGTTCGTTGAACTGCCGACCCTATATCCGAATTATATTAATGCCAAAGCAACTCTGCATAATTTTTCTCCCTTTCTCACTATGTTTTTTTTCTCTCTGCTTGCATTTTTTGCTCTGCCATGCTATTGCGTCCAAGACCCGTAACTACCGAGGTGCCACCACTACTGACGTAGATTTCGATAAGTATCGACATTTCTCTTACTTTTTCCTTCAATTTCTCTTTCACTCTCTATTGCTTTCTCTTTTGTTTTGTTTCTGTGCACAACTTGCCCCTGCTGTTGGCTTCCATTGCAGTTGGTGTTTATCGATGCTGTAGCTGACATGGCCATCTAGGTAACCCCTTTTTTTTTTTTATTTCATTTGTCTCTCTTTTCTATTTGCACATTTTAAAATTGTCTTATTGCACTGGGTTTTACTAATGTGTTAGCTCAATGCTTTGTGGTGTTTGGCAACGCGCACTAGGAGCTTGTGGAAAGAGGACAGGTATGGATATAATGTTTATCATTTGGTTTTCTTGCTTTGTTTTTGAATGCTGTGTGAATTGATATGCTTTTTTTTAGTGGAGAACAAAACTCTTTGGGTTTGGCTTTGCACTTTTCTCCTTTATTTCTATTTGTGTTTCTCTATTTGTATAATTAAATGTATTGTATCTGTGGAGTGTCATTAATCTAATTTGAATATAGGGTCAGCTGGTTAACGATTGTGCCGACACAAAAATCAACAATTATTATGTATTTATTGGCATTGTGAAATGAGGTTTACACTAAAGAAGATATTTAGGTGTACACTAAAAAACTAGATAACAATGTCAACAAAATTTCAAAACCCAACACAAATAAAACACCTTTAATTGGACAAACAAAGATAAATATATAGAAACTAAGATAGAAAAGTGCAAAGTCACAGCCAAAGAGTTTTGTTCTCCACTAGAAAAAATATATCAATTCACACAACTTTCACAAACACATCAAGAAAACGAAACAATAAGCATTATATGCATACCTGTCCTCGTACAACAAACTGATAATGCATGCACCCAAACAGCATAAAGCATTGAGCCAACACATTATCAAAACCTAGTGCAATAAGACAATGTTAAAATGTGCAAATAAAGAAAGAGAGACAAAGCAAAATAAAGAAAAGTGAAGGATTACCTAGATGGCCTTGTCAGCTATAGCATCGATCAACATTAGCTACGATGGAAGCCAACAACGAGGGCAAGTTACGCATAGAAACGAAACAAAAGAGAAAGCAATAATAAAGAGTGAAATAGAAATAGGAGGAAAGAGTAAGAGAAAAGCGGGTACTTATCGAAATCTTCGTTGACAGTGGTGGCGGTTGGGGCAGTGGCGGGTCTTGGACACGACGGCATGGCATAGCAAAAAACGCAAGCAGAGAAGGAACAAACATAGTGAGAAAGGGAGTACAGTTATGCAGAGTTGCTTTCACATTAATATAATTTGGATATAGAGTCGAATGGTCAACGACAGTGCTGACACTAACACCAACAATTATTAAATATTTATTAGCGTTGTAATATAAGGTTGACACTAACGAAGATATTTAAGTGTATGCTCAAAAAATACATAAATAACAATGCCAACAAACTGCATAACTGTACTCCCTTTCTCACTATGTTTCTTTTCTCTCTACTTGCATTTTTTGCTCTGCCATGCTGCCGCGCCTAAGACCTGCCACTACCCGAAGTGCCACCACCACCGACGCAGATTTTGAAAAGTACTGGCTTTTCTCTTACTCTTTCCTTCAATTTCTATTTCGCCCTATATTGCTTTCTCTTTTGTTTCGTTTTATGTGCAACATTCCCCCTCCGTTGGCTTCCACCGCAGCTAGTGTTGATCAATGTTGTAGCTAACATGGCCATCCAGGTAACCCGTCACTTTTTCTTTCTTTAGCTTTGTCTCTCTTTCTCTACTTGCACATTTTAACATTGTCTTATTGCACTGGGATTTAATAATGTTTTGGCTGAATGCTTAATGGTGTTTGAGAGCACGCACTATGAGTTTGCAATAGGAGGACTGGTATGCATATAATGTTTATCGTTTTGATTTCTTGTTGTGTTTGTGAAAGTTGTGTGAATTGATATCTTGTTTTTTAGTGGAGAACAAAACTCTATGGGTGTGACTTTGCACTTTTCTCTCTTTATTCCTATCTGTGTTTCTCTCTATGTACAATTAAACGTATTGTATTTGAGGTAGGTTTTGAAACTTTGTTGACATTGTTATTTATGTTGTCCTAAAGTGTACACTTAAAAATCTTCATTAGTGACAACCTCATATCACAATGCCAATAAATACTTAATAATTGTTGGTTTTGATGTCAGCATAGTTGTTGAATTGTCGACCCTATATTCGAATTATATTAATGCCAAAGCAACTCTGCATAATTGTACTCCTTTTCTCACTATGTTTCTTTTCTCTCTACTTGCATTTTTTGCTCTGCCATGCCATCTCATCCAAGACCCGCCACTCTTGAGGCGCCACCATTGCCGACGCAGATTTCAGTAAGTACAGGCTTTTCTCTTACTCTTTCCTACAATTTCTATTTCGCTCTCAATAGCTTTCTCTTTTGTTGCATTTCTATGTGCAACTTGGCCCTGCCATTGCCTTCCATCGCAGCTGGTGTTGATCAATGCTGTAGCTGGCATGGCCTTCCAGGTAACCCCTCACTTTTTCTTTATTTTGCTTTGTCTCTCTTTCTTTGTTTGCACATTTTAACATTGTCTTATTACACAAGGATTTGATAATGTGTTGGCTCAATGCTTTGTGGTGTTTGGGAGCACACACTAGGAGTTTGCAATAGGAGGACAGATATGCATATAATGTTTATTGTTTTGTTTTCTGGTTGTGTTTGTGAATGCTGTGTGAATTGATATCTTGTTTTTTAGTGGAGAACAAAACTCTTTGGGTGTGACTTTGTACTTTTCTCTCTTTATTTCTATATGTGTTTCTCTATTTGTACAATTAAATGTATTGTATTTGTGGTGGGTTTTGAAACTGTGTTGACATTGTTATTTATGTTGCTTTTGAGCCTACTCTTAAAAATCTTCGTTAACGTCCACCTCATGTCATAATGCCAATAAATACTTAATAATTGTTGACCAGCTGACCCTATATACGAATTATATTAATGCCAAACCAACTCTGCATAATTATACTCACTTTAAACTATGTTTCTTCTCCCTCTACTTTGCCTTGCCATGGCGTCCAAGACCTACCACTGCCCGAAGCGCCACCACTGTCGACGTTGATTTCAGTAAGTACCAACTTTTCTCTTATTCTTTCCTTCAATTTGTTTGTCGCTCTCCATTACTTCCTCTTTTGTTTCATTTCTATGCGCAACTTCCCTTTGCCGTTGGTTTCCATCGCAACTGGAGTTGATCGATGTTGTAGATAACATGGTCATCTAGGTAACCTCTCACTTTTTGTTTCTTTCGCTTTGTCTCTCTTTCTCTGTTTACACATTTCAACACTGTCTTATTGCACTGGGTTTTGATAATGTGTTGCCTCAATGCTTTGTAGTGTTTGGGAGCACGCACTACGAGTTTGCGGTAGGAGGACAAGTATGCATATAATGTTTATTGTTTTGTTTTCTTGTTATGTTTGTGAAAGTAATGTGAATTGATATCTTGTTTTTTAGTAGAGAACAAAACTCTTTGGGTGTGACTTTGCACTTTTCTCTCTTTATTTCTATCTGCATTTCTCTGTTTGTACAATTAAATGTATTGTACTTGTAGTGGGTTTTGAAACTTTGTTGACATTGTTATTTATGTTGTTTTTAAGCATACACTTAAAAATCTTCATTACCGTCAACCTCATATCACAATGCCAATGAATACTTGAAAATTGTTGGTTTTTGTGTCAGCACGGTCGTTGAACTACCGACCCTATATCCAAATTATATTAATGCCAAAGCAACTCTGCATAATTGTACACCATTTCTCACTATGTTTCTTTTCTCTTTGCTTGCATTTTTTGCCCTGCCATGCCATCGAATTCAAGACCTGCCATTGCCCAAGGCGTAACCACTACTGACGCAAATTTCAGTTAGTATCAGCTTTTCTCTTACTTTTTCCTTCAATTTCTCTTTCACTCTCTATTGCTTTCTCTTTTGTTTCATTTCTATGCAAAACTTGTCCTCGCTGTTGGCTTCCATCGTAGCTGCTGTTGATCAACGCTACAACTGAGATGGCCATCTAGGTAACCCCTTATTTTTTCTTTATTTCGCTTTGTCTCTCTTTTTTTGTTTGCATATTTTAACATTGTCTTATGGCACTGGGTTTTGATAATGTGGCGCTTGGGGCAGTGGTGGGTCTTGGACGCAATAGCTTGACAGAGCAAAAAACTCAAGCAGAGAGGGAAGAAACGTAGTGAGAATTGGAGTACAGTTATGCAGAGTTGCTTTGACATTAATATAATTTAGATATAGAGTCGGTTGGTCAACGACAGTGCCGACATTAACACCAATAATTATAAAGTATTTATTAGCATTGTGATATGAGGTTGACAATAACGAAGATATTTAAGTGTACACTACAAAATAACACCAATAACAATGTCAACAAACTGCATAACTATATTCCCTTTCACACCATGCTTCTTTTTTCTCTACTTGCATTTTTTTCTTTGCCATGCCGCCGCGCCTAAGACCACCACTGCCTGAAGCGCCATCATTGTCGACCCAGATTTCGGTAAGTACCGGCTTTTCTCTTACTATTTCCTTCAATTTCTCTTTCGCTTTCTATTACTTTCTCTTTTGATTCGTTTTTATGTGCAACTTGTCCCCGTTGTTGGCTTCCATTGCAACTGGTGTTGATCAATGTTGTAGCTGACATGGCCATCCAGGTAACCCATCACTTTTTTTCTTGACCTTTGTCTCTCTTTCCTTGTTTGCACTTTTAACATTGTCTTATTGCACTGGGTTTTCATAATGTGTTGGCTCAATGCTTTATGGTGTTTGGGAGCGCGCACTAGGAGTTTGCGGTCGGAGGATAGGTATACATATAATGTTTATTATTTTGTTTTCTTATTATGTTTACAAAAGTTGTGTGAATTGATATCTTGTTTTTTAGTGGAGAATAAAACTCTTTGTGTGTGACTTTGCACTTTTCTCTCTTTTTTTCTATCTGTGTTTCTCCTTTTGTACTGTTAAACGTATTGTATTTGTGGTGGATTTTGAAACTTTGTTGACATTGTTATTTATGTTGTTTTTGAAGCTACCCTTAAAAACCTTTGTTAGCGTCAATCTCATATCATAAAGCTAATAAATACTTAATAATTTTTGGTATTATTGTCGGAACGGTTGCTGACCAGCCAAACCTATATCCGAATTACATTAATGCCAAAGCAACTTTGCATAACTATAGTCCCTTTCTCACTATGTTTCTTCCCTCTCTACTTGCATTTTTTTCTCTACCATGCCATTGCGTCCAAGACCCGCCACTACCCGAAGTGCCACCACTACTAATGCAGATTTCGGTAAATACCAATTTTTCTCTTTCTCTTTCCTTCTATTTCTGCTTCGCTCTCTATTGCTTTCTCTTTTGTTTTGTTTCTATGTGCAACTTGCCCCGTCGTTGGCTTCCATCGCAGCTAGTGTTGATCATGCTACAGCTGACATGGCCATCCAGGTAGCCCCTCACTTTTTCTTTATTTTGCTTTGTCTATCTTTCTCTGTTTGCACATTTTAACATTGTGTCATTGCACTGGGTTTTGATAATATGTTGGCTCAACGCTTTTGGTGCTTCGGAGCGCGCGCTAGGAGTTTGTAGTAAAAGGATAGGTATGCATATAATGTTTATAGTTTTGTTTTCTTACTATGTTTTTGAAAGTTGTGTGAATTGATATTTTGTTTTTTTGTGGAGAACAAAACTCTTTGGGTGTGACCTTACACTTTTCTCTTCTTTTTTCTATTTGTGTTTCTCTGTTTATACAATTAAATGGATGGTATTTATGGATGGCATTAATATAATTCGGATATAGGGTCGGCTAGTCAACGACCATGCCGACACCAAAACTAACAATTATTATGTATTTATTGGCATTGTGATATGATGTTGACCCTAACGAAGGTTTTTAAGTGTACACTCAAAAACAACATAAACAACAATGTCAACAATGTTTCAAAACCCACCACAAATACAATACATTTAATTGGACAAACAGAGAAAAACAAATAGAAATAGAGATACTGTAGTGAAAAGTCACACCAAAAGTGTTTTGTTCTCCACTTAAAATCAAGATATCGATTCACGTAACTTTTACAAGCATAGCAAGAAAACAAAACAATTAACATTATAAGTCATACCTGTCCTCCTACAGCAAACTCCTAGTGTGCTTTCCAAAACACCACAAAGCATAGAGCCAACACATTATCAAAACCAATGCAATAAGACAATGTTAAAATGTGCAAGCAATGAAAGAGAGACAAAGCAAAAGAAAAAAAAAGTGAGGAGTTACCTGGATAGCCATGTTAGCTACAAGCATTGATCAAGACTACCTACGGTGGAAGCCAATAGCGGGGCAAGTTACACATAGAAACGAAACAATAGAGAAGCATAAGAGTAAGAGAAATTAAAGGAAAGAGTAAGAGAAAAGCTAATACTTACCAAATCTGCAGTCGACAGTGGTGGCGCTTCGAGCAGCAGCGAGTCCTAGACGTAACGGCATGGCAATTCAAAAATCGCAAGTAGAGAGGGAAGAAACATAGTGAGAAAGGGAGTACAGTTATGCAAAGTTGCTTTGGCTTTAATATAATTAGGATATAGAGCCGGCTGGTCAACAATAGTACTGGCACTAACACAAACAATTATTAAGTATTTATTGGCATTGTGATATAAGGTTGATACTAACGAAGATATTTAAGTGTACACTCAAAAATAACATAAATAACGATGTCAACAAACTGTATAACTATACTCCCTTTCTCACTATGTTTATTCTCTCTCTGCATACATTTTTTGCACAGACATGCCATCGTGTCCATAACCTGCCACTACCCGAAGCGCCACCATTGCCAACATAGATTTCGTTAAGTATCGGCTTTTCTCTTACGTCATTCCTTCTATTTCTCTTTAACTCTCTATTGCCTTCAATTTTTTTCCGTTTTTACGAGAAACTTGCACCCGTCGTTGGCTTCCATCACAGCTAGTGTTGATCGATGCTGTAGCTAACATGCCCATCTAGGTAACCCCTCACTTTCTCTTTCTATCGCTTCGTCTCTATCTCTCTGTTTGCAAATTTTAACATTGTTATTGCACTAGGTTATGATAATGTGTTGGCAAAATGCTTTGTGTGTTTGGGAGCGAGCAACAGGAGTTTACAATAGGATGACAAGTATGCATATAAAGTTTATTGTTTTGTTTTCTTGCTGTGTTTCTGAAAGTTGTGTGAATTGATTATTGTTTTTTAGTAGAGAACAAAACCCTTTAGGTGTGACTTTGCACTTTTCTCTCTTTATTTCTATCTGTGTTTCTCTATTTGTACAATTAAACATATTGTATTTATTGTGGGTTTTGAGACTTTGTCGAAATTGTTATTTATGTTGTTTTTGAGCGTACACTTAAAATCCTTCGTTAGTATCAACCCCATGCCACAATGGCAATAAATATTTCATAATTGTTGGTTTTGGTGTGGCCACGGTCGTTGCCTAGCCGATGCTATATCCAAATTATATTAATGCCAAAGCAACTCTGCATAATTGTACCCCTTTTCTCACTATGTTTCTTCTCTCTTTGCTTGTAATTTTTGCTCTGCTATGCCGTCGTGTCAAGGACCCACCACTGCCCAAAGCACCACCACTGCTGACGCAAATTTCCGTAAGTATTGACTTTTCTCTTACTCTTACCTTATATTTCTCTTTCAATCTCTGTTGCTTTCTTTTTTGTTTCGTTTATATGTGCAACTTCCCCTGCCATTGGCTTCCATTGCAGCTAGTGTTGATCGATGTTGTGGCCGACAAAGGCATCCAGGTAACGCCTCACTTTCTCTTTCTTTCGCTTTGTCTCTCATTCTCTGTTTGCACATTTTAACATTGTGTTATTGCACTGGGTTTTGATAATGTGTTGGCTCAATGCTTTGTGGTGTTTGGGAGCACGCACTAGGAGTTTGTGGTAGGAGGACAGGTATGCATATAATGTTTATTGTTTTGTTTTCTTGCTGTGTTTCTGAAAGCTGTGTGAATTAATATCATGTTTTGTAGTGGAGAACAAAACTCTTCAGGTGTGACTTTGCACTTTTCTCTCTTTATTTCTATCTGTGTTTCTTTGTTTGTACAATTAAACATATTGTATTTGTGGTTGGTTTTGAAACTTTGTTAACATTGTTATTTATGTGGTTTTTTGAGCGTACACTTAAAATCCTTCGTTAGCGTCAACCCTATATCACAATGCCAATAAATACTTAATAATTGTTGGTTTTGGTGTAGGCACGGTCATTGACCAGCTGACCCTATATCCCAATTGTATTAATACCAAAGCAACTCTACATAACTGTACTCCCATTCTCACTATGTTTCTTCCTTCTCTGTTTGTATTTTTTGCTCTGCCATGCCGTCACGTCCACAACCTGCCACTGTCGAAATCGCCACCACTGCCGATGTAGATTTTGGTAAGCACCAACTTTTCTCTTACTCTTTCCTTCTATTTCTCTTTCGCTCCCTATGGCTTTCTTTTATGTTTCCCCTCTATGTGCAACATGCCCCCTGCCGTTGGCTTCCATCACAACTAGTTTTGATCGATGCTGTAGCTGACATGGCCATCTAGGTTACCCTCACCTTTTCTTTCTTTGCATTTTTTCTCTTTTTCTCTGTTTGCACATTTTAACATTGTCTTTTTGCACTAGGTTTTGATAATGTGTTACCTCAATGCTTTCGGGTGTTGGGGAACGAGCACTAGGAGTTTGCGGTAGGACAAGTATGCATATAATGTTTATTGGTTTTTATTCTTGCTATGCTTGTGAAAGTTGTGTGAATTGATATCTTGTTTTTTAGTGGAGAAAAAACTCTTTGGGTGTGATTTTGCACTTTTCTCTACTTATTTCTTTATATGTTTTTCTGTTTATACAATTAAACGTATTGTATTTGTGGTGGGTTTTGAACCTTTGTTCACATTGTTATTTATGTTGTTTTTGAAGGTACCCTTAAAAACCTTTGTTAGCGTCAACCTCATATCACAATTCCAATAAATACTTAATTGTTGGCTTTGGTGTCGACACGGTCGTTGACCAGCCGACCCTATATCCGAATTGTATTAATGCCAAAGTAACTCTGCATAGTTATACTTCCTTTCTCAATATGTTTCTTCTTTCTCTGCTAGCATTTTTTGTCCTACCATGCAATCGCATACAAGACCCGCCACTACCCGAAGCGTCACCACTGTCGACGCAAATTTTGGCAAGTATCAACTTTTCTCTTACTCTTTCCTTCTACTTCTCTTTCGGTCTCTATTGCTTTCTTTTTTGTTTTGTTTCTATGTGCAACTTGCCCCCGCCATTGGCTTCCATCGTAGCTAGTGTTGATCGATGCTGTGGCTAATAATGCCATCCAGGTAACCCCTCAATGTTTCTTTCTTTCGCTTTGTCTTTCTTTCTCTATTTGCACATTTTAACATTATGTTATTGTACTAGGTTTTGATAATGTGTTGACTCAATGCTTTGTAGTGTTAGGGAGCGAGCAATAGGAGTTTGTGGTAAGAGGACAGGTATGCATACAATGTTTATTGTTTTGTTTTCTTGCTGTGTTTGTGAAAGTTATGTGAATTGATATCTTGTTTTTTAGTGGATAACAAAACACGTTTGGTGTAACTTTGCACTTTTCTCTCATTATTTCTATCTGTGTTTCTCTGTTTGATCAATTAAACGTATTGTATTTGTGGTGGGTTTTGAAACTTTGTTGACATTGTTATTTATTTTGTTTATGAGCATAGAATTAAAAACCTTCGTTGGCGTCAACAACATATCACAATGCCAATAAATACTTAATAATTGTTAGTTTTTGTGTTGGCACGGTCATTGACCAGCTGACCCTATATCCGAATTATATTAATGCCAAAGCAACTATGCATAATTACACTCCCTTTCTCACTATGTTTCTTCTCTCTCTGCTTGCATTTTTTTCTCTACCATGCTGCCACATCCAAGACTAGCCACTATCAGAAGCGCCACGACTGCCGAAGCATATTTCAATATTACCGCTTTTCTCTAACTCTTTCCTTCAATTTCTCTTTCGCTCTCTATTGCATTCTATTTTGTTTTGTTTCTATGCGCAACTTTCCCCCGCCGTTGGCTTCCATCGTAGCTAGTGCTGATCGATGCTACAGCTGACATGGCCATCCAGGTAACCCCTCACTTTTTCTTTCTTTTTCTTTGTCTCGATTTCTCTGTTTGCACATTTTAACATTGTGTTATTGCACCGGTTATGCTAATGTGTTGGCTTAATGCTTTATGTGTTTGGGAGCAAGCAATAGGAGTTTGCGATAAGAGGACATGTATGCATATAATGTTTATTGTTTTGTTTTCTTACTGTGTTTCTGAAAGTTGTGTGAATTGATATCTTGTTCTTTAGTGGAGAACAAGACTCTTTAGGGTGTGACTTTGCACTTTTCTCTCTTTATTTCTATCTATGTTTCTCTATTCGTACAATTAAATGTATTGTATTTATGGAGTAGCATTAATATAATTCAGATATAGGGTCTGCTGATCAACAACCGTGCCAACACCAAAACCAACAATTATCATGTATTTATTGGCATTGTGAAATGAGCTTGACAATAATGAAGATATTTAAGTGTATGCTCAAAAACAACATAAATAACCATGTCAACAAAGTTTCAAAACCCACTAGCAAATAAAATACGTTTAATTGGACAAACAGAGATACACAAATAGAAATAAAGATAGAAAAGTGCAAGGTCACATCCAAAAAGTTTTGTTCTCCACTAAGAAACAAGATATCAATTCACACAACTTTACAAACACAGCAAGAGAACAAAACAATAAACATTATATGCATACCTTGTCCTTCTACCATAAACTCCTAGTGCGCGCTCCCAAACACCACAAAGCATTGAGCCAACACATTATCAAAACCTAGTGCAATAAAACAATGTTAAAATGTGCAAACAGAAAAAGATAGACAAAGCGAAATAAAGAAAAAGTGAGGCGTTAGTTGGATGGCCATGTTAGCTACAGCATCGATCAACATCAATTGTGATGGAAGCAACGGCAAGGGTAAGTTACGCATAGAAACGAAAAAAAAAAAGGAGAGAAAGCAATAGAGAGAGAAAGAGAAAGAGAAGGAAAAACTAACAGAAAAGCCAATACTTATTTAAATCTACATTGGCAGTGGTGGCGCTTCAAGTAGTGGCGAGTCTTGGACGCGACGACATGGCAAAGCAAAAAATACAAGCAAAGAAGGAAGAAGCATAGTGAGAACAGAGTACAGTTATGCAGAGTTACTTTGGCATAAATATAATTCAGATATAGAGTTGGCTGTTCAACAACAGTGTCAACACTAACACTAACAATTATTAAGTATTTATTGGCATTTTTATATAAGGTTGACACTAACGAAGATATTTAAGTGTACACTCAAAAACAACATAAATAACAATGTCAATAAACTGTATAACTGTACTCCCTTTTTCACTTTGTTTCTTCTATCTCTGCTTGCATTTTTCGCTCTGCCACACCAACGCGCTAAAGAACCAGCCACTGCCCGAAGCGACACCACTGACCGATGCAGATTTCGATAAGTACCTGGCTTTTCTCTTACTCTTTCCTTCAATTTCTCTTTCGCTCTCTGTTGCTTTCTCTCTTTTTTCAGTTTCTATGTGCAACTTTTCCATGCCGTTGGCTTCCATTACAATTGGTGTTATTCAATTCTGTAGCTAACATGGCCATCTAGGTAACCCCTCAATTTTTCTTTACTTCGCTTTGTCTCTTTTTCTTTGTTAGCACATTTTAACATTGTCTTCTTGCACTAGGTTTTGATAATGTGTTGGCTTAATGCTTTGTGGTGGTTAGGAGTGCGCACTAGGAGTTTGCGATAGGAAGGCAACTATGCATATAATGTTTATTGTTTTGTTTTCTTGTTGTGTTTGTGAATGTTGTGTGAATTGATATCTTGTTCTCTAGTGGATAAAAAAACTGTTTGGGTGAGACTTTGCACTTTTCTCTCATTACTTATATCTTTGTTTCTCTTTTTGTTCAATTAATCGTATTGTATTTGTGGTGGGTTTCGAAACTTTGTTGACATTGTTATTTATGTTGTTTTTGCGCATAGAGTTAAAAAACTTTGTTAGGGTCAACCTCATATCACAATGCCAATTAATACATAATAATTGTTTGTTTTGGGGTCAGCACGGTTGTTGGCTTGCCGAACCTATATTTGAATTATATTTGTGCCGAAACAACTTTGGATAGTTACACTCCCCTTCTCAGTATGTTTCTTCTCTCTCTGCTGGCATTTATTGCTCTGCCATGCCGACATGTCCAACACCCGCCATTGCCCGAAGCGTCACCACTACTAACTGCAAATTTCCGTAAGCACAGGCTTTTCTCTTACTCTTTCCATCCATTTCTGTTTCGCTCTCTATTGCTTTCTCTTTTGCTTCATTTCTATGTGCAACTTGCCCCTGCCATTGGCTTCCATCGCAGTAGTGTTGGTCGATGTTGTAGCTGACATGGCCACCCAGGTAACCCTACACTTTTTCTTGTTTCGCTTTGCCTCTCTTTCTCTGTTTGCACATTTTAACATTGTGTTATTACAATGGATTTTGATAATATGTTGGCTCAATGCCTTATGGTGTTTGGGAGCGAGCAATAGGAGTTTAGGGTAGAAGGACAAGTATGCATATAATGCTTATCATTTTGTTTTCTTGCTGTATTTGTGAAAGTTGTGTGAATCTATATTTTGTATCTTAGTGGAGAACAAAACTCTTTGGGTGTAACTTTACACACTTCTCTCTTTATTTCTATCTATGTTTCTCTGTGTGTACAATTAAACGTATTGTATTTGTGGTGGGTTTTGAAACATTGTTGACATTGTTATTTATGTTGTTTTGAGTGTATAATTAAAAATCTTCGTTAGCGACAACCTAATATCACAATGCCAACTAATACTTAATAATTGTTGGTTTTGGTATCGACGCGGTCGATAACTGCCGACCCTATATCCTAATTATATTAATGTTAAAGCAACTCTGCATAATTGTACTCCCTTTCTCACTATGTTTCTTTTGTCTCTGTTTGCATTTTTTGCTCTGCCATGCCATCGCTTCCAAAACCCAACACTGCACAAAGCGCCACCACTGTCAATGTAGATTTCGGTAAGTACAAGCTTTTCTCTTACTCTTTCGTACAATTTCTCTTTCGCTCTATATTGTTTTCTCTTATGTTGTGTTTCTATGTGCAACATGCCCCCGCCATTGGCTTCCATCGCAGTTGGTGTTGATTGATGCTGTAGCTTGCATGGCCATCCAAGTAACCCCCACTTTTTCTTTATTTCGCTTTGTTCCTCTTTCTCTGTTTGCACATTTTAACATTGTCTTATTGCACTGGGTTTTGATAATGTGTTGGCTCAAAGCTTTGTGGTGTTTGGGAATGCACACTAGGAGTTTACGGTAGGAAGACGGATATTCATATAATGTTTATTGTTTTGTTTTCTTGCTGGGTTTGTGAAAGTTGTGTGAATTGATATCTTTATTTTTAGTGGAGAATGAAACTCTTTGGGTGTGACTTTGCACTTTTCTCTCTTTATTTCTATCTGTGTTTCTCTGTTTGTACAATTAAACATATTGCATTTATGGTGGGTTTTGAAACTTTGTTGACATTGTTATTAATGTTGTTTTTGAGCGTACACTTAAAAATCTTCGTTAGCGACAACCTGATATCACAATGCCAATTAATACTTAATAATTGTTGGTTTTGGTGTCTGCACTGGTCGATTAACTGTCGACCCTACATTCGAATTATATTAATGCCAAAGCAACTCTGCATAATTGTACTCCCTTTCTCACTATGTTTCTTTTCTCTCTGCTTGCATTTTTTACTTTTCCATACTGTGGCGTCCAAGACCTACCACTACCCAAAGTGACACCACTACCGACGCAGATTTCAGTAAGTATAATCTTTTCTCTGACTCTTTCCTTCTATTTCTATTTCGCTCTATATTGCCTTCTCTTTTGTTGATGTTTTTATGTGCAACATGCCCCCACTGTTGGTCCTCCATCACAGCTGGTGTTGATCGATGTTGTAGCTGGCATGGCCATCAAGGTAACCCCTCACTTTTTCTTTCTTTCGCTTTGTCTCTCTTTCTCTATTTGCACATTTTAACATTGTCTTATTGTATGGGGTTTTGATAATGTGTTGGCTTAAAGCTTTGTGGTGTTTGGGAGCACACACTAGGAGTTTGCAAGTAGAGGACAGGTATGCATATAATGATTATTGTTTTGTTTTCTTGTTGTGTTTGTGAAAGTTGTGTGAATATATATCTTGTTTTTTAGTGGAGAACAAAACTCCTTGGGTGTGACTTTGCACTTTTCTCTCTTTATTTTTATATGTGTTTTTCTGTTTGTACAATTAAACATATTGTATTGGTAGAGTGGCATTAATATAATTAGAATATGGGGTCCACTGGTCAACAACTGTGTCGACATCAAAACCAACAATTATTATGTATTTATTGGCATTGTGAAATGAGGTTCACACTAACAAAATTATGTAGGTGTACGCTCAAAAACAACAAAAATAACCATATCAACAAAGTTTCAAAACCCACGACAAATAAAATAAGTTTAATTGGACAAACAAAGATACACCAATAGAAATAAAGATAGAAAAGTGCAAAGTCACACCCAAAGAGATTTGTTCTCCACTAAGAACAAGATATCAATTCACACAACTTTCACAAACACAACAAGAAAACAAAACAATAAACATTATATGCATACCTGTCCTCCTATCGCAAACTCCTAGTGCCTACTCCCAAACACCACAAATCATTGAGCCAACATATTATCAAAACCCAGTGCAATAAGACCATGTTAAAATGTTCGAGCAAAGAAAGAGAGGCAAAGTGAAAGAAAGAAAAAGTGTGGGTTACCTAGATGGCCATATTAGCTACAATAACGATCAACACTAGCTGCGATGAAAGCCAACATCGGGGGCAAGTTGCACGTACAAACAAAACAAAAAAGAAAGCAATAGAGAATGATAGAAAAATAGAAGGAAACAGTAATAGAAAAGTCAGTACTTACCGAAATCTTTGTCAACAAGGGTGGCACTTGGGGCAGTGCTGGGTCTTGGACGCGATGGCATGGCAGAGCAAAAAATGCAAGCAGAGAGGGAAGAAACATAGTGAGAAAGGGATTTCAATTATGTAGAGTTGCTTTGGCATTAATATAATTCAAATACAAAGTCGACTGGGCAACAACAATGCCAACACTAACACCAACAATTATTAAGTGTTTATTGGCATTATGATATGAGGTTGACACTAACGAAGACATTTAAGTGTACGCTCAAAAAATACATAAATGGCATTGTCAACAACTGCATAATTGTACTCCCTTTCTCACTATGTTTCTTTTCTTTCTGCTTACATTTTTTGCTCTGCCATGCCACGCGCCTAAGACTTACCACTACCCGAAGCGCCACCACTGCTAATGCAAACTTCGCTATGTACCGGCTTTTCTCTTACTCTTTCCTTCAATTTCTCTTTCGCTTTCTATTGCCTTCTCTTTTGATTCATTTTTATGTGCAACTTGCCCCTGCCGTTAGCTTCCATCGCAGCTAGTGTTAATCAATGTTGTAGCTGACATGGCCATCCAGGTAACCCGTCACTTTTTCTTTCTTTACCTTTGTCTCTCTTTCCTTGTTTGCACATTTTAACATTGTCTTATTGCACTGGGTTTTGATAATGTATTGGCTCAATGCTTTGTGGTGTTTAGGAGCGCGCACTAGGAGTTTGCAATAGGAAGATAGGTATGCATATAATGTTTATTGTTTTTTTTTACTTACTGTGTTTGTGAAAGTTGTGTGAATTGATATGTTGTTTTTTAGAGGAGATTAAAACTCTTTGTGTGTGACTTTGCACTTTTCTCTCTTTTTTTCTATCTGTGTTTCTCCTGTTTGTACAATTAAACGTATAGTATTTGTGGTGGATTTTGAAACTTTGTTGACATTGTTATTTATGTTGTTTTTGAGCATACACTAAAATATCTTCATTAACGTCATCCTCATGTCACAAAGCCCATAAATACTTAATAATTGTTATTATTGTTGAGACGGTCGCTGACCAGCCGACCCTATATTCGAATTACATTAATGCCAAAAGCAACTCTGCATAACTATACTCCCTTTCTCACCATGTTTCTTCCGTCTCTGCTTGCATTTTTTGCTCTACCATGCCATCGCGTCCAAGATCTGCCACTACTTGAAGCGCCACCATTGCCAATGCAGATTTCGGTAAGTACCGACTTTTTTCTTACTTTTTCCTTCTATTTCTCTTTCGCTCTCTATTGTTTTCTCTTTTGTTTTGTTTCTATGTGCAACTTGCCTTCGTCATTGGCTTCCATCGCAGCTAGTGTTGATCATGCTATAGCTAACATGGCCATCCAAGTAACCCCTCACTTTTTCTTTATTTTGCTTTGTCTATCTTTCTCTGTTTGCATATTTTAACATGGTGTTATTGCACTAGGTTTTGATAATGTGTTGGCTCAACACTTTGTGGTGTTTCGGAGGCACTGCTAGGAGCTTGCAGTAGAGGACAGTTATTCATATAATGTTTATAGTTTTGTTTTCTTACTATGTTTTTGAAAGTTGTGTGAATTGATATCTTGTTTTTTAGTGGAGAATAAAACTTTTTGGGTGTGACCTTACACTTTTCTCTCTTTATTTCTATCTATGTTTCTCTGTTTGTACAATTAAATGTATTGTATTTGTGAAGGGCATTAATATAATTCGAATATAGGGTCAGCTGGTCAACGACCATGCCGACACCAACACTAACAATTATTATGTATTTATTGGTATTGTGATATAAGGTTGATGCTAATGAAGGTTTTTAAGTGTAGACACAAAAACAACATAAATAACAATGTCAACAATGTTTCAAACCCACCACAAATACAATATATTTAATGGGACAAACAGAGAAAAACAGATTGAAAATAGAGATAGAAAAGTGAAAGTCACACCCGAAGAGTTTTGTTCTCCATTAAAAAACAGGATATCGATTCACACAACTTTACAAACACAACAAGAAAACAAAACAATTAACATTATAAGCATACTTGTCCTCCTACAGCAAACTCCTAGTGTGCTCTCCAAAACACCACAAAGCATAGAGCCAACATATTATCAAAACTAGTGCAATAAGACAATGTTAAAATGTGCAGACAGAGAAAGAGGGACAAAGTGAAAGAAAGAAAAAGTGAAGGATTACCTAGATGGCCATGCTAGCTATAGCATCAATCAAGACTACCTACGGTGGAAGCCAACAGCGAGGGCTAGTTACACATAGAAACAAGACAAAGGAGAAAGCAATAGAGAGCGAAAGAGAAATAGAAGAAAGAGTAAGAGAAAAGCTGGTACTTACCAAAATCTACGTCGACAATGGTGGCGCTTCGAGCAGCGGTGGGTCTTGGACTTGGCGGCATGGCAAATCAAAAAACGCAAGCAAAGAGGGAAAAAACATAGTGAGAAAGGGAGTACAGTTGTGCAAAGTTGCTTTGGCTTTAATATAATTGGGATATAGAGTCAACTAGTCAACAATGGTGCTGGCACTAACACCAACAATTATTAAGTATTTATTGGCATTGTGATATGAGGTTGACACTAACAAAGATATTTAAATGTATAATCAAAAACAACATAAATAACAATGTCAACAAACTTCATAACTGTACTCCCTTTCTCACTATGTTTTTTCTCTCTTTACATACATTTTTTGCTCTGCCATGCTGTCGCAGTCCATGACCTGCCACTACCTGAAGCACCACCACTACCGATGCAGATTTCAGTTAAGTACCAACTTTTCACTTACTCTTTCCTTCTATTTCTCTTTTGCTCTCTATTGCTTTCAATTTTGTCTCATTTCTATGAGCAACTTGCACCCATCGTTGACTTCCATCGTAGTTGGTGTTAATCGATGCTGTAGCTGACATGGCCATCCTAGGTAACCCCTCACTTTTTCTTTCTTTCACTTTGTCTCTCTTTCTCTGTTTGCACATTTTAACATTGTGTTATTGCACTAGGTTTTGATAATGTGTTGGCTCAATGCTTTGTGGTGTTAGGGAGCAAGCACTGGGAGTTTGTGGTAGGGGGACAAGTCTGCACATATTGTTTATTGTTTTGTTTTCTTGCTGTGTTTGTGAAAGTTGTGTGAATTGATATCTTGTTTTTTAGTGGAGAACAAAACTCCTTGGGTGTGACTTTTCACTTTTCTCTATTTATTTCTATCTGTGTTTCTTTGTTTGTACAATTAAACGTATTGTATTTGTGGTAGGTTTTGAAACTTTGTTGGACATTGTTATTTATGTTGTTTTTGAGCGTACACTTAAAAACCTTCATTAGCAGTCAATCTCATATCACAAAGCCAATAAATACTTAATAATTGTTGGTTTTGGTGTGGGCATGGTCGTTGACTGTGACACCCATTCACATTGAACATAACCCATAATTAAAAATACGAGTAAAATTTTTCTCTACTTTTAATAATAAAAAATTTGTAAATTTACCAGAAATTGAAAATGATAGTAAAAAAAATAAAATCTGTATGTATTCATCGTAGAACTATACATTATGATTTCATAATAAAAAAAAACTATTGAAATACAGGAGATTAAAATATACATAAAAATAGTTACTACTTATTCTTAGTACATCAAAAAGATCCTAGTTAGAGCAGTGTTCGTCTACCCTATCCCATAAAATAACACACTATACAAACTAGTCCTATAAGTCTTCATCAATAACCAGGTCTTCATTAACCGTGATTAATCATGCATAAAATGAAAAATAATGGAGTGAGGTGAGTTGTTCTAATATCACTTTTATATGTATGGTAGGAATTCTACCACAATACAAATAAAACAGTTGACAATAAAAGGGAACCTAAAGTTTATTCTATGTTATACTATCCTTAACTCAGTATGGATTCATACTTTCCATTAGTGGGTAATAGTTCTTAACAGAACATGGGAAGTGACTGAGAGTACATATACATCTCTTAACATCATCTCATGGTACAGTCCTCATCATCATTAAGGAACAAAATAACAATTTAGGATATCTATTTATAGAGGTATACTCTCACCAATCCTGGTGATGCTAAGCAGTTGTTAGGGTTATTAAGTTGGTTAAGTGATTGTCCCAGCTCAAGAGCGCTACCTTGGCCATTAGGACGCTCACCACTCGATACCATACCCTCTAGACCTAACCATGGGTCCCTGCCTTTCATCCCGCAATGTACCAAACCATAGCTTTCCTAGTAAGGTATCATGCTACTGCATGTCACTTGATCTACATTACTCACTAATTTATCACTTCCTAACTTCTCAAACAAAGGTTTCTCTAGTCTCAATTAATTTAAGTACCAGTACAATCAACATTTTTGCCTTATATTGCAAAAATTTGCACAATATCAAAACAGAATAACAACATAGTAATTATAGTTTCATTACTAAAATTTTGGCAGAATAACAACTAAATAAATACATTTTAATTTTCTAAATTTGAGCAGAGTGACAGATTAGCAAGTACATTTTAATTTTCTAAAATTGAGCAGAGTAACAGTTTAGCAATTATAATTTAATAATCTAAATTTGAGCAAAGTAACAACTTAGCAATTATAATTTAATAATCTAAATTTGGACAGAGTAACAACTCAGTAAAAATTAAAGTTTAACATCAAACAATATAACAATAATAATAATAATAAAACTTAAGCTTAAACGAGTTTAGGGAAAACCCTTCCTACCAACATGCAAAGTGATAATAATTTAGAACCAACCCCACTCCCCCCATTACCTATAAGGTGGTTGATGAAGAGGATAGAATTGTTGATGCAAAGCTCCTAAGAAGAGAACTTTACTAGTTGTTGGAAAACTAGTAAAATTTTAGCATAAAAACAAAGTAAAAGAAAAAAAAATCTAGAGAGAGAAGCTCTCTAATATTTTGGCTACCTTGAGAGAGGAAGAGGTGAGTGAAAATCTGAAAACTATGGGGCCTATTTATAGAAGAAGGAGGGGGATTAGGTGTCCAAAATTTACATCATCCATTATGTAAGCATTATGTCAGAAATCCAATTTTTATTTATTTTTAATCCAATTTAGGGACACATACACAATTTAGGGTTATGAGTCAACTATTTTTAGGTTGGGGATGTGCTCCCTTAGCTGGCCATCTTCTAGATATCAATTTTAACTGCAGGTAAATTAACTAGTACCGATAAAATCGCCTAAACTTGGAAAAATTGACTTTTAAAATCAAAAAAATGAAATTAAATGTAAAACTTGGAAAATACATTATTTTTCATCAAAAATAAATTTATAATAATTAATTTTAATTTTTACTAATTTATTTCAAATTTTATCTATTTATTTTGTATTTTTAGGCAAAAAAATTATAATAAATCCATTTTAATTCAATAAATACCAAAATTTTATGAAAATTCTAAAATTAAATGTTTCACCCATAAATAAAAATACTGGCTGGCTTATCGGATACCTAGGAACATTTTGGTCATTTTACACAAGAATTCCAAAAAATTCCCAAAAAATTCCAAAATTTTATTTTCATATATATAAGATGATTTCAAGATCAAATTGACATTTTAATGTCAATTGAATCTTTTTCTCATGTTAGCCCTTAATGTTGAGAAATAGGACAAATTCGTCATTTTCGAATTTCTCCGGGCTCTAGCTCGGAAAAATTATTAAAAATAACGATTAGATAGCTCTTGAAATTTTGAGCATGTTGGTGGGAGTTAGAATGTTGAAATTCCTTCCTGATTTTTCAGAATTAAATAGTCAAATATTAAAAAAATAGTTGAAAAACTGAAATAAAAGTGTTACATTTTTTCACTATTTTTATTTCAAAATAAATTTTTTTAATTAAAATATACCTAGTATAAAATTTTTAAAATACTTTGAAGTCAAAAATCTCTACTCAGCTCCTATAGTTAACCAATGGTATTTTGGTTATTTCACAAAAATTGTCTTAATAAAATTCTTAAAAATTTCTAAAATTATTATTAATTATTCTAAGTGCATAAATGACTTAAAAATAAATTTTAGACACTTCTAACTATTTTTATCTATTTTCTCAATTATTCGGTCCTTCTAAGGGCAAAATAGCCATTTTACCCTTTTTTCGGACTCCATTTTCCAAAAATTATTAAAAATCTAAAGTAAGTACTACTAACTAATACAAGCATAACCATAGGGATCAAATTTTTGAGAAACCCATTTAGTTCTTCAAAAATAAATACAGAATAATTAGGAAAATAATTTGATATGCAAAAATAGGGGTGTTACATTGACCAGCCGACCCTATATCCAAATTGTATTAATGCCAAAGCAACTCTACATAATTATACTCCCTTTCTCACTCTATTTCTTCTCTCTCTGCTTGCATTTTTTGCTCTGCCATGCCGTCGCATCCAAGACCTACCACTGCCCGAAGCTAACACCCTAAAAAGACAACACCTTTATATATACATTTTTAATAATCAAAGTACGAAGAATATAAATAAATGAGTATAAGAATATGACATTTGTAATGTCATTACTGATACATTTGCTGTACAAAATCTACATACAACCCTAATATAACATAATTACGTGTAACAAAAAGAGGAATCTTCACATTAAAGAATAATTACACAAAAGATTCCATCCATAGTTCAATATTCTTCAAAATACATAAATTATATCCTTTCAGTACATCAATTACAAAACATGATGTCTTCAAGGTCAAACTTTAGCTGTCTTCACTTGTCAATTTGGAACATAAACACTAAACTAATGAGACAATGTCTCAGTGAGTGCTAAACACATGCAATACAATTAATGGAATTCATACATAAATAACTCATAATAAACATCAAATCACTTTCCTCAAACATACACTTTTCATTACATTTTATTATATGCATAACTTTTAAATTTACTATTTTCTGTCCTGTTGCAAAGTATTGAGCTCAAACTTTCAAGGAGCGTCCCCCTTGTTCTTATGTCATGACCTCTTATTTATATATCTCTCTAGTCTGAGAAGTTTAACCACTAACCTTTGGAGAATAGGAAATGACGAAACCCACTCATTCACCCAAAGAGGGCATCTCAGTCTTATGCATGTGTTCCTTTAATTACAACTTAAATACATTATGACCTCGTATTTATATCCCCCTTCGATCCGAGGGGCTTTTCAAATACAACTTTTGGTATTTTTAGAGTCTCTTATTCTTTTAAACTCAAAGAAACCTTTCGTACATGACATTATGTAAAACATATCATTAGTTATATTGAAAACAATAAACATATATTAAATTATACATTTAAAATTAACATTTTGTTCAGGGGTTTGACACCCAGCAACCTATTCTTTTCGCTCAGCAACAGCCCTATCGCCCGGTGGCATAATACTGCTGCCCGGCAACATGTTATCAGAGTCCCATTTTTGGGCTCTAGGTGAATGCCACCCAGCAACATTTTTCTGTCACCAGTGACAGCCCTGTTGCCCAACAAGATAATACTACTGCTCGATGACAAGTTGCCAAAATCCTCTTCTTGGCTCTGGTTGAATGTCGCCCAACAACGTATACAAGCGCCCAGCGACACCCTCGACCGAACATGGGTATATGGGATGCAATTTTCAATCCCTTGGCTATTAATTGCCATACAACCATTCCAAAGCAATATAATAAACTCATAAATACTCATACACATTATTTAACCAAGAAATTTACCAGAATAATTCATCAATCAAACAAATCACCCAAATCTCTATTATAGGGTTAAGAACCCTTAAACCTTTAATCCATCATTCCTAACTCTAGATAAAATGATATAATGGAAAAAGATGGATCAGAAGCACTCACTATTTGCTTTTAAAAGTGATTGGATTCACTCCTCCCTTCTTTTTCTTTTCTCCTCTTCTTCTTTTCTCATTTCTCTCTTCTTTATCTCTCTTCTTTCTCTATTGTGTGTGAAGTGAGGGTTTGTGTGTGTGAGTGGTCTTATAAGGGTTAAAACCCTTATTGGACCTTAATGGTTATTAGGCCCATTATTATATCTTATATTATGCAAAGTGTAACAACCATTTGTCGCTATAGTACTACTCACATTCCTCATACATTACCCATGTGTTTAGTCATTAAACATAAGCATGATTATATCACCATTCATAACTATAAAATATATACAAATCCAATGATATAATATACAAGGTTATATACAACAACAAAACTCCCTATAGCTGGTCAACTATACAACAGAGACATCAAATCCAAAAAGAAAAAAAAGAGCTTCCAGAAAAGCTCCACCCAAAAAGGGCCTCCAAAAGTCTCCATCTAAGACCTTCTCCATCAGCTCTAAGAAGCTAGATCTGCAAACGCCTCTCCCTCGACTCCTACTGCCAAAATGATGTGATCATCACAGTCACAGCAACACAACAACAGCAACAAGACATCCAACCAACAACAAAACAAGGCAAGGGTAAGCTTACAAAACAAAAAGCAATATATAATATTTAATCCAACATAATCAAAATCATTAATCACACCAATATGGAAACCAAATTTGTCCACAAATGGGTTTACACACATTACAGTATATCACATACAACATCACACACTATGCTGTCAACCTCATATGTCAATGTATGAATGATACGACTCTCGCAAGATTTTTAACATTTCAAGTCGATCAGTCTAGGTCTTATCCCCTACCATGGCCATTTAGCACCATTAAGGGATTGTCCAAAACTCTGATACTGTTGGTAATCTTATAGTTGTTAGGATAAGTGTATGTGGGTGGAGGTATATCGCGACACAAGGCCTGCACTGCCTTGGCCTCCTGCAGGATTACCCATTCACTTATCCCCTAGGTCCCTCGCAGCTAGTGTTGACTAATGTTGTAGCTGACATCGCCATCTAGGTAGCCCCACACTTTTTCTTTCCTTCGCTTTCTCTCTCTTTCTATGTTTCACATTTTAACATTATCCTAGTGCACAGGGTTTTGATAATGTGTTGGCGCAATGCTTTGTGGTGTTTGGGAGCATACACTAGGGGCTTGTGGTAGGAGGATAGGTATGTATATATTGTTTATTGCTTTGTTCTCTTGCTATGTTTGTGAAGTTGTGTGACTTGATATCTTGTTTTTTAGTAGAGAACAAAACACTTTAGGTGTGACTTTGCAGTTTTCTCTCTTTATTTCTATCTAGTGTTTCTTTATTAGTGCAATTAAATGTAATGTATTTGTATTGAGTTTTGAAACTTTATTGAAATTCTTATTACGTTGTTTTTGAGCGTACACTTAATCTCTTCGTTAGCGTCAACCTCTTTTCACAACACCAATAAATACTTAATAATTGTTGGTTTTAGGGTCGGCACGGTCGTTGACCAACCGACCCTATATCTGAATTACATTATTAACAAATAAACTCTGCATAACTGTACTCCCTTTCTCACTATGTTTCTTCTCTCTCTACTTTCATATTTTACTCTGCCATGCCATCGTGTCTAAGACCCGCCACTACCTGATGCGCCACCACTATCAACCCAAATTTCAAGTAAGTACCTAATTTTCTCTTACTCTTTTTTTCTATTTCTGTTTTGCTCTCCCTAGCTTTCTCTTTTGTTTCGTTTCTATGTGCAACTTGCCTCCACTATTGGCTTCCATCGCAGCTAGTGTTGATCAATGCTGTAGTCGACATGGCCATCCAGGTAACCCCTCACCTTTTCTTTCTTTCGCTTTGCCTCTCTTTCTCTGTTTGCACATTTTAACATTGACTTAGTGCACTGGGTTTTGATGATGTGTTGGCGATATGCTTTGTGGTGTTTGGGAACGTGCACTAGGAGCTTGCGGTAGGAGGACAAGTATGCATATAATGTTTATTGTTTTCTTTTCTAGTTAGGTTTGTGAAAATTTTGTGAATTGATATCTTGTTTATTAGTGGAGAACAAAACTCTGTAGGTGTCACTTTGCACTTTTCTATCTTTATTTCTGTTTGTGTTTCTCTGATTGTAAAATTAAATGTAATGAATTTGTATTGGGTTTTGAAACTTTGTTGACACTGTTATTTATGTGGTTTTTAAACGTACACTTAAATATCTTTGTTTGCATCAACCTCATTTCACAATGCCAACAAATACTTAAGAATTGTTGGTTTTAGCGTCAACACAGTCATTGACCAACCGATCCTATATTTGAATTATATTAATGCTAAAGAAGCTCTGCATAGCTATACTACCTTTCTCACTATGTTTATTCTCTCTTTGCTTTCATTTTTTGCTCTACTATACCGTCATGTCCAAGACGTGCAACTGCCTGAAGCGCAACCACTACCGACACAGATTTTGGTTTGTACCAGCTTTTTGCTTATTCTTTTTTTCTATTTCTTTTTCGCTCTCCCTTGCTTTCTCTTTTGTTTTGTTTTTATGTGCAACTTGCCTCCACCGTTAGCTTCCATCGTAGCTAGCGTTTATCGATGTTGTAGCTAACATGGCCACCCAAGTAACCCTTCACTTTTCTTTCTTTAGCTTTGTCTCTCTTTCTCTGTTTGCACATTTTAACATTGTCTTAGTGCACCTAGTTTTGATAATGTGTTGGCGCAATGCTTTGTGGTGTTTGGGAGCATGCAGCTTGCGGTAGGAAGATAGATGGGCATATGTTGTTTGTTGTTTTCTTTTCTTGTTGTGTTTGTGATAGTTGTGTGAATTGATATCTTGTTTGCTAGTGGAGAACAAAACTTTTTAGGTGTGACTTTGTAGTTTTCTCTCTTTATTTCAGTCTGTGTTTCTTTGTTTGTACAATTAAACGTAATGTATTTGAATTGGGTTGGGAAACTTTATTGACATTGTTATTTGTATTGTTGTTGAGCGTACACCTAAATATCTTTGTTAGCGTCAACCTCTTTTCACAATGCCAATAAATACTTAATAATTGTTGGTTTTACTATCGGCACGATCATTGACCAACCAACTATATATCCAAATTATATTAATGTCAAAGCAACTCTGCATAATTGTACACCCTTTCTCACTATTTTCTTCTATCTCTACTTTATATTTTGCTCTGCCATGCCATCGTGTCCAAAACCTACCATTGCCTGAAGCGCCACCACTATTGACATAAATTTCGGTAAGTACCGACTTTTCTCTTACGCTTTTTTTTCTATTTCCCTTTCGCTCTCCCTTACTTTCCCTTCTATTTTGTTTTTATGTGCAACTTGCCCCCACCGTTGGCTTGCATTGCAACTAGTGTTGATTAATGTTGTAGCTAGCATGGCCATCCAGGTAACCCCTCACTATTTCATTCTTTCGCTTTGTCTCTCTTTACCTGTTTGCACATTTTAACATTATCTTAATGCACTGGGTTTTGATAGTGTGCTGGCAATATGATTAGTGGTGTTTGGGAGCATGCACTAGGAGCTTACGGTAGGAGGACAAGTATGTATATGATGTTATTTGTGTTGGTTTCTTGCTGTGTTTATGAAAGTTGTGTGAATTGATATCTTATTTACTAGTGGAGAACAAAAGTCTTTCGATGTGACTTTGCAGTTTGCTCTTTATTTATATTATATTTCTCTATTTGTACAATTAAACGTAATGTATTTCTATTAGGTTTTGAAACTTTGTTGACATTGTTATTTATGTTCTTTTTGAATGTACACATAAGCATCATCTTTAGTGTCAACCTCATTTCACAATGCCAATAAATACTTAATAATTGTGGTTTTAGTGTCGACACAATCGTTGACCGGCCGACCCTATATCTAGATTATATTAATACCAAAGCAACTATACATAACTGTACTCCCTTTCTCATTATGTTTCTTCTCTCTCTGCTTTCATTTTTTGCTCTGCCATGCCATCATGTCCAAGACCCACAACTGCCTAATGTGCCACCACTGCCGACCTAGACTTTGGTAAGTATCGACTTTTCTCTTACTCTTTTTTTCTATTTCTTGCTCTCCCTTGTTTTCTCTTTTGTTTCATTTCTACGTGCAACTTGCCTCCACCGTTGGCTTCCATCGCAGCTAGTGTTACTCAATACAGTAGCTGACATGGCCATCCAGGTAGCCCCACACTTTTTCTTTATTTCGCTATGTCTCACTTTCTCTGTTTGCACATTTGAACATTATCTTAGTGCACTGGGCTTTGATGATGTGTTGGTAATATGCTTTATGGTGTTTGGCAACGTGCACTAAGAGCTTGCGTTAGAGGATAGGTATACATGTAATGTTTATTGTATTCTTTTCTTGTTGTGTTTGTGAAAGTTATGTGAATTGATATCTTGTTTTTAGTATAGAACAAAACTCTTTAGGTGTCACTTTGCACTTTTCTAACTTCATTTTTGTTTTGTGTTTCTCTGTTTATGCAATTAAACGTAATGAATTTGTATTGGGTTTTGAAACTTTGTTGACACTGTTATTTATGTGTTTTTTGAGCAAACACTCAAATATCTTCATTAGTGTTAACCTCATTACATGCCAATAAATACTTAATAATTGTTTGTTTTACTGTCGGCACGGTCGTTGACCAACTAACCCCTATATCTGAATTATATTGATGCCAAAGCAGCTTTGCATAGCTATACTCCCTTTCCCACTATGTTTCTTCTCTCTCTGCTTTCATTTTTTGCTCTACCATCTCATCATGTCCAAGACCCGCCATCACTGTCAACACAGATTTTGTCAAGTACCAACTTTTCTCTCATTCTTTTTTTCTATTTCTCTTTCGCTCTCCCTTACTTTCCCTTCTGTTTCGTTTGTATATGCAACTTGCCCCCACCATTGGCTTGCATAGCAACTAATGTTGATCAATGTTGTAGCTGACATGGCTATCCAAATAACCCCTCACTATTTCATTCTTTTGCTTTGTCTCTATTTACCTATTTGCACGTTTTAACATTGTCTTAGTGCACTTTGGTTTTGATAATGTGTTGACAATATGCTTTGTGGTGTTTGGGAGTGTGCACTAAGAGCTTGCAATAAAAGAACAGGTATGCATATAATGTTTATTGTTTTGTTTTCTTGTTGTGTTTGTGAAAGTTGTGTGTATTGATATCTTGTTTATTATTGGAGAACAAAACCCTTTAGGTCTGACTTTGCACTTTTCTACCTTTATTTCTATTTATGTGTCTACAATTAAACGTAATGTAATTGTATTGGATTTTGAAACTTTGTTGACATTGTTATTTATGTTGTTTTTTTGCGTACACTTAAGCATCTGCGTTAGCGTCAACCTCATTTCACAACGCCAATAAATATTTAATAAATGTTGGTTTTAGTGTTGGCATGGTCGTTGAGCAGCCAACCCTATTTTTGAATTATATTAATGCCAAAGTAACTCTGCATAACTGTACTCCCTTTCTCCCTATGTTTCTTCTCTCTCTGCTTTAATTTTTTGCTCCACCTATGCGTCTTGTCCAACCCTTGCCACTGCCCAAAGTGCCACCCGACACAAATTCAGTAAGAACCGGCTTTTCTCTTTTGCTCTTTCTTGCTTTCTCTTTTGTTTCATTTATTTGTGAAAATTGCCACCACCGTTCGCGTCCACCGAAGTTATTGTTGAGTGATGCTGTAGCTAACATAGCCATCCAGGTAACCCCTCACTTTTTATTTTCTTAAATTTGTCTCTCATTCTCTATTTGCACGTTTTACCATTGTCTTAGTGCACCGGGTTTTGATAATGTACTGGGCCAATGCTTTGCGGTGTTTGGGAGCATGCATTGGGAGGTTGTGGTAGGAGGACAGGTATGCATATAATGTTTATTGTTTTGTTCTCTTGCTGTTTTTGTAAAAGTTGTGTGAATTGATATCTTGTTTTTTAGTGGAGAAAAAACTCTTTAGGTGCGGCTTTGCACTTTCTCTCTTTATTTCTGCCTGTGTTTCACTGTTTGTACAATTAAGTGTAATGTATTTTAGTGGGTTTTGAAACTTTGTTGATATTGTTATTTATGTTATTTTTAAGCGTACACATAAATATCTTCGTCAACTGTCAACATCATTTTGTAGTACCAATAAATACTTAATAATTGTTGGTTTTAAAGTCGGCACAATCAGTTAACCAGCCAACCCTATATCCAAATTATATTAATGCCAAAGCATCTATAAATAATTATATTCCCTTTCCCTCTATGTTTCTTCTTTCTTTGCTTTCATTTTTTGCTATAGAGTTATATTGTTGAAAAATATACTTAAAGAGCTTTCTAGTGATAGGTCATAAGCTTTCTAATTCAACCATTTGATATAGTAAAGTTTATTTGAAACTGGATTATGTGCAAGGACCATGTTCTGTTGGTCGGTTTTAACATGTTTTAGTCATTTGCTTGTTTCTCCATGTACAAAATGAATTAGAAAATTTACTTTATCTTTTTGAAAAATAGACTTTCGAGGATATTGAAAGGATATAAGGTTTGTTTTGATTGATGTTGTTTTGAAAGAGAAATCTGAGTTGAAAGTTGAGTGTGTTCCAGGGATTCAAATCTAACCTTTGTCTACTTCAACAATTATCATGTTTTTTGTGGTTTTTTTTTAAGACATGGTTTAATGTTTTAGAAAATAGACTCTCATACCATTAACAGAGTATAGATTTTTTTTCAACAAAAATCATTTAAAGATCCAACTCAACTCATAGATCTGACCCTAAAATAGAGAAATTTTCAAGTTTAAAACTATGCTTTTCTTGAATGATTTTAAGGTAAATTTTGTAATTTTACATTTTAGTAATTTTTAATATATTGTTTTTAAGTTGATTTTGCAGAAAAATAAAATTTTAAAATTTATTTAGTATTTTTATCAATTTTGACAAAGAATTGGTTAATAATAGATTTTTTAATGAGAAAATGCTAAAAAGGTAGTAAAATGGTCTTTTTACGCCAATATGATTTATTTCCAAAATTAAAATATTATATTTTATCTGAATCTTTACAAATTGCAAAATATAGACATGTTTATAATTATCAGTGAATTTTCACCTATTTGAATGAATTAATTTAGTGTAGTAGTATTTTAAAAATTTTGACATTCTTTTTAATTTTTATTGTATATTCTGAATTTAAAATGATAGTGAATAAACTACTAAATAAAATATTAAAAAGATTCAAGTGAAATCCATTTAAGCAATTTCATAAAATTTTATAATATATGTTATCCAATGTTGATGGAAAACTTTAAAGTAAGAAAGATAGAATTTTATTGTTAGTAGGGATTGTTAATAGAATCCCTATAAGACAGAGGTTGCTTGGTGGGACCTTTGCTTGTTGACTATGAAGGTTGCTTGGTAGGATCTTGATAATGTAGTAGTGGATAAACTATATAAAAAAATGTTGATTATCGTTGTTGATGAGATGTACATGCATACATGCATAAGTTTACAGTTGTAACTGTGTTGTGAGCAAGCACATAAGTTAGGGTTGCTTGGTGGAACCCTCAACCTAGTGCTGGAAAGGTTAGTGGGGTAGCTGTCAATAGCCCTTAAATAATGCTAGTCATTTCATTCCTTTATGGTAGGGACATATTTTTTAAAAAATAATAATAATTACAAAGTATAATATAAAATATTTATTGTTAATATTTTTAGTAAAATTATGTATATATTTAAGTTATATACAAATACAAATATATTTATAAAGATAACATTTTTAAAATAAATATTTATATAAATTGAAATGATATTAAAACATATGATAATATAAAATGATTTAAATATATATCAATATTCATAACTATTTTAGTATATTTTAAAAATATTTATATACATATATATTTACATAAAATTTTAAAAAAATATTAAAAATCATAATAATATAAAAAATATAAATTATAAACTCCACCCGTGCAAGGTATAGGTTACTATACTAGCTTTAATATAATGGCTGGTTGATTAAAATTAACTTTTTTCCCACAATAAAATGTGGAAAATAAATCGTCTCAAAAAAAATTTGGAAAATACACCAACTCACATCAAAAGCTAGTAATTAGTATTCGATTTAAAAAAGTCAAAATGCCACGTTGGTCGTTCCAGATGAATTGGTAACATATGATTGGCTCTGTGACAACTAGGGAACAAGAGGAAAAAATAGTAAGAAAAAAGGTAACTCAATGGTGCCTTTTCCTTCCGTAGGGTTTTGAAACCTTGTCTATGTGGTCAAATAGATGAATTACACATCATTTAATGATGCTATATCAGTCTTGGTTTATTAAGTTTATATTCTTGCATTTAGGGGCGTAGAACATTTTTTTTTTGCTATTAAATCCTTGGCTTAAAAATAATTAATTAATTAACAAATTAATAAATGATTAATATTTTTAAACTTGATTTGGGTTTTGTTCAAAAATCATTCCTCCTCTTGCCGTAGCATCTCACCCTTAGCCTCGCGTACTTCTATTGGTGCGGGTGTTCCTCCTCCACAACCCGCATCATCATCCCTTATTCTCACCCTCACTTCCCTGGCTGACCGGAACAACAAAGATAGAGTCAAATCAGAAGAGGAAGATGGCATTGGTGTCGATCTCGATGGCGGATCGAATGGAGAAGGAAAATCGAACGAAGGCAAAGATGTCGTTGTCAAACGACAAAGCGATGGTCAAGTTAGGGCATCGCACGTATTGATAAAGCACGAAGGTTCTAGAAGGAAGGCTACGTCATCAAGAGCACCACCAAAGAAAGCGCCGTTTCTCAGCTTAAGACACTTTGCGACGACATCGTTTCAGGCAAGGCCACCTTCGAGGACGTCATTTCAGTCATTGATGTATCTTCTTAATTGATATTTATATTTGTTTTTCTTTAGTATGTCTGTATATTTCTTTTAATTCCACTTGCTTCTGTAGCTTGTACAGAAGAGTTTTGCTCGGTTGTTTTTCAACGACTTCTTGAGGAATCCCGGGTCTTCTTCATTTCTCCATCCTCTGGAAAAGTTGTTTTATTTTTATTCAATTAATGTGTGGGTGTTTTAAAATTGATTATGATTGCAGCTCTATGGATGAGGTTGCCATAGAAAAGTGAGGATCTTTTGCAACTTTATCTAATGACGAGAGCTACCAAAGTTGGGATCTTGAAAAGGTCTGAGAGACTATCCCAAAAAATCAATAATCTCTTGCTTCTTTTAGATACTGATTGCTTTTCCGTTTTTACCTGGGAGTTGGAAAACAACGCATGAATTCACATTTATAGAATTCTATTGAAAATGAACAGTACGGAAACTTTTTGCGCGTGATATACAATATTATTGATTATTGATTTGTATGCATCCCAGCTAGTTGCAAAGACTTTGTATGATGAAAAGATACAACCAACTGGTAACTACTTTGATTCTGAAGCAAGTCAGCAACATGTACGCTGCATCTCTCTATGCAGCATTTGCATCCCTTATTCACAATAAACATAAGACATTGGTGAATATTCTGACCACTATCTCTGACAAATAAAAACTTCTTCACAACAATGTTTTGTGCTTCTAATAAATATTTACATTTTACAATTTTCAGACAGGTAAGAGGGTGATATTATTCTCATAAGGAAGTGGCTTAACTGCCACAATGTTTTCTTTGCATCCCATATTCTCATATGGCCCTCTGTGACAACATCATTTCAGGCAAGGCTACCTTCGAGGACATTTCCTCTGGTGTCACCAATTGCAGCTCTGCGAAGTGCGGCGATTTTGGTCAGTTCCAAGCAAACCTCTCTCCAAAAGAAGAATATTTCTTTTTATATAAAAATAGAAAAATTAAAAGAAAAAGTGCTTTTGGATTTACTTGTGTAAACTAGCTTCATCATAAAGATGCAGTGCAAAAACCCTGTGATGCATTGCATGTTGCTAAAGTAGACAATGCCTGGAAATTAGATTAGATTTTATTATGGCAATTCATTTTACTCTAATTCACACTACAAATGTTCGCTAGCCTGGTCTTGTCACAGGAAAACCTCTTAACTGAAGATTTAGTTGCTTGATAATTTAGGGTATAATGGTTTATAAATTCTTTTAAATGAGAAATTCGTGATGAGACCTAGTTTACAAAAATTGTGTAGACTTAATCCATTACCAAATGATATTTCATCATTTTGTATTAATAATTACATAAATTTGTCTCATAATTATTTCAAATTTAAAGTAATGAGATGTTGGCTTTTAATTAGTTTAGTTTACACAACTTGTATAAACTAGGTCTATGCAAGGGAGTCCCAAATCCAATGTCAACTTTAGTGACAAGAAACCTTTGTCCTGAGGACACCACCAAGGTCAGTTGTATAGCAATAGTATAATTGTTTATCATCATTGTTTTTGGGTCGATTCTCTTAGTGTAGATGAATTTATTTGATTTGATCAGTTGTTCGTCATCATGAATTTGATGCTTAAACATGTTCTGTAATTTTGTAAATCTCTTTAACTTCATATTTTTTCTTTTTAAATCTTTTAGGACATTCAGGTGGCATTGTGTGATGAAATTAAAAGCGCTTATGAATATTGTCCATTTGAGAAATGTTGGTTCAAGAATAATCAATGAGATTTGTTACAAAAAGGTGGAATTTATTATGACACAGTTTGATGCAATGAAACAAACTATAAATGAGTATCATGCAACAATTTGGAAATGTAGCTTAGTTCCCTGTAGAAGCAGGGGTTACTTCTCAGTAATTCACTTATTTGGGATTGCTTGTTACTAGCTGGTGTATTGTTTTGGATGGGATAATGATTACCTTTGTAGGGATAAGAAATTGGTGTATTTATTTCGATGATTATATAAAAGAATATCAAATTTGACTATGGATTATTTTGTTCCCTCTATCTAAATAGTGGCAACACAATTTTTTCATTTAGTTTATGGACTATCTGGACAATACTTATGTAGTGTACTTGTGTCTGTCGTGTGCATTGACCATTTTAACAATGAGTGTGAAGTTTTAGATTCTAGCCCGAGGATGACAAATATGATCTTTCAAGGCTGATGCATGAGCTTATTATTATAAGGAGAGACAAAAATGAGTGGTTATTGTCCACATTTTCCCAACAGATCGCATGAGGTTTTTCCTTCTGGGAGGAATTTTTCAGAAATCGGTTTACGTTTTCCACGTCACAGAGATGTTATCATGATCTCTGCAACTTTTATGGTTACATCATCTACCAAGTCCTAATCAAACTCCTTATCTTCTGTTACAGTTATGTCCTTATCTTATCTATGGCCTTATTAAGTTCCTGCAAGAAGAAAATAATTATTGTCTTGGAAACATGTGAAAAGTCAAGGGCTCTTTTAATTTGAGAAAATGTTTTTTTTTTTCATTTTTATTTTTAGTTTAAATACCACTTTGTATTCATTTTGTATTTCCTATTCTCAATGATTTGGGTAAGAAACAGATAAAACAATTTTTTATTGTTTTCACAATTTCCTTTACAAACTTTTAAAAATAGGAAACAATATAAAAATGAGATAATATCTTTATAATTAAAGGTAAAAATACAAATTTTTTACAGCTAAATGACTTCCTGTCTTCTCATGACTCTAAACAAAGAAGTTATTCATGCGATGAAAATTTGCTAACTAATAAGCTCAGAAAGACCATAAAATGCAATGGTGAGAGGGCAATGAAGATGGGGAGGAAGGAGAGCTGGTTGGATATGGTTAGCAGTGAGTGATGAATAGTTCCTTTATAGTAGGGTTTCTTTGCACATGTTATTTGGATGAAAAAGAAAATGAGATGAAAGAAAATAAAAAGAATTTAAAGAAAAGAAAGAAAAAAAAAATTTGTATTTATTTAGTTTGAAAAGAAATTCAGAAAAGGAGAAGTTAATATTTTTTGCTTTTCTTTGGTATAATATAAAATGAGAAGAAAAAAGTAAGTGACATAGTAGATCCCACTGCAGCTATCACGAATATAGCTTGCTTATTCTCTTAAATTACATGAGAACTCATAAAAGTAGAGGGTGAAATTTGCTAATTTTTTTCTCAAACAATAAATAAAACGAAATAAGCAATCATGAAATAGAAATAGACATTCCTTTTCATAAAACAAAGTCATCATCATAGCTTTGATACAGTAGTAGCAACAGACATAATTTCTAATTGCATAGGAAAGAGATTAACATGTGTAATCTTCCACTAGCTATCTACAATAACCTTTAGGATGTAATCATACCCCTAAGTGAACCTGATATAAATTATAATATATGGTTATAATAGTTATAAAACTAATTATATACTAGTTAACTCAACCATAACTTAGCCAGACAACACCAACTCCTTACTAGACCATTCTAACTCAGCTTAAAATGTCAAGATCTAGAAGAGCAAGCCTAGCAACTTCTTGTTCTGCAGGTTTTTTTGGGAGTACATTTTGGGAAGTGTAACTATTCCCACAAACACACGAAACCTTGGTGCATGTTGTTGCCTCTCATTCAATGTTTGGTATGAGGGGAATTCAATTCCAGTTTCTAACAGTATTCTTGTATCATGTTTTTGTAAGAACATTTGCCAGAGGGTTCGTCATCTCTTGCTAACTGAACCAAGCTTGCCACAGCCAATCTGACAACTTCCTGTTCGGCAGCCTTTTTATTGTTAAAAGGGGTTCTGGTGATGAGAGTGCACTCTCTAACGAATATTGCCGACTTGAACCTAGGACAATGCTGCGGCCCCTCCTCCATTGACAGACGTGTGAGGAGTTCTCCACTAGATCTTAGGTGTTGAGCATGATGAATCCCTTGACAGTGGGTAGCAGCATAGCCTAGCTAGCATTTCAACCCACACTTGGATGTTTGTCTTGGGAATAAAGAAGCCACAACATACCACGCTAGTTTTCCTTGGTCGTTTGTCCTGGGAAGACTTACTGCATATAATTGTATCAACTTCATCTCCTTGATTTGCAATTCCATTTGTTCTGCTATTCTCTTTGCCTAGTGCAAAACTCTCTCTTGAGGTAACTGGCTATACAATTTCAAAATAAATTACATCAGTTATAATGCAAAACATTCGACTATATAGAAACTGGAAATTTAATCAATATAGCTAGCCTCAACCCTGCTTATGGGGTTTCTCCCAGGCTCTTTTGTCTTTGTTGTTTTCTGTCCACTCCTGGAATCAGTATAGTTTGCATTAGAGGTCACTTGCATTCGTGTTAAATCTGATCCAATGGAGTGGAGAACCCCACATGTAGACATGTCCTAGTTGCTTCCTGATTAACAAGAAAGCATAAGATAGTTGTAAGTTAAGTACCAATATCAAAAAGCTACGGAGTGGGAATACAAAATATTAACGGCCTTAATCCATTACCATTTAAATAGAAACCCGTTTTTTTAGAATTGCTATTTGGTTCACAGTCATCAACATCCTATGAAATTTGGAAACGTGAAATTGGTGAATATACAATAATATAAGTGGTGATATGAAACCCAAATACTATAGCCTCAGTGGCACTTATGGGCTTTTTGGACTTCAATGAATTTCCTTTCACTCAACTCAGAATGGATAACACGTTTCCCTGATGTACCACATACATAAAAAGAAAGCTTATCGCACAAGAAAGTTGAAGAAATCGATTTTTGTTTGTGCATCATATAACCGGTGGCCCTGTTATTATTTTATTTTTTTCAAATGCTAGTGCATAAGCAAACTCTCTAAAATAAACTATTGCCACAACAACATTAGTACAGCATTTGACAATTAAAATTAAAATTAGCATGTGCAACATAACCGTTGAACCTCCATTAATTATTGTTTCCCATTGAACTCATAATGTCAAAGGTATATGCACCACTATAATACAATGCTAAACACATTATCTGCTAGTTTCCAAGGAGCTGATTGAGCGTGAAGAAACCTTCAAGTCCCATGACTTTGCAACAAAAATGTTTAAAAAAAACCTGAATTCTCAAAGCACACCCTGAAGTTGCGATTTGAGCTTGTAAAATTTTCAATTGGATAGCGAGTGTAACACCGTGTTTTTCTTAATGTATGATTAAGTGTTTTAATAACTGAAAAGTGGAAATTTGATATGTAATCTAGGCGATTAAAAGAGATAAATGAATTGTTATTATGCATGGTATGTTATATGTGATGATGGTTGTGAGTTGTTGGTTTGAAATTCGGATTTGGATTTAGGAAACTTGATATATGTGTTTGAGCCAAATTGGATATGTTGTGAGAGTAATTTTGGGTTTTTGAGAGAAAATAGTTAAATTAGACCAGTTTTGAGATAAAGGAAGTGGCTTGGTAAGGCTTAGACCTCAGTTGGCCAAAAGTTTGTCTGAGAGCTTCGAAGAGGTCGAGTATATAAAGGAAGGGAGGGAGGAATCCCCTTCATTCTCTCATTTCTTTCTCTCTCTACGCTTTCTCTCTCTACAATTCTCTCTCAATCTCTCTCTAGAAATTGTTGAGTCGGTAGGAGTATAAACGAGGTTTGAGCTTAACTCAATAGTTGTGATAAGGAAAGGAATGATCCTAGCTAGATTTTGGCTCAAGAACATCGAATTCTCAAGAAACCTAAATTCAGATTCAGGAACTTTTAGAAATAAAGGAAGCTTACAAATCGGTTGTTTTGTGTTAATAACTATTGGTATGCTGATTTCTTGCCTTATAATCGGTTGAATCTTTGTGGATGTTACTATTTTGTTGGATTTGGGTGAAAATGGATTTTGGGGGAGAAATTTTGATATTTGGATGAGAAATTGATGATTTTGTGATGAAATGTTGAATTGATTATATGATTTGATTTATATTAACTTGGTTGAGGTGGATTGAGGTTGTTGGAATACCATTGATTTGAAAATCTATGTTATTTGGTTGAAAAGTTTGAATTTCTCTGTAGAAAATCGTGGTTTTTTTGAAAATCATCGAAGATAATCGATTATGGGAGTTACATAATCGATTATCTGGAGTTTCAGAAACTGTTTTCGTGATTTGCTTCGGAAATAATTGATTATGTAGTTGGATAATCGATTATCTACTACTCAGAAAAATTTTTCTGAATTTGGTTTCGAAAATAATCGATTATGGAAGCCCATAATTGATTATCTCTGCTGAAAAACGAAATCTGATGCATTTTTTGCTACAGTACATAATTTGTTGTTACAGTACATAATCTATTATTCCAGAACTGAATGTATTATTTCAGATTTTGAAGTTTTCATCTCAAATTGTGAAATTTTATGAATTTCAAGGTTTGTTAATCCTCCAAATGGTTTTCAAAGAAGGTTTTGATTTTGTAATTGTAGTTGATTGTTGGATTTGGTTGTGAAGTGGAAGGTTGCTTAGATAGGACTTCCACTTGATGTGTATGATATTATTGTATGAGGTTTCTCATGAGGTGGGCTGCTTGGATAGGGCCTTACCTATTGACCATGCAAGAGGCCGAATTGGGTGTGCATGGGGTTGATGGTGACTATTGGACCACAGGTGGTGCTAAGTAAGCCACGTGATGTTATGTTGATACATATATATGATATGATGACTGTTGTGGTTGTGTTGATATGTTGATACAAATATATATAATATAATGATTGTTTGATAAAGTTGGTTTTTGTGGTGATACATGCATTAGCATGCATATGTTGTTGGCTGAGGTTGTGTAGGCCTCAAGCCGTGTGCAGGCAGGCATGTAAGGTGGATGGTGACTAGAGTTGGTACTCAGATAGGCCTCCAACCTAGTGCTTGAATAAGAAGTGGGGTCTTGAAATGGGGTCTTAAAGCTGGGCCTAAGGAATGAGTAGATGGGTAATTCCACAAGGGGCCAAGGTAGTGCAGGCCTTGTGTCGCAGTAAGCCACCATCCACATATACTTATCCTGACAACCATAAGTTTATCCAATAGATCAGAGTTTTGGCAATCCTTGAATGGTACTAGATAGCCATGGTAGGGGATAAGATCTGGCTAATCACCCGAAATGTAGAAATCTCTCGAGAGTCATGTCATCATGCACTGACATAGTTGTGACGGATTGGTGGTGATATGGAGCTCTGGATTAAGAACTCTTTGCCATGTAAATGAATGCTTTATATATGTACATCTGTATATAGACGTTGAGAACTCTAGATATATGATGGTGTGTCATATACTTGTGATGGAATATTGTGAATTGTTGATGATTTCCATAATCATATGCGATGTTGTACATGATATACTGTAATGTATGTCGACCCATTTATTTGATGATTTGGTTTCCATATTGATGTGAATAATGATTTTGATTATGTTGGATTAAATATTATATGTTGATCTTTGTTTCGTAAGCTTACCCTTGCCTTGTATTGTTGTTGGTTGGATGTCTTGTTGCTGTTGTTGTGTTGCTGTGACTGTGATGATCACATCATTTTGGCATGGGAGCAAAGGGAGAGACGTCTACAAATCCAGCGTCTCAGAGCTGATGGAGGAGGTCTCAGATGGAGACTGTTGGAGACCCTTTTTGAGTGGAGCTTTCTATAAGCTCTTTTTGTTTTTTTTTTTTTTTTGATGTGTTGTTTTGTATTATATTCTTTTGATGGGATTGTATAGAGTGACCAGCTGTAGGGAGTGAGTTTTTGTATCCCTCTTCCCTAATAATGTATATTTTGATATTGTTTATATGGGCAAGTGTTATCCCATTTATTGTGTATGTATGATGATTTGAGTTAAACAGATATGCATGTATGACACTAAGAGAGATAGGTGGATCTCTCAATTGATGTGCATGACTTATATACAGATATTTTATGATTTGATATATGATTTTATTCACCTGATATGTGGATAAGATATATTTTTAGCAAGGTTGTTTGTGGTACTATGAAGACAGTGGGTTGTTACAGCGAGTCTTGATAATGTCCTTAGCCATCACTTTCACTGCCCCTGCCAAATTCAACCCAACCCCCAAAACTGTTTCAACTTTCAACCACAACCAAAATTCTTAACACCACCCACCCCACTACACTAAATCACAATCATTAAAAGCAACAAACTTCTCCTGAGACAAACAATTTAAGAATGGCAAATAATAATAAACTACATAAAAAGGAAAAGTAATAGAAGAGGGCAAACAAAAAGCATTCAAACATAGAGGTATAGTTTAATCAAATATTTTTGTATGGTATTCACTTGCATTGTAGAAAAAACCTAGGAATGAAATATATTTGGTCTAGAGACATAAGCATGAACAAGGCCAGTCTTTCAACAGTGACATGGCAAAACACAAGAAACCTAGTTTTGGTTTTGCTAATGTTAAGCGACCAACAAGAACCTAAAGAAGATAGAGATAAAGGAGAATGCAAGGCAGAGAAGGAGAGTGGAATTGGAAGTGAGGACCACTGAGGAAGAAGGGTTTTGAATAAACAAAATCAAATGATGCCTGCCACCTTTGGTGTAATACACACATACATACTGGAATATACAAAATCAAATATTCTAAGAATGTGAACAAGAATACAAAGTGCAAGGCACATGTTTTGTGCTATTAGCTTAACATACCAAATATACAAAAATTTATTGGTCCATGAAAATATTTGCAAGACAATAACATTGTTATAATAACGTGGAGTGGGCTGGTGCAATTATGGAGTGGATTGGGCCAAATAGATTTTTTACACAAGTTTACAACCTAAATGGGAATGACATTCAAATGACAAAATGAGAGAGTGTTGTTCTTAAAAGATCTACAAGTTCCTTTTCCACATTCTACTTGTTTGCACGCTACCTCTAATAACTAAACTCACATTGGAAACAAAACATGAAGTCAAAAGCAAATTAAGAAGTCTAAGGTACAAATCAATTAAAAATAAAAGGAACTTGAGAAGACTCATGAGAAGAAAAGAAATGAACCTCAAGCCCATAAATCAAAAGAGACAAATCCATAATTCCTTTAGGAGATAACTGTTTAAAGTACCTACGAATTTAATTTGTGGTGTCAATAACTATATCACTGAATCCAAAAGTGATAAGAGGTTTCTCATTTCTGTCCAAGAAGATCCTAGGGATTAACTTTTAACAGATGTACATAGGATAATCACCCAACCAGAAACACTTCTATTTCTTCCTTAGAAACAATCAAATTAATTCTAATCTTATAATTATTGAGGTTTCTATCAATAATTTCTCCATATTAGGAGAAGGAAAAAGTCACTTACTTTTTTTAGCAGTTGAGACCTATTCTCTGGCCACCATCTTAACCTAAGAAGAAACAAGACAAACGAGTGAGTGAGCATCGATTATGTATCTAATTAATCATCTTTGGGTATTAGAAAAATCAAAAAAATTAAAAAAAGAAGAAGAAGGAATTGTTAGAATCTGCTAAGGGGTTGTAGTAAGCGAGAACTTCGAGGTGCTTGCCATCACTTGGGGATCTACAATCAGCAGGTATAACGCAATATAATGGCTTGTTCTCATATTTGCACTGAGATAGCTGAATCCTCACAACCATTTTCCAACCCTCTTTGGCAATAACGAAGGCCTAGAAGCAGAAGTCATCCATGTGGAGGTAAAAGAACTTGGGGTAGAGGACGAGGCTAGAAGAGTTGTTAGGGGGATCAAGAAAGGCGGAGAAGGTGACGTTACAACACATGTCGAGGGTGGCGTCGAGGGAGGTTTTGTGGTGGTCAGGGAGGTGGAGGGACTTGGAGGTGTGGGTGGTCAAAGGTGCGAATCTTATGGTTTATGGCTTCGAATTTGTGGAGTTGGTCTTTCTTGAGGGAGGAGAAGTGGTGGGAAAGCTTCTTCCAAAGAAGAAATGGACGTCGTCGAAGCTCGGCTCAGCCAACACAAGAGGGAAACCGAAACCCGACTTGCCTCACTGGATTCAATCAATGAAGAAGGAAGAAAGAAAGAGGAAAGGTAGTGGGAAAGACTTAGAGAGAGGAACTTCGAAAAGACAGAGTGGGATATAAAAAAACTTGGGGCTATAGGGTTTTGCTTTTTGAATTTGAAACAAAGTCATGAGCGAAAAAAAATCATGGTGTGTGAAGTGTCTCACAACCAAGTTGATTGATGATTTCAAAACTCAGAAAAGGTAAAGCTGAGGCTTATCCCTCTCGCCCACTACGGTATCCACCAAGTTATCCCTCCTCGCCAAGATTTTGGGAAATGAAAACCTTTAAGGCGGATCACAAAAAGTTTGAAATGTAGATTCAAAATTTAAACTATACTATTGTTATTATTATTAGCTCTAGGTTAGGACTTTTTTTAATAATAATAAAATTGTAATAAAGCATAATAAATTTTATAAAAAAATAATTTTTAACTAATCTTTTGTATTTTTATTGGAAAAAAACAATTAAGCTAAAGTGTACCATCCGAGTTAGGTTTTTACATAATTTGAACTTAATAAAGTGAAGTTATAATTCTATATTAGGTAATTAAATTTGTCTGAAGAACGGGGCATAAGACTTCAATTAAGTGAAGTTTGGGTTTCAAGTTAGTAATAAGGCATACAACCTCAAATAAAGAAAGTTAGGGTTCTTAATAAGGTATAGGGCTTAGGACTTTTAGTTAACCAAGTTAGGGTTACAGGACAGGATAAGACTTAGAGTTCCAAGTTAGCCAAGTTAGAGTTTTGGAACATGAATGAGACTTAAGGCTTCAAGCTAGCCAAGTTAGGTTTCTAGTACATGAATGAGACTTAGGGCCTTAAGTTAGCCAAGTCAGGGCTTTGCATTAGGAAAGAGACTAAGGGCTTTGATTAGCTAAGTTAAGTTTACGAGTCAGAAATGGGACTTAAGGCTTTCAAGTTAGGAAATGGGGTCAAGAGTGAGACTTACCACTTCAAGTAAATGAAGTTTGGGTTCTCAGTCAAAAAATAATATATTAAATATAAATTTATGTTATATAATTTTT